>JAOTOM010004721.1:0-357500 GCA_034440615.1 Ashinkailepas kermadecensis
CGTTAGTTATTGTGGTTTAGGGGCGCATCGACTGCACAGATCATATAGCGCCAATAACTCAGTCATTTATACATAAAAGCGTGTGAGCGCCACTTCGGATAACGAGTTATAAGATGATGTCGAATCTGGTCATAATAAAACTGGTACTAGCCGCGTCTGCATCAGTATGTTAATGGCCGGTGTAAATCACGGAAAATCTAATTCCCAAGAGGAATTTGAAAAGTTGTCCCGAGTGAACAATGTCAGACTCGTCCCCTAATACTTCCAGAAGCGAGACAGAGGAACGTCCAAAGTGACGTCTCCGTTCGTGGGCAAGCCGGGGACATGAAACTAAAATGTGTCGCACAGACATTGGTGCCATGCATTTCGGGCACAGCGGCGTCTCGCCACCACCCAGAAGATATCGGTGTGTCGCATAGGTATGTCCCACGCGCATTCGACACAGAGAAACCTCGTGACGTCTGTTTCGCTGTGAGGATGAAGCCCAGTCACCAATACAGGGCTTTACAGTTTTCAACTTGTTGTTTGCTAAGGAGTCCCAGCTTGCCTGCCACTTACTGAGAATAAATCCCTTCACATCCGAGTAAAAGTCCCTCGCAGGGAGAGGCAGAGAACGAGTGCACGGGGCACGTGCACCTCGCTTCGCCGCAGCATCCGCGGCCTCGTTTCCACGGATTCCCACATGGCTCGGAATACAACATAGAATAACCGTTTTCCCAGCGCAGGTCAGCAATGTAAGCCTGCGTAAAATATCTTGTGCGAGTGGGTTCGACGGATAAAACGCATTTATAGTCATAAGACTGCTAAGAGAATCATCACATGTCTCAATAAAACTCAGTGCTTTGTCTAAGGCAACCAATTCAGATGTATAGACAGATGAATGTGGCGGAAGCGAAAATGTCCTGACCACTGTGCCCATTACGAACGCACTCCAACACCAGATTCGGTCTTGGATCCATCTGTGTAGGTGTCTGTAAAATGACTAAGATGTCATCAACTCTAGTGACCTTAGTCTGAATTCTTCGGGAACGACTTCACACTTTTTTAGATATGACAGCGAAATGTCAATATCTGGAGATGCCACTGTCCAGGGAGGGATTTTCATCGTTCCGCCGCGCATCACTCCGCGTAATCTTATTCCGCTGTCCTCGAATAGTGTGCGAACTCTGACACAGAAGGGAACACAGCTCACAGGCCGTCGTCTTCCGAAGAGAGCCAGAACGCTTCGCGAAAACACGGAACGGTACGTTGGGTGATTAGGGAACTGTCGCAGCTTGCAGGCATAACGCATACCGAGCAGTTCCCGACGCATGGAAAGCGCTGGCTCGTTGGACTCTACCAATAGACTAGAAATCGGTGTGGTGTGAAATGCGCCGGTGCAGATACGGAGTGCTGAGTGGTGTACCGTGTCTAATGTTCGTTTAGTGGGCAGAGCTGCGCCGTCGTAGACGAAACATGCGTAGTCTAATTTTGACCGAATCAGGGATCGATATAGCTGCAGCAGGGTTGGTCTATCGGCCCCATACGACGTACACGCAACCACTTTCAGAATATTAATAGACTTAAAACACCTATCTCTAAGCATCCTAAAGTGATGCCTGTACGTAAGTCGGTTGTCTAGAAAAACGACGAGGAATTTGACAGTCGGCTCCGCATATAGTTTGATTTTCATATCCCGACAGTTTCGCCGCCGGCAAAAATGCACGGCGACCGTTTTTGCCGTCGAGAAACGAAAGCCGTTCGCCTTCGTCCAGCGCTCCAGCCCGGCGACAGCGAACTGCCGGGCTGCCGTCTAATACTGCCGCTGCAATATTTGTGATGAAACGCTGGTCGTCCAGATCGCAAAATCGTCCACGAACAGTGAGCGGGATATTGACGGTGAAAGAACAGATCCGATATCGTTGATGATAATGGCGAACAGGGCGACACTAAGCACACTGCCTTGGGGAATGCCGTTTACCTGGTTGAACCATCGCGAGAGTAGCTCACCAACACGGACCCGAAACCAACGATTTGATGGGAAAATTTTCAGGAAGACAGCCATACATCCTCGCAAACCGTATTCGTGTAGCTTCATAAGGATTCCATGCTGCCATGTGGTGTCAAAAGCAGCTTCTATATAAACAAAAACACGGCTCCGACATGACGATGCTGTGCGAAAGCTGCTCGAATTGCAGTGTCAAGTGTGACCAAGTGATCAATTGTGCTTCGGTTTTTGTAAAGCCAACAACATAGCCGAAATAGCCGAACATTCACCATTCGCTCCATCAGCTTACACATCGATGAAGTGAGAGATATGGGGCGGTAGTGCAGCGGATCGAGTCCACTCCTTCCCGGTTTCAGGATAGGTTTCAGGTCCCGGTTTCAGGATAGTTTCAAGAATTATGGCTTCCCGCCAGGCCTCTGAAAATTCGCCGCTCTCCCACAAAGAGTTATAAACAGTCAGTAAGACATCTTGTGCACATGGTGGAAGGTGTTCAATCATTTGATTGTGGACCAGGTCTGGACCCTCAGACACATTCTTCAGAGAGCGAATAGCTGAGGTTAACTCAGCCTTGGTGAATCGTTCATTGTATGCCATGTGTTCTGAGATGGAAAAGTCCATGTTTTTTTTTCGCTGCGGACACGATGCCGTAGAAAATCGGGATCGCAGTTTCCGCCTTTGCTGCGGTCTGAAAGGGCTTTTCCGATTTCGTCGGCGACTTCGTAAGGGTTAATGAGGGCTTCGCCACGTATCTGTAATACCGGCTGTGGAGTCGAGGAGTAGCGCCCAGATATTCGCTTTATGCGCGACCAGACCTCCGCTGGAGGGGTAGAGCGGTTTAGCCGACCAACGTAGTCTCGCCAGGACGTTCGCTTCGCATCCCGTATGATGCGCCGTGCCAGGGCCCTGGAATTCCTAAACGCTATCAGGTTTATCATTGTGCTGTTTCGACTAAAGGCCCTAAATACCCGCTTACGGGCGCGAATAGCCTCCAAGCATTCTTTGGTTCCATATGGCACCGGGGTGCGACGAGGTGCCCCTGAGGTCTTCGGGATACACTCTGTGGCTGACTCGATTATCGCTGAGGTGAAACCAGCAATCGAGAGCGGACGGCTGTCGTGGGCAACGGTGAATTTACTTTCTAATCTGGCCTTAAACTCGTTCCAATTGGCTTTAGTAAAGTGCCATCGCTGAGGCCGCATGCCGAGAACAGCTTTGATCTGGTACTCCAGCCAGACGGGAAAATTATCGCTTTCCAGCGGATCGCTGTCAACAGACCAAGTGAACTGCTCCGCCAGTTGCGGAGAGCAGAGGCTAAGGTGTAAAACGGAAGTACCCCCGGAAGGCGAAGTAAAATAAGTGGGCGAGCCAGTATTTAAAAGAAACAAGGACTCGGCATGAATAAAATTATTCAGGAGAATTCCCCGAGCATTAGTGGAGGAACAGCCACAGGCTGTGTGGTGACAGTTTAAGTCCCCCAACAGTAAAACCGGCGAGGGTAGTTCTAACATTAAAAGTATAAGCTCCGCCAAGGGGAGAGGAAGCCCAGGAGGTAGGTACAGTGAGTACAATGTCAGTGGACGATCACGGAAACTTACACGGGCAGCAACTGCCTGGAGTGAGGTACACAACGCCACCTGCTGCGCAGGTACGCTATGGTGTACCGCCAACATGGATCCACCATGTGTCACGGTTTGGGCCACTACGTCCTTACGGTCCTTACGGTCACTTACGGAAGATCGAGTACCTATTCAATGAGCAATAGGCTCCGGGTGACAGCTTGGTTTCTTGCAGGCAAACAGCTACGGGGTTTCGTTGAGATAAAACTGTCTGAAGGTCGGTACAATTGGCTCTAAACCCACGCATGTTCCATTGTAAAACTAAAAATGGCATCTCTGTGTTTGACTACGAGTAACTAGTTTTGTGCGTGTCCGTGAAGTGGTAAAAGCCAACTTCATTGATTGCCGCCCGCGCTTGGTTTCGAGTGAAAAGAACTAGAGAAGGCCCCAGCGGCAGTCCCGAGGGTTCACTTCGACTCGGCCCAAGGGACTGAGTTCTGGGGCGTCAGCGTGGTGAAACATCCCCGGTGGAGAGCTCGACAGTGGCAAGCCTCTTTTTTGGGGGGCCCAGCCGGGGCGGGGCCAGAGGAGGGCCCATATCGTTAACAGAATGACATGGCCCCTCCACCCTCCGGCGTGGCAGTGGGGTGGCCGGCCTTAGGGGTGGGGGCTTGTCAGTTACTTGGCGATCCTTTGCCCGGGCCTTCTCCATCTGAGCGAGCCGCGCTCGCTTGGCCTCCCGGGCGCGCCTTTCGGCTTCTTGGTAATGAAATATCCCATCCGAGATTTGGATAGGTCGGTTGGAGCTATTTGACGGCGATGAAGGTGCGGAGGTAGAAGTTGAGGATGTGAGGGTGGCTTGGCTCACAGGTAGGGGGAGGATTCAGGAAGGGATGAGGTGGATAGGAGGCATTTGGACTGGATTTGGCTGGAGAGGACCGAGCAGGCCTCTTTGACCTCTGGACCAGAGTCCACCACTCACTGTCAGTGGTTGTTCAGGAGAAGACCTCTGAAGGCTCACCTGCGCATGCACTGGTGGTGGGTGGGACTTCGGCCGCATCGTCGTCCTTTTGGGTTGGCCGATCCTGCCCCACTGGGGACGAAGGGGGCCATGCGACTCCAAATGATTGGAGTAGAGCTACAAGACGAGCTACCAGCACCGTAGCACTACCGTGGTCGTGCTGCTGTGGGTGGCCAGATGTGTTACTCGTTGAAGGTAGTGCTGCCGCCTTTGCAGCGTAAGAAATTGCTGGATGTGAACTAATATGCATCTCTCGTGCTTCACGGAACGATATGTTGTTGGTGAATTTCAGCGATAGGATCTCCTTCTCTTTACTGTATGCAGGGCAAGATCGGTCATACGCAGTGCGTGGAGTTTGACCTCGCCCACAATTTACACACCAGCGCTCCTGGGCGCTACAGTTATCTGTAGTGCGAGTAGTGGCAGCGCAGTTTGCGCATGTGGGGCGATTACGGCATACAGGCTTGGTGTGTCCGAAACGCTGGCATTGAAAACATCGCATTGGGTTCGGAATGTACCTGCGCACTTTCACACGAGTGTATCCCACAAGCACTGTACCTGGAAGGTCGTCTGTGTTGAATGTTAAAATTATGTTGTTGGTATGGCAGATCTCAGTTCCCTTTCTCGTACTGATACGCCGAGCCTCTGGCACCCCTAATTCAGAGAGGCCGTCCACGATTTTTGCATCGGAGACATTTCTAAGGTCCTAACAGTTTATTATGCCCTTGGATAAGTTTTTCGTTTTGTGGGGTTCGATAGTGATTGGAATAGACACCTCCCGTCTGCCACTACCTTCCCGTACGCTATATGTGAACAGTTCGGCTGTTAACGCTCTCTTGGCGTCTTCTCTCCTCGATAACTCTATTTTCAGCCCCCCGTCACGCAGTCTGACACCTCGCAACACATCCGAGTCTGTCGCATCCTTCTCGTCGTTGGAAAGGTGATAGAGACGCCAGCTGTTTGGCACTTTCACATGCCCGTATGATAAATATACGAGGGCTTGTATTGCTGTTGGAACCAGTTGTTATATTTCGGGCCCTAGTTTGGGGACACGTCATCTGAGCAATCTCACGCTCACGCTCTATGCATTCTCCGATCACCCTCCGGGGATCTGTCTGTCTGGCCCCTGCGAGAAGGGCTAGGAGTTGGGTTTTGGTTATGATTTGCCTTGGAGTGCGGTTGGTTTCGGCTCTTCGGGCTCCCACCTCATCGAGGCCCTACTGGGTGGACGCCTGTTTCCCGCGTACGGGAGGACGCCAGGCGCCCGAGGAGCTATACGGGGCAGGCGACGCCATCACCCGGCCGAGAGAGAGAAACTCACCACCCCGACCGGGATCCAGCGCCGCCCACCCCTTGACCCCTGCCGTCCAGGCCAGCAGGCACTGGGCCGGGGCCCATACCGTCGGTCTGAGGCGACAAGTCGCTTGGCCCATATGGGGCCCTACGGGCCCGCCCGCCCCTCCGGGATATCAGGACCAAAGAGGCGTGTTGGTCCCCCGTCACAGCTAGCACCGTGCGACGGGGGGACCTCAGCCTCCAGGACTCCGTCAGCCCCGGGGGACGGGCCATGGGGGCGCCACTACCCCGATAAAACTGAGGCGGAGGGCAGGACCGGGGAAGTTGTCCTACCTGCTCTTAGTGGGGAGAGTTAGTGTTGCCGGGCCAGGTGGAGGACATGGCTGCTGAGATGGGATGGGCATTGGAATGGTAGCGTATGGATGAAAGGACGAGTGAGGCACTCCTAGTCTGGCCCCTCGCCAGCTCACCGAAGTACTGGGATTCCGGGTCCTTAGGGCACTCAATCCCCCCACCACGAAAAGGTGGTGCCTCGTCGGGGGGGGAGCCATGGACATGCCACCAGCCGCGGCGTCGCCGTCCACCCAGACTGAACGCCTCACGGCACGCGATGTTCGTCAACAGGCAACGCAACACGGCTGGGAGTTCATACGTCACGTCATGATGTGCTAAGGGCACTGCACACAACCTGGCAACAGGCCAGTTTCCACATCAGCAAACGGAGATATCCGATCAATTTGGTGGCTATTGCATGGATGTACGCCTGGATTGGAAACTCCGCGTCGGCGCCTTTGATCTGCGCGTATCAGCGGCACCAACCTGCCACCTACCGGAGGGTAAGTAAAAAAAAATAAGAAGAGAAACGCGGCCAGTTTTAGGCGGTGCGCCTACGGGAGTTCGGGGTACGCATTTCGTATTTCATTTTTTCCCCCCAATTGATTCAGTCACTTCAGAAGGACTGCATCTGCCTTTCATGATACATAATTAATCAAGGAATCTTACCATTCTTTCCTTATTGATTTATTACGCTCCGTTACGAAGTTGTGATGCGAAGTGAATGTATTTGTGAGAGGGAGCCCATTCGCCGAAAGGGTCGGCCCATCGATGTTGATTTCTTAAAAGGATCGGGGGGGGAGTACATGAAGGTGATAGGACCAAAATGAATAGGGGGGGTCACATCACATAGGCTCCCATGTTAGAAGTTGAAATTATAGCGGGTAGGGGGAAGCGAGCATTGATGGGGCAGTTTTACCCTCAAAGTTAAGAATGAGCAGTTCTGCTTTCGCCACCACCCTCCTTGCTCTCTAGATTTGTGGCTGATGTTTTCCAGTGGAGTGGTTTGCACGACTGAATGGAAGAGTACAGACTTCGGCGTACCCACCAATCCGCAGAGGATTGACCATAAGTTCCATGGAGGGTACAAGCTCCTTCCCCCACACCATGCCACCGACATATTTATGATTTTGCCAAGGAGGCGTCATTTCTGCAGTGAGCTGCAGGCTCTTGGTCCAGAACATTTGGACGGGGTACACTCCGATCTCCCAGAGGGGCACCATTTGTTTTTGTCTGAGGAGTGCCTTTCGCCGAAAAATTCGCGGCGTGCGTTCGGACTCCCAAAGGACTGCCGTTCCCAGGCCGAGGAGCGCATTGCACTGAGAAATTCGAGGGAGGGGGTACACTGGAATCTCCAAGGGAGACGTCTTTCAGGTCATAAGGGGCGCCGCTTTCGCTTCCTCCCCCTAAATCAGCCCTTGCAACATACCCAAGCTGGCAACGCCACTACCTCTCTCTCTCGCCGATTTGTTACCACTTGCCAGTCGTTCGATTCAGGGGTGTTGTTTTATATACCCTTTAGGGGGAACTGCCACTTCAATGTTTGCTTAACCCACCCCCGCAATTATTTCAACTTCTAACACGGGAGCCAATGGAATGTGCCCCCCAATTAATTTTGGTCTGCCCATTGCCTTCATGTACTTTTCCACGTCCAATCATTTCAATGGTTGGCTATTTGGGCTTAGGGGCATATCGACTGCTTCGGTCATACAGCGCCCATAATCATTTCAAGATAAAGATAGAGAGATAAGAGATAAAGATTCAAGATAAAGATTATCAAGACATCAACATCGGTGGGCCGACCCTTGGGGCGAGGTGGGCTCCCTCTCACAAATGTCTTCACTTCGCACCACAACTTCTGAACGGAGCGTAATAAATCAATAAGGAAAGAACGGTTAGGTTCCTTGATCAATTATGTATCATGAAAAGCTGATGCAATCCTCCTGGGATGGCTGAATCAATTGGAAAAATGCCAATACGAAATGCGTACCCTGAACTCCCATAGGCGCACGGCCTAAAACCGGCCGCGTTTCCGTGTTTTTACTTACCCTCCGCGAGGTGGGCGATACGCAAACAGCTGTTGTGTCACATAGCGTCGCCAATCGCTCGCAATGATTATCCGCGGGCGAAAAGTAGCGACGGGTGGGACTCGAAACCCACAACTTTTACGGTTGGGAGACGGGCTTACCCCTAGATTACTCGCCACCTCCAATTTGGGGTTCGAGCCCCAACACCGAACCATCGCACGAGAACGTAGTCACTGGCTGGCTACCTGACACAGAAGATATCCGCTCCGCGTTGCGTTCCATCGCCTGCACACCACACGTCGCTTCAACATCATCACATAAAAGTGTCTGCCCAGGTGTCAGAACAACCGAAACTCTTAGCTCTGCTAAATATCAACAATCACAAACACCTCGTGATGGTCTTCGTTGTCGTGCACCTGCAGGTTGGAGTACGTGATGGCTTTGACCTCAGTGCCCTGCGGGTGTTTGTCGAGGTCAAACGTCTCGCCGTAGCCGCGCGCTCGTATCCGCAGCAGCTGCCGGTCGAACTCGACCACCTCCACGTGGCTCGCCACGAAGAACGGCTCGGCCGAGAACAGGAACAGCCACTCGTCCAGAAAGTGGAACAGCAGCGACTCGAGGTCGTGACCCTCGGCCGTCACCTCCTGCGTGTCCACCGCCTCGACCGTCTCCAGGTCGGTCATGTATCCGAACATGGAGAGCGCCGCCTGTTCGAACGCTTCTGCCAGGGAGGTGCCCCACGCGTGCAGCTGCACATCGGCCGGATGGTCCAGGTACTCGTAGCCAGACGGAGGGTACGGGTCGTCAGCATCGCCTTCGTCCGGGCACGACTCCTGACAGGGCAACGGCGACGGTAAGGCAGGTGATTCCATCAGTGAACTGCACATAGGGCAACACACTAACCAGGCTGACAGAGTGCTGACCGGGTGATCCCATCGGTGGGCAACACACTAACCAGGCTGACAGAGTGCTGACCGGGTGATCCCATCGGTGGGCAACACACTAACCAGGCTGACGGAGTGCTGACCGGGTGATCCCATCAGTGGACTGTGATACCCTAAATAGAAGAGCGTCATTGAGATTAACATTAGCGAACCCTTTTACTGTCTTAAGCGTTTCAGGGATATCACTGCTGCATCCCCTATAGAGTGAATACATATCAAAGGATGCATATTTATCTCCCAATATTCTGAAGATGCTCCACCTTTCTCACAAACATATTTTCAGACTGACCACTAAAACAACACTCCTGAAACAAAGCAGACTAGTTCATCACTCATTAATTGTTGTATAATCACGTCAAACATCAGACATTGGTGTCTAATAAAGCTGAATCTTTAATTTCAGTTGCAAGTAAACCATTATCGACAATTTTAAAGCATGTTGAGGGGACGAGTGGTCTAGGGGTAAGATGCTCGTCTCACAATCGAAAGGTTGTGGGTTCGAGTCTCACCTGCCGCTACCCTTCGCCCGCGACCAATCGGCGTGAGAGATTGGCGACGCTACATGACTCAACGGTCGACGTGTCGTAAAACCAATAACCAACCAACCAAAGCATGTTGAGTGATTTGGACTATTCCAGAAACATAGACTGTGTAGACCACAGTAGGACCAGGTACTACAGTGCCAGTACAGAAACACGCCACTGAAAGTGACGAACATGACCGCTGAAAGTGACACCAGAAACACCTGGCTGACCATGGAAAGTGACACAGAAACACATGGCTAGCCATACCATCGCAGAAATACCTAGCTGCCAGTGTGAACACAGAAGTACCCGACTGACGGTGCGAACACAGAAACACCTGGCTGACCAGGCCGCCAGAGCGACACATCTGGCCTGTGCCGGGCACCAACGCGGCTGTGTTGCCGACCTGCTGCTGGGTAGTCGTGCTGTGTGGATGGCCGCTAGCATCGCCGTCGGTTGCCGAGTCGGCTGCGGCTGCCGTCACATCCAGCAGGCTGCTGCTGCTCACCTCCTCGTCACGTATCACTTGTGTTGACATGCTGTCACCAGCCGTCACACCTGCCAACACAGCATCACACCACCCTCTATCGACCACAGCAGCACTTGTCACAGCAGGCATCACAAGCAGAATAAACATTGCTAAATTTTGGATATGATACACAACAGGTACACTGAAGAACAAGTTTTATTCAGGATACATTTAAGTGCATTGATCGTTAAGTTTCCTTTGGTATCAATTGCTGTGTCAATAGCTAACATGTTAATTGACCTGTTCCCTAAGCCAATGTCTACACAGTAAAAAAAAAACAGTTAGCACATTTTTTAAACAAAAAATATTCCCACTCGTCAGTTGAAATGTATACCAATCATATGAGTACCTATCATATTCGTACATACATCATGCAACAAAGTACATACATCATGCAACGCATCCACATGGAAGACGGATGCCGAAGATGAGACCAGGAAGTTAGTTATTTGGGTTTTAGGGCGCATCAACTACATTGGTTATACAGCGCCCATATGAGACCAGGAAGAGATGATCACATTCTCTCTGGCTCAGAAAAGACAATAGGATATTCAGTTCATAACAATACATTTGGAGATGAGCCAGTCTTTATCAACACACAGGCATGTACAAAACAATAAGAAACTCCCAGTAGCATTGCATCAAAACCACCAGTAGGTGAGCCCTCAGACTCAGACATATTAGAGCCAACCACAATCGACATGTGGCTATTTTGGTTGCACATCAGTAGTATAAAAAGAGGCCAGCAGTAGGTGGTGGATTTGCGTTTGGGTGCATGGACTGTGTTGGTCATTTTGTGCCCACGAGGTCAGCAGTAGCAACATTCACACAAATTATAGTGTAGTAGTGCACAGAGCTGGGTGTCGGTCCAGATCCCTGCACAGGTGGTGCTTCAGATGGGGGTCGAACAACGTGACAGTAAGCCTGTGGACGTCCGGCGACGTGCCGCTGTTAGTGTCGTGCCGAGTGAAAACAACATTGTCTTTTCCCCATTTCGGTATATAACCAGGGACGTATGAGTCGCCGTTCCGCCCGTGGGCCAGTCAGTCCCAACCGACAGAGAACCAGCTGGCCAGAGCTGCAGGCTCACCATGTTGTCAAACATTGTGCACCAAGCACAGTGTGTGGTATGATACTAGATCCTCCACACTCAGCCAGCCCAGCCTCTCTAGCAGATTCAATATGTGGTTAAGTTTTTTAGGCCATTTTTTCTGTGTAGTTCAGTTTTTTTCCAGTCAGGATATATTTTTATCAGTTCTGTTTCCATAGTGACATGCAATACAGGATCTCTACAATAACTGGGGCATTGAGCAGGGCGGAGGTGACAGTGGGTGGCAGATAGTACCTCGGATGTGACAGATCACTCAAGATACTGAGGTAAATTGTTGATAAAAGGTGTTTTTCAAATTTTTCTATTTCTTTTTTGGAATACGATGTTTATGAACGTGTTTCAGAAGATGCGACCACTTGTTTTTGCTGCTTGTGCTTACTTTTCAATTTGAATGATGACGTCATAGTCACATCAGTATGGTGTGATGACGTCATAGATATAGCATGGAGGCTTTGATTGGCCAACGCTACAAACGGTTCACATACCTTAATGAGATGGTCATTAAGTAGCTTAACCTAACCTAACCTAAGCTAACCTAATATCATAAAACATACTCTAATCTAAAGTAATATAAACTAATATGAACTAATATAAACTAATATATTATAATTTAAAAACACAACCATACTGTATATCGTGACATCATCCTTACATCACACTCCAATCTGTGCAGCCTGTACAGTTTCTGTTGGCATTCTTGTGGAATAATAGTGGTACATGAAATGGTGAATGGCATAGGCAACCTGGTATATGAGGAAAGATTGAAGAAACTGAATATGTTTTCACTTCAATATAGAAGGCTGAGAGGAGATCTCATCGAGGTCTTTAAATTTGTTCATGGTCAGGAACAGGGTTATCTCAGGGAACTGTTTGAATTTAACAGAAATGATGCAATTAGAGGTCATCAATTCAAAATTAAAGTTAATCACAGCAGGACAAGGTTAAGACAGTCTTTCTTCACCAACAGGGTAGTAGAACACTGGAACCAGCTGCCAGAAACTATTGTCAGTAGCAACACATTGAACATCTTTAAAAACAGCATAGACAATCATTATAAGAATAGGGGGCTTGTTTTTCTGTATTCCAGGGAGAGTTGATTGGCATATTTGGTGGAAAACTGGTCCAGTGTACAGAGTGCAACCAAGAAGGGCCCTTGTGGCTCATAGTTGCACTGATCTTTGATGTCTTTATGTCTTTATGTGTGATAAAGAGGGAAACACTAAGCATTTTCAACATGAAGTGTTGAATAAACTGTGTGGAGTGTTGAATGTCCCCTTCATCACATCTGAGAAGCACCAGGTGAGGGATGGATCAATTATATCACCAAAGACAGCAGTGCAGCATGGATGGCACATTATATAAATTATAGCTATGATAAACAGAGAGGTGAGCACTAGCCCCAAAAACGAGTGGTGGCATCTTCCGGATCACGTTCATAAACATTGTATTCCAAAAGGAAATACCTAAAATTCACACACCTTTTATAAAAATAATACCAATGCTGAAACAGTACCCAGTGATGGTGGTGATGTGATAATTCCATCTGGGGATTCTTGGGGATCCCATACCATGACAAATCAACTGGTAAAATGACAATTTGGCACCTGGATGTTTCATATATGAGTGACAATTAGCTCACAATGTTGTCTTGGGCTCAGAATCCAGCTGTAAAAGTTTGAGTAACATAAGAATTACAGTTTATGAGTTATAGCCTGATGAACGTATGTGAGGTCATCCTGTAAGGGCATCTTTGAATGATTACATATCCATCACAAAACATTGCACTACAAAATCCATACAATTTTGAACCCTGAACAATCACATAAATATATCTGCTGGATTGTAGGTATTTAGGTATCTATTTCATTCGAATTTGACCAGATGACCTCATGACCTGCCATAATCCCTAGTACCTACGTTGTAACATTAGTCCGTTTTAAAGCGGAAATTTGCTCCCAGGTCACGTGGTCTCAGGAACAAGATACATAAATTAAAAAAGAGAGCAGCAAATCTAATTCTCATAACAGTATTAATAACGAAATAGTTTTTACTATCGATGCTGCTGAAATAAGTAGAATTAAACTTACAAACAATAGCAAATAACAATAAGCTTTTTATTTCTGTGGAGCCCGCACACCCAGTTCTACGCTATCTGGCAGCCGACGAATGACTGCCAGATGACAAATTGGCACTATTGTTAAATTAGCAAAGGATGCAGTTATAAGCCAATTTACTGAGCAACGGTAGAGAAAATGATAACAAAAGTATACTTAATCGATGTGAACCAAGTTTATAAATCGATACCTGATACTCCCAACATGCTCACACCGCACAACTAATAAATATTCACAACACCCAACGAGTAGGACGCTCGTGCACCGACTGATCCGTTACTTGCCGTCTATTAGGATATAGGTTTCGGAATATAAAATGGTTTAAGGAAAATTATACTAAAACAATCAGTCTAAAATTGTTTTATTCTCACCACCAAGCAACAAGTTTTGCTAATGAAAAACCTAAGAAAAATGAGTGAAACGAATTCTTGCTAATAATAAATGTTCATCGATGTACTTTTTTAGTTTGTGTCTGGAATGTCTAGTTGAAGCAAGGAATGACTTGGAAGGATGAAAAGCGACCAGACGGGATAGCAAATTGCCGCTGTAAAACCGACTATTGTAATTGGCTGGAGGAAAATCAAGATCCATAAATTGTTGGTAAATTTGTACTTTGAGGTGTTTTATGAATTTTTGGAATTATTCTTTCCAATAAGATGTTGATGTTTATGGGCTTTCTTTACCTTTCGGCCAACACATACTGCCAAGGTTAGTGATTTGTAAAGAGGTGTACAGTGACGTCACAGGAGTCAGGGAAGTGACGTCACAGGAGTTGGGTGTCAATGTGCTAAGTTAGGTTAGCTTAGCTTAAGTTGGGTTGGGTTAGGTTAGGTTAGGTTAGGTTAATTTAGGTTAGGTTAGGTTAGGTTATGTTCGTGCCAGTCATCGACACCCGACTCCTGTGACGTCACTTCCTTGACTCATGTGACGTCACTGTACACCTCTTTACAAATCACTAACCTTGGCAGTACATGTTGGCCAAAAGGTAAAGATTACCTGTTTATGCACATGATTAAGATGATGGGACACTCAATTTCTGTGCAAATTCTTAATTTTCAGTTTGTGAACAAACTAACACCAAAAAAGAGCTCTGGGTTAGCTAACATGGCATAAAAGTAGATTAAAAATTCAAAAAAAATGCAACACAAGCTAACCTAATCTAGTATTTCACACAAATAGGGTAGTAGGTGGGTAGGTAGGTTCCTAGGTACTTACCCGACTCCTGTGACGTCACTTCCTTGACTCATGTGACGTCACTGTACACCTCTTTACAAATCACTAACCTTGGCAGTACATGTTGGCCAAAAGGTAAAGATTACCTGTTTATGCACATGATTAAGATGATGGGACACTCAATTTCTGTGCAAATTCTTAATTTTCAGTTTGTGAACAAACTAACACCAAAAAAGAGCTCTGGGTTAGCTAACATGGCATAAAAGTAGATTAAAAATTCAAAAAAAATGCAACACAAGCTAACCTAATCTAGTATTTCACACAAATAGGGTAGTAGGTGGGTAGGTAGGTTCCTAGGTACTTACCTACCTACCCGTGGAACATCACTATAAAGTCATAGTGTTAAGGCTTAATAAGAGCCACAGGTGGTGGTGGATTTGTGCTTTAGGGCGCGTCGACTGCATTGGTCATTTTGCGCCCATGAGAGCCACAGGGGTCCATCTGGGTTAAGCCTATAAAATATAAGCCTATATAACTATATATAAGCATGAAGCCTAATGAGTAACATCATACCTTCACCATCAAACCCGATGATTTCCGAGTACCTAAACAGACAATCCTTGCAAAACAGTACTTTCAGATGGAAAATTGTTGCACCATCGTTAGTAACCTTCAAGGGTACATTCGGCCCCTGCCAATATGATTGGCAGCTGGTGACGTCACACAGGCCTCGATTTTGGTTCAGCAGGTTATCACGACAGCAAGAAATGGTACTTTTCTGAATATGTTCATGACTAGCAAGTATAGGTGACATGTATAAATTATACGTCGTCTGAAAGCTTGTTACATATTATTTCGCTAATCGTGGTAGGCTTTTACATGCACGTGTTAGTTATTGTGTAAAATGGTGTTATTTAGACCCATGCCATATCCATCGATACTATTTAACTTAAAGGAAACTAACCACCTTTATAATGGGATTTTAACTGAGATAGCAGTTTTGAAGACCACGTCGAGAAATCACTTACCTCATACTCCGTTCGGTCCAAAACATCTTCCAGCCGAAGTTATAAGGCCTTTTATCATCGGTTTTGGGACATGGACAGACTCGGTGGGCGTTGTGAAAATTCCTTCATATGGAAGCAAACAGCATTTCAATGGAAATTAAACCTTTTATTTAATTAAACCTAATTAAACCTAAAGGCTTTAATTAAATTAAATTGAAATTTAATTAAAAATTTAATTAAATTAAATTAATTAAACTTTAATTAAACCTAAAGGCGAACCTTTAGAGGCCTATGATAAAAAAGAAAAAAAAACTCCCAAATCCCGTTTTTTGAAGTATGGGCATAATATTTCGCAAAACCAATGTCATATTCATCATTTTCAGGTGCCAATACCCCTAATTAGTATGATTGCAGAATTTCGGCAAGGTGGTTAGTTTCCTTTAAGCGGGCTGGGACCTACGGTGCGGATTGCTCGGTTGGTAGTGCGTCAGTTTAATGACCCGGAGGTACCCGGTTCGAGGCTGGAGACCAGCAGCTTCTCGTACGTGTCGCGGGAAGTCCTTCTAATTAGCGACAGTGGATTAAGACATTGTTCGTATGGGACGATATTTTGCTTAAAGAGAAGGGAAATACGCAAGGCGTACTTAGATATTCTGCAAGGCTGGGGTTCGGCCACCTCAAATTGTGCTATGGTTGGTCACTTTATATATTCAGCCAGGCATAGGAAGTACGTAATACGTTCACTGCTTGTGACAGTGTCCAGGCCCCCAGGCCCTTCCTGGCACGGGCGGCGGGCCATCGGGGGTGGGACAGGGGCAGGTCCCCCTGAATTTAATAATTTCGGCCCTACAGCGGTGCGTCGCAAATATTGACTTAAAAATTAACGTTTGCCCTTCCCCTCCTATCTGCACCCGCCGACTAACATTAGTGACGCAGTCCCTGCTTCTCGAGGTGTGCGTATGATCACAGTACGTGATGATCAAGGTGGCAAAACTTTCAAGGCTGACAGATTGAAGGGTAGTTTAAGGCTGCAGTGAACTCGCTTCAATATAAATTTAATGGCCATAGGTCAATACGTTCAGGATCAAGTGGGGTTGAGATCGGTTGCCACACCGCGCCGCCGCTTCACAGCGCCAACGAGGCCGTTGTGACCTTGGACGCTGGGCGGCCGGCGGTCGGCCGCCGTCCAGTCGGTCGACTTTGCACTTTCGTAGTTCCTATATTTATAAACGGATTTTAATTTTTTTCATTGCATTTGATGCGCTAATCAATTTTTGACAAAGTCACAAGATTTCATTACAATTTCGCGGATTGTTTATGAGATATCGTCGAAAAACAGGAGGGATGTTCTGAGTCCGCGCCTCTGCGGTGAGCGTGTAAGTATTAATGCACTTCGTTCAGCACTGTGTTTATTAGCAGCACCTGAAGCGCCGGCGACCAGTTGTCATACTATAACCGAACATAATTTGTCGTAACCAAATCTAACATTTAATCTATGCCATATGCAGATGTTTGATCGCATAAAATATTGCGTACGCTAAATAGCGTAATGTAAGGGGCTGCTCGTTCGTGTAGAGTTCGCGGATGTTTGATCGGTTTGAACAATTTCGAAGGTTAGATGTCATAACATCAAACTTAAGGATATTGGATGGCGTAAGAGGGTAAATAAATTTGGTGACGTAACTGACAGAAGTTCGCGATGCTTAGAGTTGATAAAGGAATTAGGTCATGAGAAAAGTATCCTAAGGTAGATTAACATCAAAGATTAACATCTAGATCATTAACATCTAAGTAAGATTAACATCAAAGATCAAAATGTATTGAAATCCCGACCTTTCTTGTAACTACTCTGACGTAATTTACATTCGGCATAACGCTGCCATATATAACTAGACATGAAAAGTTGTATCGATCGTTGAATGGCGCAAATGAAAACAACAGATCTCCTGCTGGTGGGTTATTTGTGAAGTATTTCTTTGATTATGGTGGGTTGGATGTGAATATATCAGGATTTGCGAATTATTTTTGGTATTATTGCAGTTTAAAGTATCTATGACACAAGCTTTACACCCATTTTTCCTCCGTGAAGCAAGGAAAAGGGAGGGTGTTGAGGGGAATTTGCAGTTTAAGGTAATTTTTGATTTCTTGGAATTTCTTTTTCTAGGGTAATGTTTATGAATGTGCTGAACATGATGTAACAACCATTTCCAAATGATTTACTTTCTTGCATGGATTGATAGGGTAGGTTAGGCAAGGTTATGTTACATCTTGTTTTTGTTATTTTGAACATTATTCTATAACCCAACTCCAAACCCTTTTTTTGGTTTTATCTTCGGGGGGAATTAAGGATTCTTAAATTTTTTTTTTTAAAATTTTTTGGTTAATAGTGGAGAGGGGGGGCTAAAAAATGGGGGAAAAAAAATAAAAAAAAAAAAAAAAAAACACCCCCCAAAAAATTGGTTTTTCTCTTACTCCCACCAAACTAATTACTTTTTTTTGGAGGTAGGAAGCGGAACTTAAACACACCACTAAATTAAAAAAAAACAATATTTAAAAAAAAAACACCAAAAAAAATTAAAAAAAAATTTTTTGCCCATAAAACCCTTCCTCCTTTTGTTAAGCCCCCACTAATTATTTTTTCTCCCTTATTAAATAAGGGGAATTTTAGATATTTTTAAGTTCCGGAACCCATCGAGGGGGGGGATTGTTTTTTTTGAAATTTTTTTTTTATTTAAAAAATTTAATATAATTTTTTTTATAAAATATATTTTTAATAAAAATTTAATAAATTTATATTTTATAAATTATATAAATTATAAAAAAAAAAAATAAAAAATATATAATTTTTTTAAAATTTTTTTTTTGGGTGGGGGGGTGGGGTTGTGTTAGGGGGGGGATGGGGTTGGGGGGGGGGGGGGGGGGGGGGGGGGGGGTGGGGGTTTTGGTTGTTTTTTAAATTTTTTTTTTTTTTTTTTATTGAGGGAAGAAAAAAAAAAAAATTAAATTAAAAAAAAAATATAAATATTGTTTATTATAAATAATTAGGTTTTTTTTTTTTTTTTTTTTTTTTTTTTTTTTTTTTTTAAAAATTTTATTTTTTATAAATATGAAAATTTTTTTTTTTTTTTTTTTTTTTTTTTTTTTTTTTTTTTTTTTTTGTTTTAATAAAAAAAAAAATTTTAAAAAAAAAATAATTATTCTTGCCTCCCAAAGGAAAAGTATGCATTTGCAAAGGAAATGAGTGGTCACCTCATGGTAGCCACATTCATAAACATTGCATTCAACAAAGAAGTTCCAAGAATACACAAATTTCCTTAAACTGCAATTTTAACCTATTTTTAAATGTAGATGATGCTATGTTGTTTCATTTGTACTTGACTCACCTGGTCGTGTTCCTGAGCCTTAAAGCTTGACAGTATGGACCAGCAAGGAAAGATCAAAAACACAGAACACAAGTTTCCCTGACATGTCATGGTATAGTCAAGGAATATTTCTTCATAAACCTGTGTTTTAGGATGTTTTATATGTTTCGGAATTGTTATTTTGAGCACTATGCTTATAAAAAACATAATTATGATGATGTGACCACCCATTTCTGCCACAAATCCTCATACCTACTTTTCAGTGGCAAGCAAAATAACACTAACAAAAGAATTTGAGTAAGGTAATGTAGGTATAGTCAAATGTATAAATGTAGCTTAACCTAATCTAGCTTAACATCCCTTTAAGAACATGAATTGGAAAAGAAATTGGAAAAAACGATTCATTTTGTTCCAAAATTTTACTGACTTAACACGCGCCCTGGAGGGCCTCTGAGAATTACGTGCACTGGAGGGGGGCGGATTCCGCCCCCCCCATAATATCTCGGCTCCTAGTAAAGCTGGAGGAACGAAATTCGCAGGGTGGATGGGCACGGTAGTGAACTCTATCGTGTGCAATTTTCGTGACCTTAGGTCAATATCTTCAAGGTCAAATGAGGTCAGATTGACAAAATTTTCCGGTTTTGTGTGGCTTGGCTCGTCATCGTTATGGATCGCTGTGATTGTGTTTAAATGCTCAAAAATTGGCATCAATGATGTTTTGGACATTACTAATGATGCAATGCAAATGCTAGACCCAACATTTGACCTCAGGTCACCTATATAGCACCACTTTATCAGGTCAGTTACCTGTTCCAGTTACCGGAACCGGCCGCCAGCCCGACTGCTCCGTCGGGCAGCTCGGAGCAATCGGCTTTGTGAAGAAGGGAATGAAGTACATGAATAAAGTATGGAAACGCAATGACAAACAGTACAAATGGCAAACAGTAGTGCATTTATGACAGCATTCCATGCTATGACAACATGCTCAAGAGAGGTCTGTAGTCAAGTTAGATATGGTATTTGATATTTTTACTTGCAAGTGTCAAAATTCCAGTTGTGTCATCCAAGTCCACATTTACTGATCATGTAGCAGAGAGTAAAGTTTCCTGTGAGAGATCTTACCTTCATCAAGGGGCAAAAAGAGAAGGCTGGTCATAAAGGATCCCACCAAATGGGAAGCCCTGATCTGTCAGGGCTGGGATCTGGGATTGGAGAGAAGTGGTGCTGAGGATGGCTTTGTCCCTGAAGTTGGGCTCTTCCCTGAAATTGCCTGTGAGCCTGCAGTGAAGGTACAGAACAACTGTTATGAGATTCCAATCCTGTATCCTCCTTAATGGGCAGATTGATCTGACCAGTGTGGTGATGGATTTGATGGAAGCTGAGGGTACAGTGACCAATATTTTCCTGCACAGATCAGAGGAGAACACTATGATGTTGCTAGTGAACCTGGCAGCTATTATCTGCTCCACTTTACCTCAGAGAAAGGAACTAAAGAGGAGTCACATGCTGAGTAGGTTGCCAAGGTCCTGTTTTTCTGCCTGAAAGACAGGGGTTTTGATAATACCTTGTGTGCCATTGGAGGAGACTCAACAAATGTGAACACTGATGTGAATGCTGAAGTAATGCAGAAGCTGGAGGTGCACCTGGGGAGAAAGCTGATCTGGTTGGTGTGCAGCCTGCACACTGTTGAACTTCCCTTGCACCATATTGTTGTCGACCTTGATGCCCATACTTTGTCAAACAACACATTTTCTGAGCCAATAGGATGGGCGCTACATGACCGATGTAGTCGATGCGCCCTAAAGCCCTAATAACTAACTAACTGAGCCAATAGGAAAGCTTCTTGATTCTGCTACATACTTGGATATCAATCCAAACTTCCCCGGATCTCTTCTGTCCCTTCACTGATCAAGCTGCCAAACAAGGTGCAAGATCTCTCAACTGATCAATACTATGGCTCTATGATTGTCTGTGCAGTCAGGGATAGAGTGCTTCCTGTATGATTGGCCCTGTTGGAGATTGGACCAGTGAACCACAGCCATTGGTTCATTACAATGAGCAGACTTCTCAGGCTCTTGGGTATTAAAGCACAGACTTAAAGGAATGAACTTGAAGAATCTGCAATTCATTGTGCAATTCATCATTGGACTACACTATCCATGTTGGTTCACTGTGAAGGTCAAGCACTCCTGTGTTGAAGGGCCTAAACACATCATGTTTCAGCTGAACTGCCCCAAGTCCCAAGGGAAGGAGGTGCTGGACCTTATGATGCTGACTGTGAGAGTATCTGCTTGGCATGCCCACAGTGAAGCCATAATCCAAACACTGCTGTGCTCTGAGGATTAAAAGGAGAGGATTGAGGGGGTGGAGAGAGTCACCATCAGGGGAGAGGAGGACCCAGACACTCAGCTGAAGGACTTCTATGTCAGAACCAGAAGGGCACCTGACAATCAATTGTGATGCTTTCAGCATTGTCAACTTGATCAGCTGGTCAGATTTTGTGTCAGAGCCACCTCTCATCTGCTCCCTAAGCAACTCAGAGATGAAGAACTTCATCATCACTCCCATGGAGGTGCTCAGCTGGCCTTGCCACACACAACTTATTGAGAGTTGTTAAAATAGTCACTGATGCTTCTGCTAAGTACTTCACACAGGAAGAGTGGTAGGAGGGATCATGGCTCAGGAGACCAGCAGGAGGCTGATGTCCAAGAATGAGTCAAAGCAGGACTTGTGCAACCTGGCGGAGTTCAGGAAATAACAAATTGTGCATTATAATTGTACCCAGTGATATGCATGCAGTTCACCTGTTAATAAAGATGTAGACTTGATTTGACTTTGTCAATATACATGATTTCCCTTATATCTTTCATATCTTAAAAGGGGGCTCAAAAGGGTAAAATTTGCAATTTAAAACCAAGGCCTTTGACAAGGTACCTCATAAACGGTTAATGATGCAGCTTCAGGCCCATGGTATTGTGGGTAACATCCTAAAATGGATAGGGTTGTGGCTTTCAGATAGACAGCAGAGAGTGATGCTAAATGGTACAAAATCATAATGGCAAAATGTTTCTAGTGGAGTCCCTCAAGGGTCAGTACTGGGACCACTATTGTTCATTATGTTTGTAAATAACATTGAAAGTGGCCTAAGCAGTAAGGTTTTGAAATTTGCAGATGATTTGAAGGTCTTTAGGGCAATAACAGGGCACAATGAGCAGGTCTTGCTGCAGAAAGACTTAGACGAGCTTGTGAAGTGGTCCGAAAAATGGCAAATGAAATTTAATTTTGATAAGTGCAAAATCATGCATGTAGGTAGGCAGCATATCAAGGCTCCATACTTGATGGGTGGCCAAGTACTATCTGTGACTCAGCAGGAGAAGGACTTAGGTGTTATTTTTAACACAAAATTGGGGGCATCAGGACAGACCAAAGAAGCCAGGAAGAAGGCACTAAGAATGCTTGGGGCAATAAATAGGAATGTATCATACAAAAGTGAGGAAGTCATCAGGAAGCTTTATTGAGCATATGTCAGGCCACATCTGGAATATTGTGTCCAAGCTTGGTCCCCTAGTTATGAAAAAGATTGTTGGCTTTTAGAGAGAGTACAAAAGAGGGCAACAAAAATTGTGAATGGTATGGGCAACCTGGCATATGAGGAAAGATTGAAGAAATTGAATATGTTTTCACTTAGATATAGAAGGCTGAGAGGAGATCTCATCGAGGTCTTTAAATTTGTTCATGGTCAGGAACAGGGTTATCTCAGGGAACTGTTTTAATTTAACAGAAATGATGCAATATTAGAGGTCATCAATTCAAAATTAAAGTTAATCACAGCAGGACAAGGTTAAGACAGTCCTTCTTCACCAACAGGGTAGTAGAACACTGGAACCAGCTGCCAGAAACCATTGTCAGTAGCAACACACTGAACATCTTTAAGAACAGCATAGACAATCATTATAAGAATAGGGGGCTTGTTTTTCTGTATTCCAGGGAGAGTTGATCAACACATTTGATGGACAACTGGTTCAGTGTACAGAGTGCAACCAAGAAGGGCCCTTGTGGCTCATAGTTGCACTGATCTTTTATGTCTCTTTTATGTCTTTATGATTGTTGTAGGCTAGAGTTATCCTATCCAAAAAATAAACTCATATTTGAATTCCTTATGAAAAACTACATCGTTTAGACACCCTTCATGTTAAAATTTCCTTCAAATTCATTTTGGCACTGGAGTATGACCTGCCCTAATGAAACATGCAAAAGGGTTTGGTTTTGATCAGTTAGGTTTGGTTTGGGTTTTGTTGTAAGCTGTACTTTTAAAAAAATGTTTTTTAATTATTTTTTTTAAAAAATTTGTTCCCTTCAAAAACAGGTCAGGCTAGCTTAGCTTATGTTAGGTTAGGTTAGTTTTTAAATTTTAAGATTGTTTTCAGAAAAAATTGTTGGAAATTTCCAATTTTTACAAAATAATTTTCTTTCCTGCACAAAATGTTAGGCTAGGTTAGGTTAGGTTATGTTACATATTTTTTCTTGATTTTGAACATTACTTTTATGCCATGGTACCCAACTCTAAGTCCCCTCCTGGGTGTTATTTTTCCTCCCAACTGAAAAGTATGCATTTGCAGAGGAAATAAGTGGTCACATCATGTTTACCACATTCATAAGCATTGCATTAGAAGAAGACATTCTAAGAAATCAGAAGTTACCTTAAATTGCAATTTTACCAGCTGGCCTAACCTGGTACTGAAGAATATAGAAGAAAACAACTTGGAAAAAATGCATGTTTTCATAAAAATGGTCCAAATAAAAACCTAGCCTAGCATAAACTAGCCTGTTGCTTTTTGGGGGGAAAATTATAAAAAATTTTTTTTTTTAAAAAATAAAAAACCAAATTATTTTTTTTTTTTAAATTTTGTGTCTTCAGTGACATTGGCCCTAAATTAACATTTGTTCCATGGGTAGAACAGTTAAAAAAAAATAATCAGAGTTCTTGCCAGGGTGGCTTTATGAACCAGGGTCTTATTGCTGAGCAGTGTTGCATGAACCCTGGCCCCACCACCCGATCCATGAATTCCAGTTCTACGGCATAATTTTTACCGGAAGTTTAACGTGCCATCAATGCACCGACTCAGCCGCCCGGTAGCTCGTCCCCGGCCTTATCGGGCCAGCTGCCAACTGACCCTGCCAGCCAGGGACTAAATGCGAGCACGCAAAGCGACTCAAACCCTGTGTTGCCAGGACAGTGGAGACCAGTACAGGCCAGCGCTCTAGCCAACTGAGCTACCGGGGCAGCCAACAGTTAAGTTAAAACGAAACAAAGGTATTGAGCCATACCAGTAAATTTGCCTTTGAGGGCAGTAAGCTATTTTTTTTAGAAGAAATATGTGAATGCCATGCTTATTAATGTAATTAAGATGATGTGAACATTCATTTCTGGATACTGTACTTTTCATTCTTAGCTTTGCTAGTGCAGTGCCCTGATCCTGTAGGTTCCTTGTGCTGATAATTCTATTTTATAAAAATATCACAACCATTTATGCAGGGTGCCCAAATTTGCTCAGTTGGGCATCAGGATGTAAAAAATACCTCCTTCAAGTGTTTGTGATAGGCAATGAAAATGGAATCACATCCAGCTGATTACTTACCCCAAAATAGGCCCAACATCTGACTTGGATATTATGTTCCTCAGTATTTGGATGCTATATCAATGTGAAATGTTTTTTACATCCCGACCTTCGTTCCTAAAATTGTGAATCAGGACACACTGATGTTATGTTGCTCACATGTCACAAATATTTTATGTTGATATTTAATTATTTGTTTTATTGTTGGACTGTGGTAATATTTTTCCTCATCAAGCAATGCACCTTTGACATTTGCATGTTTGCTAGCCAGCTAAAGCCAATGTTTTACCATTTAAGCTAATTTCAGCCAGTGTCCTCAATATGTTTAAACTGGTACCAATCTGCTATGGTAAACACTGGTTTTGATGAGTTATTTTTGCAAGCCTTTCATCAAATTACTATGAACCAGTTCATGGTAGTGCAAAGTCTGCCATGGGTACATACTGCCATTATCAGTATTATAGAAATCAGTTCACACTTTGCACTTTCAATTTTAGATCATATGACATGCTGTTGGTTTAACTTTGGGTAAATTTATGCCTCAGGTAATTTTGTATTCTTGGATTTTTTGCAATGCAATGATTATGAATGTGATTAAGACAAGTTGACTACTCATTTCGTCTGCAAACGCTTATTTTTCAGTGGGCAAGAAATATAAAACCAGAAAGAGGGCTTTGAATTAGGTAATATAGCATACAAAGTAAGGTGATGAAGGAAAAAATGTAGTATAATCTAACCTAACCTAGCCTAACCTCCATTTCAAGAAGAAAACATATTACACAGAATTTGGGGGAAAAATGAACCAATTTTTCCTTTTCTAAAAGTTAAAAATCGGAACAAAAAACCTTACCCAACCAAACGAAACTGAGCCTGGCATGCTTTTGAAGGAAATCGATGGCAATTTTTGATTACAAAAAATTAAGTTCAAAATTTTTCAAAGTGAGAGCAAAAATATAACCGAACATAACCAAACCAAATTAACCTCTTCATTTGCTTTATGGAGGTACAATGTGTGTACAGCTTATCTCACAAATACTTTAAAACACAATATTACCAAACATAGTGCATCCCTCATTGCACAGTCATTGGAGCTTTATGTTGTGTACATCAGGATGTACATCACATACCAACAGGATGTACATCACATGGTCATGTTGCCACACTTATCAACCACTGACAGGGTGTGCATCACATTGGTCATGCTGCAACTCTGTGGACCACTGACAGGGCATCCATCACGTGACGCACCACCTCAGTGACGGCGCCAGCTGGTCTGGCCACTGCCAGTGCCGACCATGTGGCCACCCACCTACGCGCACCACCACTCGTCACGCTGCAGGTCCGTCTCACCTCCCCTGGCCCCGGTCGTCTGGTCATACGAGATGCGTCGCGAGATGCAGGAGATCCTGCCCGGCCTCTTCCTGGGGCCGTACAGCGCCGCCAGCAAGACCAAGGTGAATGGCATGCGACGTACTGTCGTGCATTGCACTTCTCTGTGCGGTGTATGGTGGCTGCGTTTTGTATCATTAAACTCCACCATGTAACACTACTGTCTGAATCTATTGCGGTCCAATCTGAGGTGGGGTACAGGAAACATCGCATTCCTCGTGGTGAAATGTAGCCTGCGTGGTTCCGTGGCATGTGCCATTTTGTAGCGTACCTGTGTTATCCTGTTATGAAGAAATTGTGATGCCATTCTGAGCTGCAAAGAAAGTCAATTCTCCATAGCTATTTGTGCCCTTTATGGTCGTTAGCCTGTCTTACATAGCCAAACCTACATGGATGTACTGATGTTGGAACTAATTTTTTGGCTCAATTGCAGAAACCTTGAGTTCCATTCTCCATGCTGCTGGACCGTATGGGGGGGGGGGTGAGATCGCAACGATGTCCCTAACTTGATATCTACTTACTGATATTACTTCGTTCCACGTTGTGAGTTGTGTGATTGATTGCTGACGTTTTTCGTTTCCCTTTGCCACCTGTGGGATTGATCTCTGACTGTTCCCCCCGTGTCCTGTTACCAATGCGCGATTGGTCGCTGACGTTGCCCGTCCCTCGTTGCCAGCTGGAGACGTTGCAGCAGGCAGGAATAACGCATATCGTATGCGTGCGCAGAAGTGTCGAGGCGCACATCATCAAGCCGAACTTCCCACACAGTTTTCAGTGAGTAGTGTGTCGGCACGGTGCGAGGGTCGTGTCGCCCTGTGACCTGTAGTCAAGCTGCGCAGCATGCGAGGTGCGCCGAGGTTCCGCTAACCACCCAACTTCCCACACAGAGCGGGGGCCATGTCGCCCTCTGACCTGTAGCTAAGCTGCACACCATGAGGGGTGCACTGAGGCTCCAATAACCACCAAATCTAACAGGAAGTATGCCCCAATAGGAGAAGGGGCCGTCTTTTGAACTATGAGCGTCGATGCTAGCTGATTCTACATATTCAAGAGCGACATTAACCTCGGAAAGAGGCCGACTTCCCTACTCTTCACACTGCCGGGACAAATTGACACACTATCCATAACTTAAGCTGGTGTAGATAGGTATATATGTGGAAATGGTGGAGTTGTTGAACATCTCATTCCTTATCAAATACATTATCGCCACGTGTATTGGATGAAATATAAGCCTGATGCAATATTTGTTCATGACTGAGAAGAACAGAGAGGAACGTAGAGGGAGGTGAACACTGGATTGCGTCTCATGCTGAAATATCGTACACACATTGCTATTGTGCCTGGTTTGGGTGTGAAACATGTGTGCAAACATGGATATATTTTCAGTAACGGTGGAAGGGACAGAAACGTTCTTCGTTCGAAACGTCGTCGGGGTTCTTCGCGCCACGGTAACCGAGGCACCCCTTGTATCAGAAGAAAGGTCCTGACAGGGAATATTGGAATTAGCGCTCAGAGAATTGGGGTGCATGAATGGGTGACTATTGCACCGTGGGTGCTGGTTTCTCATACAATCGACATTTCACTCTCGAACATCGGGAAACGGGAGCGTCGCAAGTGAGGAGCTTGTGCCGGTCAGCATCACTGGAACACCTTGTCTTAACGTACGGCGGCCACGCCGTCATCTACACATGGCTGTGGTTGGCTCGAAATTGAAGGCCGGCGAGGGCAGTGCTTGCGTGAGAGTGCCCATCACCAGGTTCTCTGTTGTCACGTGCTGCCGTCTCCACTGCCGAGTTGATCGCCATCACCACCCTCAGGAACATGAAGGCTGAGGGCGGGATTGAAAGGCTATCGATCAGACACGGAGGCTCTCCATCGAAGGTGTTGGCAGACTGAGCGCACTTTGCTTGTGAGGCATGTGCGTGTGCTGAGTGATCAAAACAATTCGACGGCAAGGACATACAGACAGTCATGATAGTGGCTGCTCTCGATCCGGCTACCGGACTTCTTCGTACGAAGCAATGTAGACAACCACCAGCAGTTCGTGCGCTCCCTAAGTCCATGAAATAAATCCAACGGAATACGGTTGCATTGCACTTCTAGCAGCATCGAAGGGAAGCACCTAGTCACACGAAAGCATTGCCAGGTAGATAGGAAGGAAGGAAGCGATACAAAATTATTATCATCTTCACTGGCACGTGTTCCTCAGATGGCTCGCCATGACACGACGTCTGCGGAGAGGCGGCTCGAGTCTGACTGCTGTCCGGCCGACAGGTACCTGGAGGTGGAGACGTCGCCGGCGCCCGACCAGAGCGTGCTGGGCCACGTGGCGGTGGTGGGCGCGTTCCTGGACGAGGCGCTCTGCTCGGGCGGCCGGGTGCTGGTGCACGGCAACCTGGGCGTCTCGCTGTCGGCGGCGCTGATCGTGGCGTTCGTGATGCGGCGGCTGTCGCTGTCGCTCGGGTGAGTGGTGGCCGGCGGCCGGTGTACCTGCGGTGAGTGCGGGCCGGCGGTCGGTGTCCCTGTCTGGTGGGGGCCGGCAGTCGGTGTACCTGCGGTGAGTGGGGGGTCGGTGCATCTGCGGTGGTGGGGGCCGGAAGTCAGTGTACCTGCGGTGGGTGGGTGGGGGGGCCGGAGTCGCTGCCCCTGCAGTGGTGGGGGCTGGCGGTCGGTGTCCCAGCAGTGGTGTGGGGCCTGGCAGTCGGTGTACCTGCGGTGGGTGGTGGGGGGCAGTGTGTGTCCCTGCGGTGGTGGGGCCGGCAGTAGGTGTCCCTGCTGTGTTGGGATGATCAAGGCTGCTGCCAGTGGTCCTCCCTTTTTCGCTCCAAGGCTAACAGTGACCCTCCCCTCGGCTAATATTGTCTGCGACCCTCCCCTTGCTTCAGGGCTACCAGTGGCACTCCTTCTCACATCAAGGCTGCCAATGACCTTCACTCAGGGTTGCTAGTAACCCCATATTACTCCAAGGCTGCCAGTGACCCCCTTCTCACTCCATGGCTGCCTGTGACCCTCCCCTTCTTGCTCCATGACTATCAGTGACCCTTCCCCGTTCCAGGACTGCCAGTGATCCTCCCCTCTCGCTCCAGGGCTGCCAGTGATCCTCCCCTCTCGCTCCAGGGCTGCCAGCCACCTGGTGATGGAGCGACGCTACTGTCATCCGCCTCAGCCCCGTTTTGCTGCGCCAGCTCAGCGAGTACGAGCCGATCTGTCGGGCCGAGGCTGCCTTTCTCGCCGGCCACGCCAGCCATAGTCGGCTACGACTCAAGCGGTCATGTGACCAGCTCGAAGACGACGCAGAGCCGATGGACGTGGTCACGTGACTATGTGCGGTCTGAAGTCAGGCTGGCGTGGACGCCTCCATCTGGCGTGACGCCCCAATCTGTTGTGACACCCCATCTGGCGTGACACCCGCTCTGATGTGGACGCCTCCATCTGGCGTGACGCCCCCATCTGGCGTGACACCCCACCTGGCGTGACACCCCATCTGGCGTGACACCCGCTCTGATGTGGACGCCTCCATCTGTCGTGACGCCCCCATCTGGCGTGACGCCCCCATCTGTCGTGACGCCCCATCTGGCGTGGCAGGCGGTCGCACGTGACCGTGGCGCCACGCCGCCCAGACCAACAACGAATCTGGGCGTCTCCCGACAACCGGCCGCCAGCTGGCACTCGGGTACCGCTGTCGCATCTATACAGAGGTCATGTCTCGCCGACTGAGAGACTGTGTGCTCTGCTTGTTGGATGTGTAGCTGAAATGCATTGTTGAGGAGGATGCAGACTCACCGATCCTAGTGACGTTTAGGCTCCGGTTGTAGCGATGAGGTAGTTGGTGGTTGCAGGGGTCGGGAGCGTCCGGTTTTTCTCTGTTGTGAGCTGCTGGCTCATGGCGGTAGTTGTGGTGTGTGTCAGTCTCGAGGTGCCGCCCGTCGGCGATGGTCGTCCTCTCTGTCTGCGTCGGCACCTGGCCACAGCTGACGCTCGCGGGAGTCGCCTGGGCTGGCCGGCCGCGGGAGTCGCCTGGGCTGGCCGGCCGCGCCTGGCACTACCAGCACAGATTTGGCCTGCGACGGCTGGGATTCTCGATAGCCTGGCATTGTCACCTCCAGATAGTAGATGACACCGGCATAATTGACAGTTGCCTTGGGTGCTCTTCTTTTGTTTCCTTTTCCCTTGTACCCAGCTGTGTTGTTGGTGTACCCAGCTGCGTTGGTGGTGTACCCGGCTACGATGGTGATGTACCCAGCGGCGTTGGTGGTGTAGTTGGCTGCGTTTTCCATGTATCTGGCCTCGTTGGATCGAAGTTTCGTTTATTGTTGCAGCAACGTCCTCTATCAGCCGCTTGTTGAAGGCTAATCGCGTGAGTCCGGGGCATGCGTATGTCTGTCACATGGCCACTATCTCAGGTTCTTCAACTGTTACGCCCATACGCTCATATTCCTGAATGAGATCCATCGATGCTGCCCCTTATGTTTCATGAAGGGTAAGCGTACTTTAAATGAGGAAACCCGCCTCAGTCGAATGGTGCAATTATAGAAGGAATCACAGTATGATCCCAGCGCCAACTGGATCGTTCCGATGGAGAAGCCATGGTCTATCGCCGATACACAGATCTGCGCACCGCCGATAGTCTGGGTGGGAGTGCGGAGAACGACGGCTGTCCGGAGCACCTCTGCCCAAGCACCACTGGTCGGGCCGAAGTGATAACCATCGCGACCCACGCACACCACGCACAGCGCACAGCACACAGCACACAGCACACAGCACACACCCCGCGCCGCCCCGTTGGCCCAGCTGGTGCACGCGCTTGCTGCACGTGCAATAAATGCTACTTGGTCCGGCTGAGAGCACGGTTGGTGCGAGTTGGCCGCATATGCCTCTACAGCAACACAAGGTAGTCTGTATCTGTGAGGAATGTTTGTATGTATTGTTTTGTTTTTTTAGCAGACAGGTTGTTGTAGCTCAGTGTGTGCATTGCTGACAATATTCAGTCAGCGTTTTCAAATAAAGAACCCAGCCCATTCGATGGACTCGTGCAAACGTATGTGGCGTGACGCAACGTGCTTCTCATTTTGATTGACATGCAGCGCTGTTATACGTAGCTAGGCAGTCACTTGGCCGCGTCTAGCTGCGGAGAAGACCCAGGCGGTTGATCCCCGAATTTGTATTTTTCTACTTCTGCCTGGGTGTAATAAACGTGTTTGTGATATTATGTGTCAAAACGTTGTCAGCCCGGGTTGGCAGTCCGTACACGCGCAGATGGAGTTAATGGATAAGCTCAGAGAAATGAGCCGGGGGCATGCCCCTCGCCCTGCTCATACGTTTACGCTCTGAGGGCCGTTGCTAGGTGTCGAACGGTGCTCTGAAATATGAGAACAATAACGGCTTCAGAAACACCAGAATTAAGCCAGTGTGGTAAATGATTATCACCGATAAGTTGCCGTGCTGGATCACGGCCTTGGCCCATCCGGTCGGCTCCATTGACCGTGGCGCTCCCTGCGACTGGCGGACTATGTTCTAGTTGAGTTTCCGTCCGCCAGGGTCGCTGCCACGCCGTCCGGTGGGTGTGGACGTTGTCGTGGGCGGTCGCTGGACGCCGGTGACGCTGACGTAGCGCCGATTGATGGTAGCGTCCGACCACCCGGACTGTCGGGGTAACCGTGCGGCCAGCCGTAGCGGTTTCCGATAACCATTGGATCGGCACATGACATTCGTTTTTGAGCGGTAAAACTGGGCACGCTCTGAATTTTACCGACTCAACTTCGGGTGGGCACAACTTCATTGAAGGGACAATTCAGCATTGAATAGGGGCATGCCCTTCCGAAAGTATGCAAACGACACTTGTGCGTGCGCATTTCACGATACGAATGGGGATTCTGCCTGTGCATGCACGTTCCACGACACAAATGTGAATGCAGTGCTGCCACCGACTTATCTGCTGCAACATCACTGCGAATGCAGTTAATGCGACGCGACATTACTGCTACAGCACAAATCTAACAGCTTAGCATAGGTATTATAGCTTAGCTTAGGCATGTGGTATGTTAGATTGGCTTCCCACAACAAATAGGAAAAATGTGAATTTTTTCTTCTAAATTTTCAACATAAAAATCCTACTCCAATTTAACTAACCTACTTTTGAATAAAACATTCCTTTTTTACTTAAAACAAAATCAAAACTTTACAAATCAAAAACCTAACCGAACCTAACAACCAAACCCAACCCCTTTCCTTGCTTTCTGGAGGTAACGTGTGTAGATCGTCCTGTGAATACCTTGAAGCACAATACAACAAAGTTCTCTTGTGTGAACTATCCTGAACATTTCCTGATATAGGTATTGCTACATTTGTTCATTCTAGAGGCATAGCACACCACAGAGAGGAAATTAATGTAAACCCAATCAATTTTGCTTGGCCAAACAAAAACTATACATTTCCTAGCCCTGGAAATGCATTGGTTCATATACCAAAAACCAGGTGTGATAATATACAAATTTACATTCATCGAGGGGTTCGGATTCACTTAAAAATATTATGGGACACTTGTTGAAAAAAACACCCCTAAACATTCTAAATGTGTCCACCCATTATTCAATTTAGTCATATGTGATCACATTTAGAGATGGCCAACATCTCCTTCCATTTTCTCTACCAAACTTACTTGGCATTGGCAGGGCTGGATATCTCTGACAAATCCAGGGTGATCCAAGTCTTATTTGCAGGGCATATTTCCACATTGAATAGGAAAAGTGACAACTTAGCATTACCAGGGTGCCAAACCAGGGGGTTCCAGACCCCTCGACCCACCCTGGATCTAGAGGCATGGGCACTTGCCTACCTATTATGAGGAGGAATATGTCGTTTAATCAACGAAGAATGGCTCTTAGATGCTCCTGGGGTTTAGACATTACGTGTAAAGAAAATATACGGCCTTCAATATACCAGGAGGTGCTGAGTTGATGTCAAAAGTAACAATAAAGGTTATATTTTATTACTCAATGTTTCGGCCAGGGGCCATCGTCAGGAGTGATGAAGAAGCTCCAGCTTAAAACAATTTAAATAGGCACGCGGGAAAAAGCGTGCAAAAAGACACGTGGAATGGAGAAAAGCCTCCTCATTGGTGCAGACACTCACATAAACTCCAAACAAGAAACAAACTATGTCAAGAAGGAAAATCCACTCTAAAACAAGCTGGAACTGGCATATAGATATCAATACATACACTCACGCACACATATATATATATATATATATATATATATATATATATATATATATATATATATATATATATATATATATATATATATATATATATATATATATATCTCTATATATATATACATATATCCAATATAACGCGTAATATATACTATATATAATTTATGTTTATGTATATTTTATGTGATATACCAAGACGTCGTTTGCGTGTTTAGTTGCGGCCGTAGATTACGTATATGTAGAGATTTGAGGACCTTCAGATCAGCGTTGTCCCCGGCTGTTGCTATAATTTCTACTTTGAAGTTTGTGTTAGTGTCGCTGTGTTCCATGTTAGAATGTTTGTCGATCATGTGTTCGCCTAAAGATGTGTATGCTCTCCAAAGTCTGGCATCTCCTTAGTGCTCATTGTACCCATCACTGATGCTACGTTTGGTTTCACCGACATCAAATGTTCCAAGACAGCGATTGCACGCTATTTTGTAAACTACGTTTTTCCGTGTGCACCTACCTTTAAGCCCGTTGATACAGGTGTGGTACGTTGTCCTATCAGCAGGGCATGGCGGCATTTCCAGGGCTGAGCGTACCAGGTAAGATTTCAGCGTGGGTCCGCTAGTCCAGGCTACCCTACCATGGTTTAGATGAGACGAACGGATGGCTGCGTTTACCTGTCTACATAGTTGGTTATCGACAAAAGGAAGTCTCATGTAAACATAATTGGGATTACTACCCGCTCGATGCCGACGTTGCCCACTTATCCTACTCCTGTTGTGAGGATGAACAGCACGAGCGGCGGAGTGTACCCGATGTGCTGGGTATCCGTTTTCCAGGAAAAGAGTCGTCCTCTTCGCAAGGCTCCGCTCGCATGAAATAGTATCGGAGGAGACTCGTGCTGCTCTCCTCATTTGGGATGTTAGAACGGCCTTTCTAGTGGCCATCGGGTGGGCCGAATCACAGTGCAAGATGATGGGGGCTGCCATTGGTTTAAAGTACAGCTCGGTGGAATAGCTCCCATCAGCCTGAACTACAAACAACGTATCAAGGAAAGGAATCGAACTGCTATGACCAGTGTGTTCTAAGGTAAACTTGATGCTGGAATGTTGTTGGTTAATTTCTTCAAAGAAGTCGATCAGAGAAGCGAAGCCATGTGTCCAAACACCAAAAATATCGTCAATATACCTCATGTAGAGAGCTGGTTTCAAATTATACAAAGCTAAGAAGATCTACTCAAGGCGGTGCATCAAAGCAATCGCTAAAGGAGGTGCACAGCGGTTACCCATAGCCACTCCTTTGGTCTGCTTGTACATGGAGTTTCCGAAACGTACGAGGTTATTGCTGAAAATATGTGTTAGTAATTTCACACAGTCCTGTACACCAATCCCAAAAAGACAAATATCATCCAGATTGTCCTCGATTAGACGAATCACAGCATCTATTCCTTCCTTTATCGGAATGCTGCCATACACGTTTTTCACGTCCATGATGGAACAATACTGCCTTCCGGAAGTTTGGTAGGAAACGTTTCTTTCACCTCCGCAGGTACGACTCCGAGTTTGTCAGATGGGCGGGAACCAACGCTAGTATCTGTACGAGAATCTTACTCAAGAACCAAGATAACTTGTCTAGGGGGTCACCACTCGCCGACACTATAGGGTGCAGTGGAACCTCTAGTTTGGGGTTTTTGGGAGCCCGTATAATTCCGCTGTGCGGCTGGAATGAGGAAGGAGAGATAGCACTGTGTCTTTATGTAACTTCCCTGATAAAGTTTCCTTGATGATAGTACATGTTTCGATTTCGAGACGTTTGGTAGGGTTTGGTTGGGAAGGAATGCTCTGATAATCGTCCGTTATTTTCCTGGCCTTTTCAATGTAATCCGTTTTGTTTAGCACGAGGAATCCTTTGCATTTTTCTGACGGCTTTACTATTACATTCTCGTTGTTTTTCACTTCACGAAGTACTTCCCCCTGTTTCGCATAATTGTCCAACATTTTGTTCGATGCTTTGTTGTGATATTTATATGCTTTTAGCACTTTTGTCTTTACATCTTTCAACTCAGATTCTATTTTAGTTGTGGCTTTCGGTGGTTGGCATGCAGGAGTGTCGGGGAACATGGGGCTTAGCTTTAAAGAACCTGTGCTAGAGGTGCTTTGTGATAAGCCTGCCTGCGGTACCTGAGGTACAGTTTGCTGTTTTGTCTCCCTCACATGCCTCCACCGCAAACCATAGATCGCCCTTTATACGCCTGATTCTGCCTTTTCCAAGCAGCTACGATCCACTTTCTGAGCTAACGCAAAATTGGGGCCTTTGTCAAGCAATCCCAAGATATCTGAGTCTAGAGGTAACTTACTTAGATTAGACGTGCGATTTGTGCGATATTGTTCAGTGCCATCGCCATTGGTGACCGTACCGTGGGTGCCAGAAGTAATGCAACTACCCGAGCTCTCTCCACTGGTAGCCGCGTGGTTGAGTAAATCATTTTTTATCCGGGAGTGACGTAGGTGGTTGGTACGGTGCATGTGTGCCTGGGCGAAGTTCGTCCTCCTGTGGTGCTCTGTGGTCAGCTGCTGGCCTCACGCTGCAGTTTCTGACTCCAGAAACAACGCTGGAGAACGTCAAACACAGAAACCACCCACGCACAGCCAAAGCCCACCCAAAATTCCAAACAGTCACAATGCTGGGCACGAACGCACTAAACAACGAAGCGCACCAGACCCTGCCCGCACAACAGCGAAAATCGACAACACCACGTGGTGACGCACCAGCATCCTTACAAACGGCTGTTTCTATTGGGCCGCAGTATTTATCCTCCTCTGACTCCTCAGGCAAGAGATGACGGGTTTCTGGGGGTAGTGAAGTAGAGTCCCTAGAGCTCTGATTGGGCCGAGCCGTCAAACTGGAGACTTCTTCTTCCGTTGCTGCAACACTTAAACAAACAGAAGACTCAATCCTCTGGGCATTTCCAGGCAAGTGACTTGGACACGGTACCTACAGGAGGGTACTTCCCGGGAGAGAAGTGCTTGACAGAGTCCCGTGCCCTGGTGCAAGACCTGAGCCGCTGCTGTCTACTAGACTCTGTTTCTGAAGCGATTCAAATTTCTTGACTAACTTTTGTCTGCAAACGCTTCTTTCATGACGAAGGAGAGAGTGGCACTGCTCTAACAACCAGCACCAATCTGGACAGCTGCAGGACAAACACCGCCCAAAACGGCGCAGACTTCTTCTCATATAGGCCCCATGTTTGTAAGCATCAGAAATCTCTTCTCGTAGCATGATAGCTTGAAGTTTACTAACCTGTTGATGGACCCGCTGGCTGCTGGAGCTGTGATGAATTGAAACATTGGAGACTATGAATCTGGGGTAGAGCTTTTCCTGTCTGCAGTTGATGAGGAAGATGATCCGTTCTTCGACACGTCCTAGCTTTTGATGCAAAATTACAATTTGGACCATTTCTTCCGTGAGGTCGCCACTGGTATAACATTGTTTAATGCAACGAAGAATGGCTCTTAGATGCTCCTGGGTTTTAGACATTACGTGTAAAGAAAATATACGACTTTCAATATACCAAGAGGTGCTGAGTTGATATCAAAACTAACATAACATTGTTTAATACAACGAAGAATGGCTCTTAGATGTTCTTGGGTTTGATACATTACGTGTAAAGAAAATATACGACCTTCACTATACCAGGGAGAAGGCCCCCCTAAAACCCCCTTTTAAAAAAAATTTTTGAATCCATACCAAAAAAAAAAATTTAGAAAATTCCACCAATAAACCCCCCCCAAAAAACTTTTCTAATAAAAACAACCAACCCCCCCCCCCCCCAAAAAAAAAAAAAAAAAAAAAAAAAAAAAAAAAACAACAAAACACCCACCTTAAATAGGAAAAAATAAAAAAATTCATTTTTTTTTGTGCTGAGTTTAAAATTGTGATATTTTCAAGAGTAACATAGCATTGTTTGTTTATTATAAATATATCACGAAGCATGTACAGACGCCACAAGCAAGCCCGCTCTCCCCGTTGCAGCAGAGTTGTCACCAGCTGCATTGCGGAGTTCCAACTGACAGCAGATACAGCACCCCCATATCATGTGAAGGTCGCATCGAGTGGCAGAGCCCAGGTCTGAAGGTATTTTTCAGCAATTTTAGCTAGCAATTGTAGCAAGCAGGAGCGGCGTGGTGGACGGGCTTATGTGCAGAAACTGCGTGGTGGACGGCCTGATAAATGGGAGCGGCGTGGTGGACGGCCTGGTAAGCGGGAGCGGCGTGGTGGACGGCCTGATAAGCGGGAGAGGCGTGGTGGACGGCCTGATAAGCGGGAGCGGCGTGGTGGACGGCCTGGTAAGCGGGAGCGGCGTGGTGGACGGCCTGATAAGCGGGAGCGGCGTGGTGGATAGCCGTAGGCCCAGCATGGTGGACGGGAGTGTGGGCGTAGCCGTCGTAGGTGACCTCGGCGTTGTAGCCGCCGTAGTTGTCGGCGTGGTACGTGACGTGCTGGGTACGGCCGTCCGGCAGCACAACGCTGTACTGTCCCTCGACGTTGTCGCCGTTGCTGTGCTCCTGCTTGGAGAACTGTGCGCCGTAGGCATCATTCACCGCGTAGTCATAAGAGTACCTGCAACGTTCACAAGCGTCAGTTTTGCCTCGTATGTACATGAGTAGGAGGCCATATATAGACCATTGGCTACGTCATAGGTAGAGGATGACATTTTGCCAAGGGATTAAGGGTGTCAATGCAACTGTTAAAATATACAGACTGTTTCCTTTTGTTACATGCTTGGAAGGAAAATATGACGAAATATGTGGGCCAACATTTGCGACGTATATTGTACTTTTTGAGTAGATAAAAACTGCACTGAAAACTCACCCTGCTTGATCATAGAACATTCAGTTCCCTTCACACCGTGAGACTCAACTGGAACTGCAGTCATCCTCGCAAATGTTGTCCAAAGTATTTCTTCTTATTTTACTTCCAATTGAGTGTTTGAAGTGGTTTGAAAACTCATTTGATCTCGTGCATCGAATAAGCCCACGTTTGTGGATTTTGCGGAAAACTACATGTTTCCATGATAGTTATCAGGCATTCCACCATTGAAACTGGATTGCGCCTGTTGCGATTTTTACCCGGTATGCTATTTTTATATTTTTGCACCCCGAATGGTATGCTGACGAAACATATTAGACATAAATTGCAATGCGTTAGGCGCAATGTTGTTTAAAGTCGGCGGAATACTTGCGTGAAGTGATGCACTAACTTGCAATCAATGTGTTGTGGTCTCCTCATTCTCAGAAGTTATTATATTGATTTGCAGATATTTTTAAGTTCACGTCAACCTTTATAGATTTTGAGACTTTGTAGAAGATTGAAGATCCAGTCTACTAATCCCCAAGACGGTAGCATCACCAAACACTTCTCCCAGTGACGTACGGGCTGGTCTCGTGGTAGTCGTGGCCGTAGCCTCCATTGCCGTGCTGGGGCGCGGCGGCGGCCACGGCAGCGATGGCGGCGATCAGCAGAAACTGCGCCAGATAAACACAGAAGCCAATGATCGTGCACGAAAAGTGCACATATTAGTTGGTCGGAGGAATGGCTCAGAAGAGTATTTCACGGTAACCATGAGGCATAGACGTAACTAAAGTGGCAGACGAACAATCGACTCCATTCCTAACCTTGGATAAATCTCAGCAGCATCAAGCTCAGCTGAGACTGGCCTTCAAGCTGAGTTCGCGATGGCTATCATCGATCCTTCCCTCTTATCCCCACGGCGTTGGGCCGCCCTGTGCAGCCAACAAATACCGTTGGCTCAGGGACAAACGGAGCGAGCTACTCGATACCATCCCGTGTACGGGGCAAATGGCCAGGTTAGGTGACGCCATTACAGGGACTGCGCGGCAGTCTATGCCGGAGATGCGGCTGAACTCACTCACACCTAGCTACTGATGCTGATTATCAACATGGGCTACACGAGTCCAGATGACATTCATTATACCCGTGGACATCAGCCCATGGAGAACAGGATCGCCGGCACTCACCTTCATGATGTGGCGTTGTTCGACAATGAACTGGTGACTGGCTCATGAGTCGGCCCGTATTATATACTGAAACCGGGCTGTGAAGGTTACGCTGGCCACAGTCAGTGTTACCAGACCACAGGTGAGGGTGACGCCCTGCAGGACGGGGTCAGCTACGGGAACTGTCTGGTGCACCGTTGCGGTCACGGAAGGTCAGGGAACACCATAGTGGACCTGGTGACGGGAACTGCCTGGTGTGTTGTGAGGTCCGGATGTTCAGGGAACACCACAGTGGGTCTGGTTTCTAGAGCAGACATGGTAAAGGACTTGTAGTCCTCTCATGCCCCATAGTTCTCCACCCATCTCGTCCGGTGGCAAGTGGTTTGTACAATGGGCGTACCCGCCGCCTATATAGTGGGAGTTGGGGGGGGGGGGGGGGGGTCAGAGCCATTTTTTGGGACGATCTTTTCCAGTGATCTCCACAGGGTTAATGTTTTAGATCCACAAAAGTGAGGCATGGGTTCCCCTGCCGCCACCCCCCACCCTCATGATTACAACCTAGATATACAATGGTCTGCTATGCTTGCATTAAAACTGAAAGCCACCATGAAGCTCAGTTGTTCAAAAGTCAGTTGCTCAAAAATTCTTATTCGAAGCATACCGAGGTACTACTTCGTGGACAGCCGAAGAATGCGTAGGAATTGTTGGCCATTTTTGGCAAGGTCTTCAAAAAGAACATCAAATTGTCTTGTCTACCTTCTCAATATATTGCGTTCCTGGAGAGAATTAAACTTACAGTTAGGGACCGAAAAGCGGCACTACATCGAGGTCATTTTTTAATTAACTGTTCATTTTTCATCGTAGTATGCAGAAGTCTCACATCCTTTCCATTTCTCCATGGTTCAAAATTTGCAATTTTCTGCATTGTTTTCTCGTGCCTCGTGCCTCGTGATGACCTTGGGTTAATACCTTTAAGGTCAAATGAGGTCAAATATGTCACATTTTGCTTGTTTTGCGTGGTTTGGCTTGACTTTGTTATAAATCGTTGTGATTGTGTTTAAATGCTCCAAAATGGGCTTCATAATGTTTGGACATGACCAATGATACAATGCGGATGATACAGGCATTTCACTTCAGGTCACCTATGTATCAGCACTTCATCAGGTAAGCTAATGGTTCCAGTCACCGGAACCGGGCCACCCGCCCGACTGGTTGGGTGGGTGACCCAGCGCAATCGGCTTCACGAAGAAGAGCTGAAGAACATGATTGAAATATGAAAACTCACTGACACAATGACAAAACAGTAGTTTTCAGGATGTTTAAAAAAAAATTAATGGTATTACACATCGACAGTCTTTCAGTTGCGACATAATAGCACACAGTACACAGTACATAACATCACGGTAGTAGTACACGCAAGTTATTTCTCTTCCAATACGTTCACATTTGCGTAGTCGCCACTACTCATCTTATTCAGTCCACGTTCCATCATATCTCTATTATTCTCGCATCTATTACAAGATCATCATCTCAAATGTACCAGCAGATCCAGGCCCTACTAAATCCAGCCCAGATGAAACCAACTCATCCTAGCGCTTTTCCAATTGATATTGACAGCTGGTACCCAGGATCGCTAGGAGTGATCCTGTGAAACCCCCGCATCACAATAACCGCATCAGACTGCCCCATGTGCGGTGGAACTGTTCCATCTTTCTCGCCTTCGTTGCAATGCATTCATCAACTTTATATTGGTTGAAAAGCCTCGATTTAAACTCTACAAACGTCATATCTCTGATCCCATTCAGCTTTTTATTCAAAACATATTGTTTTGCAAGAAGTACGACATAGTTGACAAACTCAGGACCATCGAAACATCCAAACAGTAAGTGCTCCGTGCAATATCTCAGTCGGTTTCTGCTCAATCTACCCAGCCTGGCTATCAATTGCCGCCAAAATGCCCTACTGACCGACATCTCAGAAAAAAGTGACTTATGCTGTCTTGTTCGGGACAGAACTTACATTGCGGTGAATTGACTATTTTTGATCATACAAAAACTTTTGTGTAGGTATGTATCTGCTCAATATTCGGTACTGCAACGTCTGAAGCTTAGTCGACACACAGCATTTATAAGGAAGATTATAAATCTGGACCCATTGTCTTTCATTGAAAATGAGGCGTTCCTCAGCCCATTTGGTCTCGGAACGAGGCTTCACGGCCTTTGGGAGCTGGATCCTATAAAAGTGCTTGGTTGTGATCTTCTCGAGAGCAACTATATTACCGTCGGGCATTCTGAGACCAATCTCCACTTCCCGTATTTCTGGCGTAAAATCGAATTGCCTACTCTGTCGCACTAGCCTTTTCCAGTTTTGCGGAATTGCGTGCAGCAGGCATTGATATTCAAACTGAGACATTTGGACCCCCAGTAAATTTTGTTGCAACGCAGCATAGTCAATAAATGCGCCATTTCGCACCAGATTACCCACGTATATGATTCCTTTTAAATAAAGATTAGCAGAAAAGACCGGCGTATAGTCCGTTTTAATATGGCGGTTGTACCAAAGGCTCTGGCAGAGAACGGCTTGCGGCATGTTCAACGCCTGATCGTTAGTAGTTTCATATGGACGTATTCCCGGAAGAGGCATACGTAAAATTCTGGAATTCCTAGCTTGAGCAAATGATCAGAGTCGAGTTCGGTTCGTAGCATGTCATGGAGTCTGAAAGCTCCCAGTTTCGCTTGTAGCAGTGCTCTCCATAACGCGCTAGTGTTATACATCATTTTTTTGGAGCCATGTTAGTCTAAGACTAGTAAAAAGAAGACTCGAGGTGCAAAGCACCCAAATCACCTAAACTAACTGGCTGACATAACACAGCTATTTTTACCTTAGGCGGCCTGTTTCTCCACAGGAAACCTGTAAGCTCCTTGTTAATGATACGGATGCTATCTGTCGGAATGAGTGTCGCTGCCGCCAAGTACGAGAACTGCGAGGTTAACAATGCTTTAGTGAGCGTAATTCTACCTTTTAAACTGAGGTCTCGCTCCTTCCACATATTTATGATATTCCGCATTCGTCGATTGCGTGGAGCAAGGTTGTCCTCCAGACAATCCCGTGTTGTGGAAAAAACCAAGCCTAAATATTTAAAATCTTGCTTAGGTTCAATGTTACATATTGAATCTAGACGCATCCGATCACGGCCCAGCCAAACAAATTCACTCTTAGAGACGTTCAGCTGCAAGCCCGAAATATATCCAACATCGCGCAATAATGTTAACGTTTTGGCAGCAGATTCCTCGTTCCGCACAAACAGCGTTGTGTTGTCCGCATACTGCGATATTTTAACTTCTACTCCATTCAAGCAGATTCCAACTATATCTGCGGACTCACGAAGCCTACAAGCGAATGTCTCTACAGCCAGCACGAACAACAATCCTGAAATAGGACATCCCTGCCTTACAGCCCTTGTCGGGATAAACCCGTTGGATGTGATACCATTATTCAAAACAGGTAGTTATTGTTTATGGTACAATAATTTCACCGACCGAATGAATGAGGTCCCGAGATTGAAACATTCAAGCACTCGAAAAAAGAATGCGTGTTCTACCGAATCGAACGCGGATGCAAATCGAGATTCATCGATATACCAGACAAGTTTGTATCTTTACAGTGGAACATGACATCGGAAACCAACCTCAGATTGTCAGTGATATTTCTCCCTCGTATAAACCCAGTTTGTTCCGATGCTATCAGTGTTTCTATCACGCGAGCAAGCCTTTGTGCTAACACCTTAGCAACAATTTTAAAAATAATATCCAGTAGAACGATGGGCCTCTTGTTTTTTATCAGCCTCTGATCTCCCTTTTTTAGTACCATAATCACGTAGCCTCTCCTCTGAGCCACAAATAACTCCTCATAATCATATGCAAAGTTAATATATTCTACTATAAGTGGTCCTATCCTTTCCCAGAAACTAATAAAGAATTCTTTGGTGAAGCCTGAAGGGCCAGGTGTCTTGTTGTTTGCCATATATTTTAAGGCACTAACACATTCTGCATCGGATATTGGACCTTCGCAGCTGTTTTTCTCAGTTTCAGTCAACCCTGTGTTGGCTAGATTGGCAAGGAAGCGGTCTGCGGCATTTCTTACCGGAAGTCCCTTCTGGCTGCTTTGATAAAGCACCTCAAAATAATCAGCGCAAGCCTTCAGAATGTCCTAATTACCCGATACCTCAGAACTGTGATTGACAAGCAATTTTCGTATCATCCGCTCCTCCCGATCACGAGTTTGCATTTGAAGGAAATATCCTGTCGGTTTCTCGCCTTTCTCAATCCAACTGGCTCTGCTAAAGATCATTGATTTTTTTGCTTTCTCTTCCTGTAGCACATCCCATCTCCCCTTGCATGCGCTATACTCCTCCTGGCGGTCTGTGACTCTGTTCCCTGCTGTATATTTATAATATGCCTCACTAACTGCTTCAGTAAGTCTCTCTTTTTTATGTCGTTGTGCAGCAAGATACTTCCCGGTAGAAATCGCGATGGCACGTATGCTTCCCAACAATACTTCAAACGCCAACCCTGGGTTGTTAATCGTTCGGTATTTCTCAACACTACGTCTCGCCAACTTTATTTCATTTTCTGTCCTTATTCTAAACTCTTCATTCTCAAGAAGTAAATTGTTAAATTTCCATATGCCCGGCCCCGCACTTTCTTTGCAAAACTTAATCTAAAGTGTAAGCATGTTGTGGTCTGATCGTATGCCTGGTCTTATCTGTATGTCCGAGATCCCCTGGTTGGACACCACAGCCTCACTGACAAAAAGTAATCAATGCGAGACCTCTGCTCCTGTGCTGTTCCTCCGCGCTCCCACGTATAGCCGTGTATGGCAGGATGAGCGTGACGCCATGCACCAATCAGTTCGAATTTATCTACAAATCTCTTAAGGGAGCTGCTTGCTTGAGATTGTGTAAATTTCGCTGTGGTGTCTAATGCAGTCAAATGAATATTGAAATCGCCGCATACAATAAGCTTGGACAAATCCGTCAGACGTTGCAGGTGGTTTTCCAGACTTCTCAGGAACGCAACCTGCTGAGTCTGGTGATTATTGGTGGGGACATATATGGCCGCTACAGAGGTCAAGAAAGTCGCCAACTTGCCTACGCTGGTAGGTAGCAAGATTGGCCCTCAATATCTCACTCAAGTAGCAATTTATCCATGACGTATTGAAATAAAAAGAAGTGACTGGTCACGAATGCTTTCCACAAAAACTAGTTTTGTAACGAACAGAAGACATCCAGATTATGAAATATCACTGACTAAAAGGCTGCTACAGTATTGAGCGATACTGCATCACCCCATGGGTTTGCCCATGACATCGGTGTTTGCTTAATTAATACAGTACTATTTTGGTCCTGAGTATCCGTTTACGAACCATATTATTCCAAGACCCATCTCTATGTCATTGTATAGAGAAGGATGAATCGCCAACGCGTACTTCACCAGGTAACAAGTGCTGGTAACTTTGATTGTGTTATTGGGCGTGATATGCACATAAAAACATGTATTGCACATGATAATACATTTCTAGGCCTTTAAATAATAAATTAAACTATAATTAGTTGATTTATGGTCATATCAATGAAAAACTAGCAGCAGACACCCCAAAAGAATCATAGTGCAGGAGCAAATAACGTCAACGCGACCGCCAACGTCTGGGTAACGTTACTTGAGTTACAATTATGGAGTAGAGCAGGTGGCGTTGCGAACAAGTGAGGAGCTAAAAAGGTGGCAGCACCGTCGCTCACAAGGATCAATATCGGTGTCAATATTCATTTAAGCCGGACCCAGGTAGCCATAAGTGCATGTTTTGTTCTCGTAGGTAGCAGTCTATAAACATTCTTGACCTCTGGGCCGCTATGTGAAATACGACGTCTGCCATGCTCAGCTGTACAATGATATCCCGACCATCATTCGCTATCATTATGGGTTTGGCAAGCTTACCTATTGCTCTTGGCATGAGCAAGGCGACTCCACATTGGCTGCCTGAATCCCCATGACTCAGGAAACAATTGTGATCCCCATTCAGCACTCCAAAAACGATCATCACCTTGCTTGGAGTGCGTCTCCTGCAACGCTATGATATGGTCAGGGTAGAACACATGAAAATGTCTGAATGCTGCCCTCCTTTTAGTTGTATCTCTCAGTGCCCGCACGTTGGCAGTGACGACTTGGATTGAAGCCATGCTAAGAGGGTGTGCTTATTTAAACAAGATCAAAAGAACTATGACAGTTATCGCCGAACATTGGATGATTACTCGGGCACGAGAGCACAACGGATAGACGTTCAGCTTAGGTGATGCGTTTCACAACATTAGGTGGTTTATCACGCAAGGGCAGCAGGCTCAGTATTACGCACCATAAGCGAACACGGAAAACAGTACCATTGGCAGCATTCATATTTCCAGTGAGGGCATTCAAAGCAAGGGCCAGATGAAAATTATTAGACAAAAAAGTGGACACGGTACACAACAAACCACACCTACGCCTGCTCACCTCTCTGCTCACGTATGCTGCCATATCTGCGAATGTCTGCCTGCGGCTGCTCGCGGCGCGGCTGCGGGCTCTCCATTGTGGCCGCTCGCGGCACCTCAGCGCCATCCAGCGGCGACCCGCAGCCGCCGTCCGTCGCACAACCGGGCGAACCTTCCTCAGCAGTTTTCAGGATGTTAGTAACATGCAAAATGGCGTGAATCGCAAGACAGTCATTTGCGTTCATGACAGCCTTCCAGTTAACCTAGTTTGGTTCCATTGATCCCTCATAAACTCGATCTGACTTAACCTCGGTGACCTAGTATGACCTTTATACTATATAGCATAACAATATACATTAAGCAAGTCGTTAGTATTGCCAAGAGCACTTCCCTTTTGCCAATATAGGGGACGCGCATCAGCGCCGATTTTTAGGTCTGGCGCTGTTTATTTTTTTTTACTTTGACGGCCTCTAACTCTGACAATTATCAGCCGATTTTCGTTTTCTTCTTGCCCTAATCGTCACGCCTGACATTTCTGCGTAGGTACATAAACAAATGGCATATGTCGACTAGTAAATTGAGGAGTTATTTACGAAAAACAGGAGGTGTGAGCGGATTTCGCTCTCCCCCCCTCCCCCTCTACCCTCCCGCCCCTTCCAGTGCGCTTGATTTTCCGAGGTATTTTGGTGATTTTTGCGCCTTTTTGGAGCCCAGATGATTTGCCGGACCTGGATTCATTTGTGATGGTCCCGGCTACATTCTGTTTGATTTCAGTGCGTTTTTTTCTGGTTCCGGTGCAATTTCGGAAGCCCAGCATGATTGTTCGGGGCTCCGCACATTTTGTTCGAGGCAGACGCATTTTTGGTGAACTTTGGCGAGACTTTCGGTCAACCGAAAGCGATTTTCCGGGTCCAGTTGGATGATGAGTGACCTCAGCTTTATTTTGTTTCGGGTCTCGGCGCGATTCTTGTGGCCCCAGTGTGATTGTTCTGGGCCGCGGTGACACGCCGGCGATCCCACCTCTTGGAGGATAGAGGGAGCATTTGCCCCCTCTTCTCCCTCTTCTGTACACCACTGTATGCGAAATCTTGCTTTCTCAACTGGCTGATGGTGGGAGGAATATGATGGCGTCCCTGTTTTTGTTTGACAGGAATGTGTTCATCACCCGAAATTGTATGTTTTGATGACCCGTTTCTCATCATTATTAGTCTTTTAAACAGAAATTCCGAAAGTTCAGCCGAGCTGTGAACTTTTCTAGACGGAAGACTTCATTTAACACGCGCCCTGGAGGGCCTCTGAAAATTACGCGCACTGGAGGGGGGCGGATTCCGCCCCCCCCCCCTAAGATATCGGCTCCTATTAAAGCTGGAGGAACGAAATTCGCAGGGTGGATGGGTACGGTAGTGATCTCTATCATGTTCAAATTTCATGACCTTAGGTCAACATCTTCAAGGTCAAATGAGGTCACATTTGTCAAAATGTTCTTGTTTTGCGTGGCTTGGCTTGTCATTGTTATGGATCGCTGTGATTGTGTTTAAATGCTCCGAAATGGGTATCAATGATGTTTTGGACATTACTAATGATGCAATACAGATGCTAGACCCGACATTTGACCTCAGGTCACCTATATAGCAGCACTTTATCAGGTCAGTTACCTGTTCCAGTTCCCGGAACCGGGCCGCCCGCCTACTGCTCCGTCGGGCAGCTCGGCGCAATCGGCTTCGCGAAGAAAGGAGTGAAGTACATGAATAAAGTATGGAAACGCAATGACAAACAGTACAAATGGCAAACAGTAGTGCATTTATGACAACATTCCAGTTGATCAAGTTTGGTTCCATTAACCTGTCATGAACTTGACCTGACTTGACCTCTGTGACCTAACGTAACCTTGAAACTATATAGCATATCAATATACATCAAACAAGTCGCTAGTGTTGCCAAGAACACTTCCCTTTTGCGAAAATACTGGAAGCGCATCAGCGCCGATTTTTGTGGTCTGGCGCTAGGATTTTTTGTTACTTTAACGGCCCCTAACTTGAAAAATGTTCGGCCAATTTCCATTTTAATTCCTTTAAACGACGCGCCAGTCATTTCTAAGCAGGTACGCAGAAAATCGCGTATATTGACCGGTAAAATCTGCAGTTATGTACGAAAAACTGGAGGGGTGCGCGGATTTCGCCTCCCCCTCCAGTGCGCGTGTTAAATAATACCTGTCACGCGGGAACCGTACCGTCACACAGGAACGGTACCCGTCACACGGGAACCGTACCGTCACACAGGAACGGTACCGTCACACGGGAACGGTACCTGTCACACGGGAACGGTACCCGTCACACGGGACGGTAACCGTCACACGGGGTACCGTCACACGGGAGCGGTACCCGTCACACGGAACGGTACCCGTCACACGGGGACGGTACCCGTCACACGGGAGCGGCACCCGTCACACGGGACGGTACCCGTCACACGGGGACGGTACTTGTTACATGGGAGCCGTACTTGTTACATGGGGGCGGTACTTGTTACATGGGAGCGGTATCCGTCACACGAGACCGGTACCCGTCACACGGGAACGGTACCTGTTCACGGGAGCGGTACCTGTTACACGGGAGCGGAACTTGTTACATGGGAGCGGTACTTGTTACATGGGAGCGGTACCGGTTACATGGGAGCGGTACCGTTACACGGGAACACATTGAGTAGACCGTATACATCAGTGACATCATCATCGCCGGCACAACCCACATCTCCCCACCCGCACAATGCGAATAGGGCTCTATGGTATTAATATCGGCTGGTGGCAGGACTGAAATCGCAGCCTATTTTGCTCGCTTATTCGGAAAGCATTCGATCTATGTTAAAATGTCATTGCATCATTTCGGATGCGGCCTCAAATCGCAATTGGAAAGTCTTTATGTGATTCAGAGCAAGTTTCTTTTATCGTCAGTCTCTCACGTTCATGCATCTCGACCATCGCACTCATTATCTCACCCAGAATCTCGGTCCTAACAATAATTACCTCACCCTGATCACTCAGCGCGAGAGCACTGAAACTGTGTCCGCAGTCTCATCCTGCTGAAGCCTACCGTTAGAACCGCGGTTTTAGGCTGCAGGAGGATGAGATCGTTTGCCCACAGAACGACCTCGGGTAGGGTGGGCTCAGCTCTCCCTGCCCGGGAATTTCCCTCCGCATGTTCCGGTCCGAGCCAAGAGAAAGATGCCGAGCACATTGCTGTTCCACATGCCACAGTGGAAGCTGTGAAGCGGGGCCTGCTGTGTCGTGTTGCAGGCGTCCTGAACCATCACCTGTCTGCATGTCCGCTCTCAGACCAATTCAATGATAGCTGTATGTCCTTAGAAGTGAAAACTTATGGAACTTAGATCCAATATCCGAGCTGTTGTGAAAAAGATGCAGAATTAGTGAAGCACTTTTACAACGATCCTTTGGAGCGTTCATCGTACAACGACCTAGTACTATTCCTTTTACGTGTTATATCTTGTGTTGCTCTTTATTGGTTTCATGTGTATATCCCAGCGTACGTTCTCATGCCTTCGATCATTTTGACTGTGTATTTCTATCGGTCGATGCAAGCTATAATTGTGTGACCTGCTCCTTATATAATTGAAAAACAACAAAAAAAACAAAGAAATGAGTTCCTGGAGATCAATTGCCTCCTCTTTCGGCCAGACTGCTCTCCTTGAAGATTAATGCAAATACAAAAAAAAAACGTTGCCGCTTGCTTATCTTCCGAACAAGAAAAGCAACTATATTGGGCACTTCCTTCCAGGTTTTATGCATGAAGCTAACAGAGGTTACGTGTTTGTACCGGAACTCGTTATATGCTAGAACTTAACATAAATGTAACTAAAACGACGGTACAGAACTAAGCAAACGCTCCCACTTTCCTTTTGGTAAATATGTGCGGCTATGCAACCCATTAATGCATATTAAAATTCCTTATCTTGTCGTCTTAGTTTTTAACCTATAAATAAATTCAGCGAATTGCTATGATGATTACCAAAAGCAAATTGAACGGCATAAAAGCTAAACTAACGTCGACAAGGAGGTGTACTTGATATTATACCAAGTATAAAAAAACAGCGAGAAATGAACAGTGCGAATGGAGCTGGGCGTCCGGCAGGCACGACGTTCCAATGAAACGGTTGTGAGTGCATATATATATATATATATATATATATATAAATGGTCAGAAGTAAATTATTTTAGAGTTAAAGATCACACTTATTGTTGTCGCAAGCGCTTCTGGAAATAATTGCTAAACTAGGCTTACATTTCGAAAACATACACCACGTACATAGCACACACTACAACTATTCACCGGATGGAATTATTGAACAATTCAAGCGTTATGCATGACCGTTGTGCACGTTCAGGACAGGTTCTTGTTCCCGGATTAAAATTTCCTCGAGAACTCTAAGACGTCGCTTGTCCGATGTTGCTCTAAGGATTACAGTGTTGCGTGTCAGATCTGTTCGTGTTAGTCGCTGTTGGTGTTCTTGGAGCATGTGCTGCGATGGTGCTCCCTCCTGTAGGTGCATTAGCCTTGTTTTCATGACAGGTTTGAATTGGGATTGGATTTCCACAATGAATCGAATCCGGATTACAAGGAGCGTTTCCATGACCATTCGCGAGGAAATCAGGATTACATGTAGGATTTCCGAATCCGGATTTGGTGGGAAATCCGGGATTTGCTGACAGTTGCGGCGCACGTGCGACATTTCTCTTCAATACCCAAAAACGTATGCCACATCGGCGTGGGCTGCGTCGTTGCATGAGAGACTCCAAGAGGGCTTGCTGTTATTTGCAAACAGCACAGGCGAATTTCCGTGTGTTCCCCGAAGCGAACAGCGGTGTTCGTAATACGGCACGTGTATTTGCGCCTGCTAAAGCGAGTGCGCTGAATTCCGAACACGAACTTAATTATCATTTTAATCCTAGGATTTAAGCATTTTAAAGGTTACACTTGGCAGGGGCGGATCCAGTGATTATCATTGGGGAGGGGACACATTTCCTCGGAGGGGTCTTCGGCGGAAAACTTCGTTAATTGGGGAGGGGTACACTGGAGCATACTGAAGGGGCACTTTTCGTCCCCAAGGGGAGCATTTTTATCTGAGAGATGCGTTTGTGGCTAACAAATCTGTTGAGCATAGGGTAAATACGTTTGTCATGGATTATGATCGGAAAATTCCATAGAAACCTAAAAACGAACTTTCGTCATGAAATAAACATTTCTGTAGGAGATATATTCCATTCATTAAAGTGTTCGGAAAACTAGACACCTGGTGTTCGTAATCCTACACAACCACATTTTCGCGTTCGGAATACGGCACCCAACTACGAAATAGCTCTCTGTTTTAAAGTTGCTCTTTGTGAGTGGTTAAAGGATTTTAATCGAAAGGAACTGTATGAATATAAATCGCTTATTCATTTCTGCGTTCGGTAAGCACCGTACAATTACTGGTTCGGCCATGCAGAAACAGCAGTAGAACTATTTGTTGCATGATGTCTTAAGTGTTCGGCAACCCTCTTCCCCTACTTCCCAATAAACATATGAAGATCAGCAAGTTGATCTAGCCGATAAAGTAGTAGTTTCCCTGCTACAAACCCACCCCTGACCTATGCATGTTTGTTGCACTCCAAACATGGAATGGTTTGTATGGTTCTGAAATAACAAATTGGTATGCTAAAAGTGAAATGTTTGTTAATAGGGAAGAAGGATCTCACCGGTGTTCATGGCCTTGGTCTCACATGTTGCTGTGGGCAAGATGGTCTTGAACGGAATTTCCTGGTTCTTGAACCAACACTTCTTCTAAGACTGGGCAAAATTAACTTCTTTGAAGTCGTTGACAGCGGCCTACCATAAGATATCTGCAAACTAACGCATCACAAAATGATTTCTAACCTTTATTCTGCGTAAACCCGGTCACCCCTTCACCAAAAACCTTCCAAAAACGACGCCGGCGCTGACGACAGGGAAGCAGGAAAAGGACGCGTGCTACCATATGATTCCAACTCCTGGGAAATCCGGATTTCCTCAGGAAATCTTCTTTCTAAGCCGGATACGGAAATCCAATCCAGTTAGCTGACGAAGGCGTTTCCATGACTTCGGAAATCCGGATTGGTAAGGAAATCCGGATTTGCGTCATGGAAACGGGGCTATTGTGAGACCGCGAGATAGGGTAGTTGTCGTCATACCGATGTAATCTACGCGGCGAAGTCCACGATCTTCGTGAGGGCATGATACTTTGTAGATTACATTGGTACGTTGAAGCTGGTTGTTTGCTGTTGGTTGAGTTGTTTTTCATCACGAGGCTACCGATGTTCTTGCTCTTGTAATATATGCAGAGTTGTAGTTTGTCAGACTTGTCGGTTGGTTTGACATTTTGCTTTACGATGTATTGGATGATGCGCTCGTCGACTTTGTATGTTGTCGACATTTGATTGCGGTAAACAGCTTCACGTTGGATGTTTGATTCAGCTTCACTTTAATCATTTTTATTCTCAAAGATGCATAATATGTCACATTTTCTCTTCATTATCGATGAGATATCTACCGCCCAAGATACTCTTGTTGTGTGACCTCAAAATACTGCCGGAGGCTATAACTCCTAAACCGTTAGTCAGATCGGGATAAAACTTGTTCAGGCGTGTTCAGAGCACAAGACTACCCTGTACTTCAATTTTGGTCCAAATACAAATTTATGTGGTGTAAAATTTGAACATTTTTGGTCGATCTGTCGTCGAAGCGCACCAGCTTCTCGGGCATCACCAATAATTTTCTTGAAGAAGCAGAGTTAAAATATCGAAATATACATTCTAGCACCATCCACTACTTTGTACAATATATAACTGGCTATAATTGAGAAACGCTCGTGTTCGTGGTCCAGTACGTTTTGTCCAATTTCCAAATATTTAATACATTAAATACCTCTGATTAACGAGTATCCCTCTCCCTGCTACCATGCTTAAATGCGATGATATATGCATACAAATACACACACACACACACACACACACACACACATATATATATATATATATATATATATATATATATATATATATATATATATATATATATATATATATATATATATATATATATATATACATGTATATATATATATATATATATATATATATATATATATATATATATATATATATATATATATATATATATATATATATATATATATATATATATATATATATATATATATATATATATATATATATATATATATATATATATATATATATATATATATATATATATCCAGGTTAGTTGCTAATGATGCACCCATCACCACCCCTGTCCAAGATTTGAGAAGCAGCGGAGTGATTTGTGTGTTTCCATCGCATTAACCTGTTCCACATATTTTTATTTCTGCTGATCGTCTAGAACGCCTTAGTCGTTGTTAGTTTGCTTATTCTGCTCACTTTGTTGGGATTCGTATGCGAATCGAATACATTTTACGTTCCCACTGACATTTTGAAAGTTGGTTAGTGCTGGATGCAGCTGGTTAAGTCGAATTTGCTTGGTATGGGAATGACTGAAATTAGTTTTAGCAGGTCTTTGACAGCCATACCTGAGGGCATGATCCATTGGCCTTTGTTGGATCCACCCACAGCATGGCAATCCCTAATTCGGATAGAAGTGAGCACTATTAATGCTATTTTCGCTGCTAAAATATGCATGCTAACATGAAGTTTCTGAATTCAAAAGCATAACAATGAGCATTACGGTGTTTCATTTGATGTGAGGCAATTTTTAAACACGACTTTTTTCAACGAGATCATCTATCGTTTAGTGACGTTTGATGAGGAAACTCCAGCTAATAAATTTGCATTCCAATCGAAGAATAGCTTGGGGTCCCGCAAGTGCATCAGAGTTTCTCCCATATAACGGGCCGGCATCTCGTTCGAATCTCGGCGTCGACGTTTCATAAAACTGTTGTTGCACTACAAATTAGCATATGTTTGGAACATTTGAGACTTAAATGGCTAAATATTCGAAAGAGCTATTCTTTCTGACATAAAACATGTAACCTGACAGTTGGTCACCTTGATCGCTAAGTACGAGAACATCATGAGGTCCAAGCAGCGTAAGTCGGATGGGGATCTTGTGTCCGCCGCCATGCTGGAGGGAGAACTGTCGAGGCTATTCGACATTTCCCATCACGATGCGTTGCAGATGATCATGATTGAGAAGGACCGCGCGTTTCTCGCCGACCAACAGGAAGAGCAAAAGATGGTGATGGGTTCCGTGGACGAGGACCTGGTGAAGAAGTCGGAGAGAATGATGAAGCGAGCCGAACAAGAGGCGGCGCGGATGGAGATGGAGAAGTAACGGCGGCGGAAGCGTCGATGACTGCGGTTGCTGAACTGGGTGGCTCTTTGACGTCATCATCGGAGGAGGAGTTGTCTCAGCAACGGCTGAGTACCTCTTGCACGGCATCGCCTGCCAAAGGACTCAAGGTAAGGAATATGCAGATGCACTTGAAAATTACTAAAACACTAGGCTTTCATGGCGGATGTGGGCTACATTAAATAAGAGTCGTAATAATTCTCTTTTTATGAAAACAAATCATATTTATGCTACTTATGTGACGTAGAAGTTCAATCAAATCAAATTAAGCCAAGTCCAAAAGTTATAAATTATTGTGGTTTTGCCCATCACTGCTCCTGATGACGCCCGACATCGATGCAGCGCTTGGCAGGACGAAGATCCCCATCGTCCGACATAGCACGTTGTGACGGCCATCGCCGGAGCTGAGTGTAAGTCGTCCTTCTTCACTCTCTACCATTTATCGCGCAAGAGGAACGGCCTGATCTACCATTGCAGCTCGTGTGCGAGCGGAGTTCGTCAAGGAGGTGGAAGCCGTCGACGCAGTCCTTGTTTTGCACTGGGACGGCAAGCTCATGCCGAGCACCGACAGTGAGCCGGGACGAGTCGATCGCTTCGCACTTGTCGTTCCAAGCCCTCAGTCCTCGCATGACCAGTTCCTAGCAGTGTCCGCGGTCCTTGCCGGCACCGGCGAGGCCATGGCGAACAAGGCGGCAGAAGTGCTCGTGGAGTGGGGACTGGAGAAGCGAGTTGCTGCGCTCTCCTTTGACACGACCGCGTCGAACACTGGAGTCCAATCTGGGTGTTGAATTTTGCTGAAATCATGCGTAGGACCACACAAATACCCACCTATCCATCGTTATCGAAAGAGCCATTAATTTTCCTCGTGGTGTGTTGGAAAAATAAATAAAATAATTCATGTGTTCCCACATTTCCCTTCTCCATCCGAAAAGCTAGTCTTTTCGGACGGAGGGCATCTGAAGGCGTTTGAAGCACGAATTTAGCCGGGCAGCTTTCAGAGGAATGATTTCCATTGTGTGATTTCGATTAGTTTGGAGGAAACATTGCATGCGGTATGTACACTTTTTATGAAAACCCCGTTGATTTCCTTTTCGTTGCATCTGGTAGCCGTGACAAGAATCCCGAGCCCCATGACCCGTCGACCTCACCGGAAGTCACCGTTCAGGTGCAGGCCCCGCACGTCAAATTCCTTCAAAACGTGTCGCCGCGACATAGACTCGTGACGGCTGACTCGCAGCGGCCAGCCGAGCGTGAACGACCAGCGGGCGGACCGTGGCGTCGGCGCCGCCAGGTACGAGACGGCAGTCGGTGTACAGGTGCCGCTCCGGTCGGGGTGCGTGCTGCTGCGCCCGCCCGTCACCGAGCGTCCGTCGCCAGCTGGCTGCAGGGTGGAGCGAGTGTGCGTGTCAGTGGACGGAATGCCAGCCGTGCGCTGACAGCGGTGTCACGTGCAGCGCGCTGCTGGGCGAGACGAGACCGGGGCGCAACGACAGCGGCTGGTCTGAGCCAGCGCCGACCGGCCCGCCGTCGCTGAGCTGACGGCCGACTCATTGTGAGCTGACGGCCGGCTCATTGTGAGCTCACAGCCGGCTCACTGTGAGCTAACGACCGGCTCACTGTGAGCTAACGACCGACTCACTGTGAGCTGACGACAGACTCACTGTGAGCTGACGACAGACTCACTGTGAGCTGGCGACAGACTGACGGTTGCTCCAGTTCGAACGGACGCCCGGAGATTGGGCTGCGAGTGAGCCGAGTCGGGGCGTAGTGGCGAGTTGTGCTACCATGGCGAACTCTGACTACCTGGAGGAGTACATTAGCGCAATGGAGACGCGGGACGAGCCGGAGTCCGGCGACGTGTTCGCCCAGCTGCAGCAGAAGGAGAACGACCTCATGCTGGCTGCCGAGCTGGGCAAGGCGCTGCTCGAGAAGAACGAGTCGCTGAGCATGGAGAACGAGCGCATGGCCGAGGAGTATTCCAAACACCTCGAGGTGAGTGTGCTCGCTGAGCACGGAGAACGAGCGCGTGGCCGATGAGTATTCGAAACACCATAAGGTGAGTGTGCTCGCTGCTAATCAGTACACACACATACGTTGGAGTAATTCCCAAGAATGGGGATTCAATCTCTGGGCAATCGGACACCAACATTATATAGTTGGGCCTAAGGGCATTGGACCGGCTCGATTGAAAAGTAGTCGGGTACCCACATATATATATATATATATATATATATATATATATATATATATATATATATATATATATATACATATATATATATATATATATCCATATGTTTATATATATAGATATATATATATATATATATATATATCTATATCTATATGTATATATATTTATACATACATATATATATAGCCCCCCACAAAAAAAGAAGAAAAAGGCACTCATGTGCATTATGTCCTCAAGTAAGAGCAGTAAGTCATATGTTGTCCAGGGGTGAAAAATTAATACTAAAGCTCATGGTGGCATTCGTATTGTGGGGCCTCACATGTACTAAGGCCTGCCACATCAAGATTAATATTAAAACTTAAGTCAGCGCTCGTGATCACCGTTGATTCTCGAACAAATTATATGTAGGGGCTTAGGTATAATACATAAGTTGCATAATATAAATTATGGCTACATATATGTAGCCAGAAAGTTGTTGATTCTGTGATGCAGATCACTAGAAACACGGAGATGAACCCTCTTCTGAATTTATATTATTTTCAGTTCAGAAACAGGCATAACACGGAATCGTGACGTAGTAAGAAAATCAATATAAAAGGATCAATATATTGTGTCAGAAATCCAATCAGAGATCAGCAAGTCCGAGGGAACGTGCTGCCCCCCCCCCCCCCTCCCCTGCAATTATGGATGAGAAATCAGCACTTCTTTTACCCAGCCGGCGGAACTTTTGACTTTAACACCTCTGGTCAGCCTACATCGGTGCTACGAGTTTCCATTTCGAGGACGTATTACCAGAGTAGGTTTCCACAAGACCGCTAGTTTCGTTTGATTTCAACTATTCTTTGGAAAATTTTTGAAAGTGTATTTTTTAGTGGAACTAAAAAATAGTGGCCCAATTCCGATTTTTTTCTTCAAATCGAGGTGAGGGGTCATCGTTTTTTGGTCCAGCAGGTGGCATCCTTGACCTGGACCCTCTGAATTTTGAGAGGCTTCCACCCCTGTACTCTGCTCTACACTGGTCAACTTGAGACAGACACCACCCTGCTGGTTAACGTCATAGACATGTGGTGCAGCCCGCCCGAGTTTTTAGATAGGTTCATATTGCGCACCCAAATATGTTTGTATACACGGCGCACATACAAGCAACAGTCGCCACATACATGTGTCCCTATTTCCAAAAGGATGCTCTCTGGTGATAATATCACATGGAACACGTGCTTAAAGTTTACCTGTTTAGCTCACCTTTCATAGGGATTCCAAACGCAAAACAAAAGTAACGCATACACACGAATAAGTTTGTAACCAGCAAGAAGATGGTTAATTTCCTTTCTTTTCAAGGTCCCGTTGCTGTGCGCCTGTCGGACCATCCGCAAAGTAATGTGATTGATAGCTGATCATGTGGCATTTTGAATGCTAAATGCTAGCACTCATGGTTGCATACAAGGCAAATGATGGTCACATTGTGATTCCTAGTTGAACTGGAGGAAGACGCTCTTGAGACCACTCCTGGTGGACAGGGGAAGACGGTCTTAATACCACTGCTGGTGGACAGGGGAAGACGGTCTTGAGACCACTCCTGGTGGACAGGGGAAGACGGTCTTAACACCACTGCTGGTGGACTAGGGAAGACGGTCCTGAGACCACTGCTGGTAGACAAGGGAAGACGGTCTTGAGACCACTGCTGGTTGACAGGCGAAGACGGTCTTGAGACCATTGCTGGTGGACAGGGGAAGACGGTCTTGAGACCACTCCTGGTGGACAGGCGAAGACGGTCTTAAGACCACTGCTGGTAGACAAGGGAAGACGGTCTTGAGACCACTCCTGGTGGACAGGCGAAGACGGTCTTAAGACCACTGCTGGTGGACAAGGGAAGACGGTCTTGAGACCACTCCTGGTGGACAGGAGAAGACGGTCTTGAGACCACTCCTGGTGGACAGGGGAAGACGGTCTTAACACCACTGCTGGTGGACAGGCGAAGACGGTCTTGAGACCACTCCTGGTGGACAGGCGAAGACGGTCTTGAGACCACTGCTGGTGGACAAGTATTGTGCTGCCTCGCTGTTCGGGCCAGGCAGGTAACAGCAGGCTGGAGGGATTTCCACACCGGCCGAGGGCTGCACACCAGTGCCCTAGGAAATACCGAGTTGCATTGTCTGCATGAGTGGCCGTCATGTTTGAGTTGGCTTGCACGGATTTTCCTATGTTGCGTCCTGTGTCCAGTCCTGGCCTGTTACAGGGTCACCTATGTTCAGTTCTAGTCTGCTGCGGGATCATCTGTGTCCAGTCCTGGTCTGTTACAGGGTCACCTGGCCCCGGTCCTGATCTGTTACAGGGTCACCTGGTCCCAGTCCTGGTGTGTTGGGGTATCATCTGTGTCCAGTCATGGTCCGTTGCATGGTCACCTGTATCCAATCCTGGTCTGCTACAGGTCATCTGTGTCCAGTACTGATCTGCTACAGGGTCACCTGTGTCAAATTCTGGCCTGCTATAGGGTCACCTGTGTCCAGTTCTGATCTGTTAGAGGATCACCTATGTCCAGTCCTGGTCTGTTAGAGGATCATCTGTGTCCAGTCCTGGTCTGTTACAGTGTCACCTGTATTCAGTCCTGACCTGCTACAGGGCTACCTGTATCATTTCCTGGCCTGCTACATGGTCGCCTATGTCCAGTTATGATCTGTTAGAGGATCACCTGTATCCAGTCCTTGTCTGTTAGAGGGTCACCTGTATCCAGTCCTTGTCTGTTAGAGGATCATCTGTGTCCAGTCCTGGTATATTACAGAGTCGTCTCGTCCCAGTCCTGGTCTGCTACAGTCACCTGTGTCCAGTCCTCGTCTGTGGCAGGGTCACCTGGTTCAGTCCTGGTATGTTGCAGTGTTACCTGTGTCCAGTCCTCGTCTGTGGCAGGGTCACCTGGTTCAGTCCTGGTCTGCTACAGCCACCTGTGTCCAGTCCTCGTCTGTGGCAGGGTCACCTGGTTCAGTCCTGGTCTGCTACAGTCACCTGTGTCCAGTCCTCGTCTGTGGCAGGGTCACCTGGTTCAGTCCTGGTCTGCTACAGTCACCTGTGTCCAGTCCTCGTCTGTGGCAGGGTCACCTGGTTCAGTCCTGGTCTGCTACAGTCACCTGTGTCCAGTCCTCGTCTGTGGCAGGGTCACCTGGTTCAATCCTGGTATGTTGCAGTGTCACCTGTTTCCGGTTTTCTCATGAACCTGCGTCAGTTTTGACGGTGAGCCCACTCTAATTAGCTAATAGTCCTCATCGCGACATTCCTTGCGTTGGTGGCCAGACAAGTAATCAGTCGGAAGCCGATGCCGGTGGCGGCCTTCAACACGCTGGTGTCACGTGCAGCATAGCAGCCGCAGCACGCCAGGGCCAGAGGTCGGAGGTCACGCCGGCGGCCTGCTGGCTGTGACGAAGTAGTCACCTGTCAGTCGCTGGGGCGGGGCCGACCGGCACGGCTGGGGCCCGCGACAGACTGGGGCAGTCGACACACACAGCTGTCGCGTTCCCGGGCGGCCGAGGTGGTGACCTGTCGGCCGCTGGGGCCACGGCTGGGGCTCGCGACAGACTGGGGCAGTCGACACACACAGCTGTCGCGTTCCCGGGCGGCCGAGGTGGTGACCTGTCGGCCGCTGGGGCCACGGCTGGGGCCCGCGACAGACTGGGGCAGTCGACACACAGCTGTCGCGTTCCCGGGCGGCCGAGGTGGTGACCTGTCGGCCGCTGGGGCCACGGCTGGGGCTCGCGACAGACTGGGGCAGTCGACACACACAGCTGTCGCGTTCCCGGGCGGCCGAGGTGGTGACCTGTCGGCCGCTGGGGCCACGGCTGGGACCCGCGACAGACTGGGGCAGTCGACACACACAGCTGTCGCGTTCCCGGGCGGCCGAGGTGGTGACCTGTCGGCCGCTGGGGCCACGGCTGGGACCCGCGACAGACTGGGGCAGTCGACACACACAGCTGTCGCGTTCCCGGGCGGCCGCGAGCCGTCGCGAAATACCGATGGCCGCGACGGACGTCGGGGCGTCCATCGCGCCGTCCGTCCGTTATCTCAGTTGTCGCGGCTGTCCCAGTTGTCGACTGTCGCAGGTACCGACTGTCGCAGATGCCGACTGTCGCAGTTGTTGGCTGTCGCAATTGCCGACCGTCGCAGTTGTCAGCTGTCGCAGGGTCGCCAACCCCGCCGTCCCGCTTCCGGTTGTAGCAACGGTGGCGGCCACGCCCACGGCCGTCCGGGCCTTTGTCCGGCGTTGGGTGGCACGTATGTGCGGCGGCCCGGGGCAGCCAGCCGTTGGTGCCGCGGCGCAGCGGTCCGACCTGCTGCAGGCGCGCTCCGCTCCCACGGTCTAACCGACGCCGAGCGTGCCGGCCGCCGCACGGACGCCACATCAGCCAATCTCGATGCGATGCAGATGCACGCAGAGGTGACCGACGGGTGGGGTAGCGGGTGGAGTGGGGTGGTGGTGGTGGTTGGGTCTGTTTCGCGTTTGGGTGTTTGATATTTGCATGCTCTGGGAGTCTTCGACTCCCAGCCTGCTTAGCTGCTCGCTGCTCGGCCTTGCCGTTTGCTCGAATTTTATTATTGGTGGTACATGTAGTATTGTGCGGATCGCACTCGCTATCCCTTTGAAATGATAAGGCGCCCACCCGAGGTACCCGAGGCACTGCCTGGCCAAGAACTCGTACGTAAATGGTTAAGACAACAAAATCCCCCCTTTAACTTGCAGTGTGTTTACACATGTGCTATGTTCACAATGTTCACATATGAGCCAAGTTTACTGCCTTCACGCAATGCAATTGTAATGTTTAATGTGATACGCGGGCCATGGTCCACAAGTTGATACATATTGATGTGTTATTGTTAAGAAGACAAAAGGAAGCTGTACAAGAATGGAAAACACATTTGATTCGCTAAACAAAAACATCACTCAACGTGCTATGGCGTCGCCATCTTCTCATGCGGAATGGTCACGTGAAGTCGGAAATCTGCATGGCCAGCGAGCCTTGAACACACAGTCCTTGGATTACGAGGAAGATGCTCTGATCACATCACCGGCTTCTAGTCCAGCAAGGAGACTGGAGGGAGAGGGGAGAAAGTGGCTGATATAAGATTTACATCATCAATTTGCAAATTTGACCATGCAATTCGTTTATTTGTCCGGAGCATTTGATTCGACTCCTCGCAAAGTAACCAAGAATTACACACCGCATCATTGTGAAGAAAATACAATTTACATACCTGATGAGGAAATGTGTTTTCTTTTCATAGGATATCTAATTTATTCTGCCTTAGTTTTATATGTGCTCAAGGACGCAGAAGCGGCGTGGCAGTGCCAGACTTTAACGGCACGGTCAACCTTGGGTAAAACTGCTCGTGAATTAGAGCCTTCTACTGGGGTGGTTTGCTCAAAGTTCACGAAACAAATTGTGTTCAACAAGAGCCCTCATCTGGTTATGCCACTCCAACAAACGTTGGTATTAAGGTGTTTAGGAACACAAATTAAGTGACGAAAGCTGTAATAATAACTTACAAAATAATGCATACTTTAATGATGTTGTCTTGCTTAATATTATGCACCTGAAAATGAGCACCTTTTTGAAACGATTTTCCTGGAAATATCCACTTTAGTTCTCTAGTTTTAAAGAACATGTCTGATCCTTTTCGAAGCAATGGACAACAAGCTGCAAAATGCTAAAAGCTTGTAAAAAGCTGCTGCACATCGTTGCGTTATAGAAAATTGTACTACATCGGTTAAAGAAACCAGGGTGAGCTGCCGCAAAGTCAGGGAGCAGAACGGCGTCCGCGCGTAGCCCTAAGTCGGTAGTGGGTACTGCGCAGCGCAATGCACTGGAAACTACCGCAGACATCCACACCGGGGACTTGGGGTCGGTGTTGGATCTTCCCTCTCCGACTTTAGGTCCGGAGTGTATCTTTTTGTTTTCCTTTTATAACCGGAGTGTATAATACTTGCTCGTTTGGTAGTTCACTCTTTGTATTCCCTCAGAATCGAAATTTGACAGCCGCCATAGGCGAGTGTTAAATGTACCTAGATCCCCAACACAAATTGGGAATCAGTGATCACCAAATATGGCCCCCCAAACATGTCTGTCCCTACCAAAGTGATCGGCTAAGTCTGCCCCTGCATCTACTTAGCTTTGCTGAACATATCAGAACTTAAATCTGGGCCAATAATGGTCCAAATTTATCACGTCACATAGCATGCAGGGAGCGCGGCCGTCATTACACAGCACATGGAGTGAACTTTTTTTTAGATTGTATACATATCCGGCTCCACAGAAAATGGCAGTTCTTCGAACACTGCTCGCGACAGGGGTGTCGTTTTATAAAAATGATTCGGATGGCTGAAATTTCGGAAGTGTTATGATGCGATGGATGTGGACGGGGACCTGGAAGACCGTACTGGGCACATAGTGACGGAAGATGGGCCATATCGAGATGTGTTCTTCATTCACAAATGCAGCTTAACTTGACCACTGCAAATGAACAGGATTTTCTGACTCGGAATGCCAAACAATGGTAGCTTTCCATTATTTTGGTCGTGCTATATTATATGCAAAATAAAGCACACGCAAGCATGATCGTCAACCATTGTTCCGCAGTCAACAGTGTTGTCAGCAGTGTTGTAATTGTGTGCACAACCTAATGGTATGATCAGATGTGTTCGCTGTTCATGTCTGGCTGTCAGAGACAGTCCAACAGTTCTTTTTGGAATGGGTGCAACTGCCATTGGCAATCGCCGTGGTAACGTTAGCGGAGGTGCCAGCCCAGTAATGCTAGTAAAACGCTGCAGTTAAAGGGTTAATAACTAAGAGGATCCAGATACATGCACACTGCAAATGTACACTGTGTATTCAATGTAAATCACCTATTCCATTCATGATTCATGCCTGTGGAAAAAGACCAAGTTGTCAGCCCTATGGCGCCAGCACTACTACGATATATTAAACTCTGTCAGATCGTTGTTTGGCCGAGACTGGAAAAACGATATCGTAATGCCAGCCACAGATGTTCCAATCTCAACAATTCTAGTTCAGGATGTATTGGTGAATTGAAGTATGAGAAATCCTGTGGTTTGGAGTACCTTTCCGGCGAACACCTACAATATTCACACGAAGCCTTGTAGATAGGTTTAGTGTATGCTTTTTTCAAGCCTTCTCCCTCATTGCGTTTTACGAAAAGCAATAACAGATATTATTGTTGTACCGATAATCAAGGACAAAGTTGGCAACATAACTTCCAAGAATAACCATCGTCTAGTTGCACTAGCTATCGTCATGAGCAAAATTTTGGAGGCCATTCTTCTTACTCGTATGGAAGAATGTCTGCAAATTACGTCCAATTGATTTGGATTCAAGAAATGCGTTGGAATGGACCCCTGTTATATATATATATATATATATATATATATATATATATATATATATATATATATATATATACCTATGCATATAATTCGTATTCTGAGACACTGGTACACCAACCAAAGCATGTATGTCAGATGAGGTGCTATCATATCAGATAAATTTCATATATAAAATTGGATCAAACAAGGCGACATCTTATCAACTGATTTATTCAATGTATATATGTATGGCCTTCGTATTGAGCCGAATAAAATCCATTTTGGATGATGAATTAGAGACACAAAAATTTATCACCTGATGTATGCTGATGATATTGCTATCATTTCACCGTCTTTTTATCTCGAACACTTACTTCAGGTATGCGAACGTTTTGGGGCAGCCAGTTCCGTGCTATTCCGTAAAGAGCGTGATTCTGGCATGTAGATCTAAGTATCCGAAAGATGTTACGTTTCCACAATTGTACATTGTCGATGTGCCTTTAAGGCAGGTTTCAAGTGTGAAATATCTGGAGCATATGATAGAATACAATATGTCTGATGGTTTAGATACTGAAAGGCAGTGCAGACAGATGTACCGACAAGAAAACTTACTCATCTGGCGGTTTCATATGTGCTCACCACCTATTAAAATGCGATTCTTGAAATCGTTTTGTACCTATCTGGATACTGTCCTGTGGTGTAAATATTCCAAGCGAGTAATGCAAAAGCTCATGATTGCATATCGCACTGTGTTTGAAAGACTTCATGGTTGCTCAAAAGAGTTGGAATGGCTTGAGCCATCCCAAAAGCATAAAAACGACACCCCTGACTTGACATCAACACCAGGTGCGGAGATACGTTTTCTGTCTGACGTTTTGAGATTCATTTATTTATTGTTTTTTTTATGTTTCGTTTCCTTCCTTGTGGCACTGTGACGAAGAATGTTACTTCTGTGAGTCTTGTTGTTTGCAATAAGCACCATTAGTATGGGCGCCAAATGACCCTGTAGTCGGCGCGACCTTAAACCCAAATAATCAATCAAGCACCATTAGTACGTCAGCCTAAAAAGTATCTGTTAAAATGTTCACTGATTATACGTAGGTTTACCTACATATCTAGGCTGGAAATGTCAAAAGCAGAGACCGAAGGTTCGTTTAAGATCGTCGATATTTTTCTTATTAATCAGGATATGTTTCAGGCTTCCAGCTGGTGTTTTGTGAGCTCATTGACCGACGTACATACGATACCGACACGGACTTCAGCAATACAGACAAAGACTTCAGCACATCTTAACCAGGCCCCAGTGGGCCCTGGTTATAGCAGACCGGCCAGGCTCGAGCTTTCAGCACAAAATCTTTGGTATCTGCTACCTCTAGTTATTAAGCGCCTCAAATATTTTGGCATTAGTAGCTGGTTCTGTCCGAGTTTACGAACAAAACGTTGTTGGATATCAAGCTACATATTTCCCAATGTTATGGACGCCAAGCACGGGAAAATGTTATGGACGCCGAGCACGGGAAAATAGTGTCCGGTGTCCGTCCCCGCCAATGCCAGGTCTAAAAAAAACACAAAATTGTAGCCATCTAAGTCTAGTCAATTTTCTAGCTCCAGCCATATTTTGCTGCTATCTGGACATTCGGCAAAACCGCGGTGATGACGTCAGCATGTGATTTCACTTCAGCAGTGGCGTTTTCATCGTGCCGGATACCCTTCGCGCGTCTCTGTCCGCCCCGTGGAGTGCAGCGCTCCAGCGAAGTGCAGCAGTGTGCTCGACGCGGCCACAGGCACGGATAATGGGGAAAAGCGTGCGCGCCAGTGAAATCGCACCAGTCCGCTCTAAATATGCCGTCGTACGCTCTGGCGAGGGAGCGTGCATCACAATCGCGGCGCGATTACATCTGCATGCGAGGCGCCGACCATGGCGCGGCCGCCAGGCCGACCGGTGTGCGCTGCTGTCACCGCCGTCACCGCCGTCACCACCGTCGCCGCCGACGCCGCCGACGTCCGGCGCGCTCGGGCGCCGCGGGGGTCAGAGAGCCGGAAATGGGCCGTATCCGAGCGAGACAGGACGTCCCGTCGTTTTAGCGTGATCTTGTACGACGCGCGACGGCTGTGTCTGGACTGCAGACACGCCTCGATAGTAGCGGCCGCTGTGTCTGGACTGCTGTGCCGTGCGGAAGCTGTGTGGGCCACTTCAGGTCGGGTCGCCGCGACGCCACGGTCAACTGTCAACCCCCGCCTCTGGGTGGCCCTGACCCCACGGTCACCTGTTAACCCCCGCCTCTGGGTGGCCCTGACCCCACGGTCAGCTTGTCGCCTCTGGTCGACCCTGACCCCATAGTCAGATTGTCAACCTCTGCCTCTGGTCGGCCCTGACCCCACAGTCAGATTTTTAACCCCGCCTCTGGTCGTCCATGACCTCAAGTTCAGATTGTCAACCTCCTCCCCTTGACTCCACCGTCAGAATGTGTCAGCCCCGTCTCCGGCCGCGTGCCGAAGGTGCGGCCTGCCGACTGACGTCATCAGGGGACGATTAACGCGTGGCCGGCCTTTGGTCAGCTGCCACCACGTGCGGCACTGGACCCGCGCACGAGAATTGATGCCATCGTCATGGCAACGACTATAAACACACGGACTGTTGGGTCGATAGGACCACCTCGGATTCCGGGTCGGCGCTTCCGTCATGAAACACACTAACTTGGTCACGACTATTTAAGCTTTGATGGACGAGCGTAAAGAATATCGCTGAACAGCGCTGCCAAAGGTGTCCTCAGAGGCGTAGCCAAGACCCCCCCCCCGTAACAACCGAAATTACAATATATCAAACCAGACATTTTTATATTTTTACCACGCAAAGCATTAATCGGCGCGCGAAGCGCGCCAAAATCGCTCTTCGTTTCATGACATTTTGTGTCAGGCCCCCTTAAAAAAATACCGGCTGCGCCACTGACTGCCCTTGCAAGTTACTATGCTTCACGGTTTTCAACAATTTGCAGGGATCAATATGACAATTATTAGATGCTGTTATCTGTCAGCTCTTCTGTGATAAGATGCGATGAGATGTATGCTCGGGCCCATGTAAGACCTACACTGTACAGTATCACAGTTCACGGATCACCTGCCGCCAATGGCCGGATTATTGCAGCTATTGCAGTGGATTGTGGAATATCGCTGCTCGAACTGAATGCACCAAGAACCATTTCACAATACCTACAAATCTGATAAGTGCAACTTACCCGGCGTCGCTGCGATCTGCCGAGCAGGACGTTTTGCTGGCTATTCCAGACAGAACACTCTGCTGGTATTTCGCCCCCACCCATAGTTATTTCCTCGCTCGTTCCTTCTATTGCTGACGTGCTCGAGAGCGTTATGTAGTTGGTCTTTCTGCCACGCAAAAAAACCCACCTATAATGCCAGGCTGAATAAAAAATATGGTGACGCATGTCAAACGAATTTGCTTAGAATTAGATTGATGGATTCGGGATGACTTTAGAGCTACACATGAAAATACGTAAAATGATCAAGAGGGATACCCGCTCATCATTTATCCCGTGCTGGCTTTCGAAGGGCGTTATAAACATTAGGGGTGCCCAAGCACTCCCAAATGTATATAATTATCCGCCGGTAGCCTCATGGTGAAGGCACCCAAGTCCCGCGGGCACACCCAGCTGACACCGAGCTTCATATCAGCGCCGCTGTCCTGGCCTGACCTTGGCCGCGGCCGATGACGTCACCGCTAGGTGAGGCGGAGGTCGGCGCGCCCGTCCAGACGGAGCCCCCCCCGGACCGACTCCGGCGGGTGCGTTCTGCAAGAGCGGCCGTCACGCATGGCTTGCGTCTCTGAAGGCTCTGTTTGCTCGTCCGTTATGCGGCTCGCAGATAGTTGCGTTTTGCGCACACACACACACACACACACGCAACGTACACACACATACACCCACACATGCACACGCACATACCCACACATTCACACACCTTTATTGCACATAATATAACTGAAAACCACGTACTGAACGTGCTCCTCATAGCGAATTGTTATGTAGGCATAACTGTCAGAGGAATAATTGTTGTGTAGTTACTGAAGAAAGTCAGCTGACAATTTACGGCCGGAAGTTACATACATGCTTATTTTCATTTCCGCACAGACAGTCCGAGGTAGCTGCGGCACTCGACAAGCGTTTTCCTCACAGACAATGCCGTGTATGGCTGGTCGGTTTCTCGGCAGTTGGATTTCACCATGCCACAGGTCTCACTGGATACCTCCCGGCGCTGACATCCTCTACCGCAGAGGGAACCTTCGCAATGGAAGACAAAGCACCGTTTCCTCGCGTCGCCCTTGGATTTCCCGTGACTGTCGGCTGCCGAATCGGTTGGAGGCCGGCTCGATGTGCATCAGAAACTGTTGGAGGTCACACTGCCGCAGGCTGGGCCGCGAGACTCGATGCTCTGACCTGCTTCCGGCCAGCCTTCGCAGCTGCGGTCTGCCTTCCGGCTATTGTCCGTGGCCCCGGTGACCTGAGATTGGCCTGCAGCGGCGGAACAATGGGCCGTCTGTGACGAGAGCATGTCACGTGTTGCGACTCGTGCTCGGCGACCCAGTTTGGCTCCGGCTCGTGCGGCCAAGTGTTGGCCGTTTAGCGAAAGTTCCCGCAAATATAAGAGGACCTGTGCACGCTCGTTGCCTTGCCCAGTCGTCGCTTGACATATGTTTGACATTCTCGGCGGCCACTATTTATCAAGAAGCATAAATAAAACAAGGAGACCAATATCATGAACATTGCACGTGCATGAATGAACATGGGGTTCCCTTCTAGCAGGGAAAACAAACACAGCAATCATTGCGATTGATTTCTCCTCTGCGTCGTTGATGTTTTACGATATCGAAACATGGTTCAGGAATCGTTGTTTCACCAACTTACTTCTTACCCTTATCTGTGTGCTTATTCAAATGATATGTCGATGCATTGCATTGGCTATATGCCGCATGCTCATTGCGCATTATGCCAATGCAATTGACGCTAAAATAGCCAACACACCACAGAAGTTGCATAAGCTGATAGATGCAAATGACCATGCGCTCGACGTTTCTCCAGCCACAACCCGTCTCTCCTCAATCTGGGAGTCCCACCCCGCCAGCATGGCGGAGATGTGGTCAGATATGCCTGTTGCTCATCTCACCGCTTTCCCATGCCTTCACATAAAGTATGATTTTTCCGGGCTGATGTTTGACACACCGACTGGAATCGAACAATAGCCATCTCCCACGACTTCTTTGCATACCCCCCATATTTAAAAAGAATCCGAGCTTCCAATAGCATAGCCGTGGGTAGTCTCCGAGATCAATTGAACCCCTTCAGACCTGGCAGTAGAAATTTGTCTTTTTGCCATTTTGATTGTACGGCTCTAAACTGGACAATGTTCAGCCGTGGTAAAATATGCACCCTTGTCCCTCCTCCTATGTAGTTCGTGGCTAACTATCTGTTGGCTACAGACTAGCCTTACAGGGGTGGCGTCAACGGTTCATGGCGCGCCAATATGGCAGCGCTGATGCGTTCCCAGCGTGTGCCAGATGCGCGTCCGTGGAACAATAGCACGCTGTTAATTGGCGTGCTGTGTGTGGCTCGGGTATACTGGCGGAGTGTGCCGCGTTCCCATCCGGAACTGATCCACAGCTCAGCGAGCTGACGAGGTCACCCACACAGAGGTGAGCCGTACAGAGAAGTCACTGTGGGCGCTCTGAACCCGGCCAGCAACCCATCAGTGATACTGAACCGTGTGGAGAACCCACCAGGAACACTGCACCGTGTGGAGAACCCATCAGGGACACTGCACCGTGCGGAAAACTCATCAGGGACACTGCACCGTGCGGAGAACCCATCAGGGATACTGAACCGTGCGGAGAACCCATCAGGGATACTGAACCGTGTGGAGAACCCATCAGGGACACTGCACCGTGCGGAGAACCCATCAGGGATACTGAACCGTGTGGAGAACCCATCAGGGATACTGAACCGTGTGGAGAACCCATCAGGGACACTACACCGTGCGGAGAACCCATCAGGGATACTGAACCGTGTGGAGAACCCACCAGGGACACTGAACCGTGTGGAGAACCCATCAGGGACACTGCACCGTGTGGAGAATCCACCAGTGACACTGAACAATGTACTAGAGACCATCAGTCAGTACTCTGAGCTACAAATAGAGGACACTATTTGGTACTACGAACCACACAAAGGTCACCAGTGGATGCTCTGAATCATAGGCAGAGCCCGTCACACCGGTAGGGGAGCATCCGGAGTTGAGGCGGTGTGTATGTCGCAGACTGCATTTGAACAATTTCTCGACGGTCAACTCTGCAGGTTTGGTGCTAAGTGTTGTTATTTGATGGACGAGCGCAATCGCAGCCGTCCCATTATTTCCGCCGCCAGTAAATTATCAGTGGGTGCTCTGAACATACTTAGAAGTAGAAGAGTGAGCACCCTCAACTATACACAGAACTCATTAGTGGGCAGTCCAAAGCACACCTTCAGGTCAACTGTTGGTGGTCGGCAGCAGGCGTCAGTGTGTACCAGCCGTGTCACCCGAGACTGTTGGTGGTCGGCAGCAGGCGTCAGTGTGTACCAGCCGTGTCACCCGAGACTCTGTTGGTGGTCGGCAGCAGGCGTCAGTGTGTACCAGCCGTGTCACCCGAGACTCTGTTGGTGGTCGGCAGCAGGCGTCAGTGTGTACCAGCCGTGTCACCCGAGACTCTGTTGGTGGTCGGCAGCAGGCGTCAGTGTGTACCAGCCGTGTCACCCGAGACTCTGTTGGTGGTCGGCAGCAGGCGTCAGTGTGTACCAGCCGTGTCACCCGAGACTCTGTTGGTGGTCGGCAGCAGGCGTCAGTGTGTACCAGCCGTGACACCCGAGACTCTGTTGGTGGTCGGCAGCAGGCGTCAGTGTGTACCAGCCGTGACACCCGAGACTCTGTTGGTGGTCGGCAGCAGGCGTCAGTGTGTACCAGCCGTGTCACCTGAGACTCTGTTGGTGGTCGGCAGCAGGCGTCAGTGTACCAGCCGTGTCACCCGAGACTCTGTTGATGGTCGGCAGCAGGCGTCAGTGTGTACCAGCCGTGTCACCCGAGACTCTGTTGGTGGTCGGCAGCAGGCGTCAGTATGTACCAGCCGTGTCACCCGAGACTCTGTTGGTGGTCGGCAGCAGGCGTCAGTGTGTACCAGCCGTGTCACCCGAGACTCTGTTGGTGGTCGGCAGCAGGCGTCAGTGTACCAGCCGTGTCACCCGAGATCGAGTACCGCTAGACATTGGCTCTGTGTGCTAGTGTAGTGATGGCGGTGGTGGAACGACAGTCTACAGGCCCTGCCGGCCTCTTGACACCGATGCCGCTCCTCTGTGTGCTGGCATCTGGTCCACAGGAAATGCCGCCCTACTTTGTGTTGGTAGCTGGTATTATGATGTTTGTTTTGTGGCCGCCGACGCTAGTTCATATTCCACGCCTATTCTGTTGACAGGTGGTTGTCCGTTCTGTGTGTAATACTAATGCTGTAGCTGTAGCATTAGCATTGGCGAGACTGTCGTACAGTTATGAGGAAGATCTTCCACCCTTGTAAGGCTGCTAGCTAGTGGGTCGTCAGCGGTTTGATCCTTCCTAACTACCGAGGTCATCAAGTCTCGAATGACTAACAAGAAATTTGAACCGGAAGGGCTGCTGTAATTGAGCAAGAGTACAAGTACAATTATACTAACGCTGGCATGAAATGGAGCGGACAGAATTGAAGTGCAATTACACTAATGCTGGCATGAAATAGAGCAGACAGCGTGGTGATTAAGTGTGTGTGGTTTAGCCCGACATTGACGCGGGTTTTCATGCAAGTTAGCCGGGTGGCCTCCGAGACCTGTGCTGTCACCAGCAGCCGAGATGATCGCACGCGCCGGTATGACACTTATTCGTAATACGTGGTCAGCCGAAGCGCCCACTCCTGACGTCCACTTGACGTCCACCTGACGTCCATCTGACGTCCATCTGACGTCCACCCGACGTCCACCTGACGTCCACCTGACGTCCACCTGACGTCCACCTGACGTCCACCTGACGTCCACCCGACGTCCACCTGACTTCCACCTAACATACACCCGACGTCCACCTAACGCCCACCTGATGTCCACCTGGCGTCCACCCGACGTCCACCTAACGTCCACCCGACGTCCACCTGACGTCCACCCGACGTCCACCTAACATCCATCTGACGCTCACCTGACGTCCACCTAACGTCCACATGACGTCCACATGACGTCCACCTGACGTCCACCCGACGTCCACCTAACGTCCACCCGACGTCCACCCGACGTCCACCTAACATCCATCTGACGCTCACCTGACGTCCACCTGACGTCCACCTGACGTCCACCTGACGTCTGATTACAGCAAGTCGCACCCCACACGCCGACTGGGATTCGGTCGTCCCACGGACCCATTATAGTTGTGACATGGTGTTGTTCGCCTCCGCTGTGGCCGTACACGCAGCTGTCACGCAGCAACCGAGCTGGGAGTGCGTGTGTCTCACCGTCGCCGTCCGATCAGGCTGAGCGAGCAGTTGCGGTCAGCGGACACTGACCGAGCAGTTCAGGTCAGTGGACACTGACCGAGCAGTTCAGGTCAGTGGACACTGACCAAGCAGTTCAGGTCAGCGGACACTGACCGAGCAGTTCAGGTCAGCTGACACTGACCGAGCAGTTCAAGTCAGCGGGCACCGACTGAGCAGCTGTTGTCAGCGGACACTGACCGAGCAGTTCAGGTCAGCTGACACTGACCGAGCAGTTCATGTCAGTGGACACCGACTGAGCAGCTGTGGTCAGGGGCACTGACCGAACAGTTCAGGTCAGTGGACACTGACTGAGCAGTTCACGTCAGCGGACACTGACCGAGCAGTTCAGGTCAGCTGACACTGACCGAGCAGTTCAGGTCAGCGGACACCGACTGAGCAGCTGTGGTCAGGGGCACTGACCGAGCAGTTCAGGTCAGGGACACTGACCGAGCAGTTCAGGTCAGCGGACACCGACTGAGCAGCTGTGGTCAGCAGACCCGGACCGACAGCGACCACCGCTCCGTGTCGGACGGAGTCACGCTGTCCGCCCGAGGCAGTCCCAAGCCGTGCCCCTGCTGCGGCCGTCGTGCCGTTCGAGTCACGTGAGGGGCACGTCAGCTGGACCGGTACCACGGTATGGAGACTGGCGGGCAGCTGCAGTGGCAGCGTCCCGAGTGGCCCGGTGACCTGAGTGACCCAAGCCCGCCGTCGTCAAACGGTGCGGCGGGACGGAGGCGGTCGGAGTGTGCGCCCAGCTCCGCGCGGGCCAGCGTGCGGCGGGAGGGGGGGAGGCGAGAGAGGTCGGAGCGTGGGCCCAGCTCCTCGCCGGCCACGGCATACAACATGCAGCTGCAAAAGAATTCCCATTGGTAAAGTGAACAGTTGTGACATTGAGGAAATACTGACATTGACAAGTACGACAAAGGAACGAAGCTGTTACATTCAATAGATATATGTTTGGAAAAGCAAATGACGCACGGTACACATTCTTGCTTGCTACCGCATTTACGTATTGGGGTGCATGTATCACGTAATTCCTTCTGTTCTGACGAAGTTCATAGCTGATTTTCGGGTTCACCTATTGCGTGTACCAACTTCTGAAAGGTAATAAGAGAAACTGATGTGGACGGGCACGTCATGTACCATATCTTCTAGAACCAGCCAAGTACGGCTCCAGGCTGTGTGAGTGTGTATGTGAAGGGGGTGGGGGTGGCAATTGGGGAAACGGGGACAGGCTATCCTCATGAGGACTGAATTTTAGACAAAATTGTAGCTATCTGCGCTTTTCACAGCTTTATGCCTCCTCTATTACCACGAGATGACCTCAATCTGAGCCTTACTTCCTAATAGCTTGAAATGGTATTATCTAAATGGGGTGCAATTTTTAATTCTTCCCAGCACTTGGTGGCTTCCCAATACTTTAATAATTAGCGGAGACCTCAACCATCCGCTGGAGATCGGTCCAAACAAAGGAACAACAAAGCGCCTGGTGGCCTCCGAGCTGCGGAGCGCCGCCCGTCACCGCGGGACGGGACGGTGGAAAAAACGAGAGCTCCTCTCAACCACCGACCAAGTGGCGACGCTGCTCAGCGAATGCTGGAGGTCACATGTCCCGCCGAGATGTTAATCAGCGCGTGCTGGATGTCACATCACATGCCACGCCGAGATGTTAACCAACGCGTGCTAGATGACATATGGCCCACCGAGATATTGATCAGCGCGTGCTGAATGTCATATAGCCCGCCGAGATATTGACCAGCTAGTGCTGAATGACATATGGCCCACCGATATATTGATCACCGCGTGCTGGATGACATATGGCCCGCCGAGGTATTGATCAGCGCGTGCTGAATGTCATATAGCCCGCCGAGATATTGACCAGCTAGTGCTGAATGACATATGGCCCACCGATATATTGATCAGCGCGTGCTGGATGTCATATGGTCTGCCGAGATATTGATCAGCGCGTGCTGGATGTCATGGCCCGCCGAGATATTGATCAGCGCGTGCTGGATGTCATGGCCCGCCGAGATATTGATCAGCGCGTGCTGGATGTCATGGCCCGCCGAGATATTGATCAGCGCGTGCTGGATGTCATATGGTCCGCCGAGATATTGATCAGCGCGTGCTGAATGTCATATAGCCCGCCGAGATATTGACCAGCTAGTGCTGAATGACATATGGCCCACCGATATATTGATCAGCGCGTGCTGGATGTCATATGGTCCGCCGAGATATTGATCAGCGCGTGCTGGATGTCATGGCCCGCCGAGATATTGATCAGCGCGTGCTGAATGTCATGGCCCGCCGAGGTATTGATCAGCGCGTGCTGGATGTCATGGCCCGCCGAGATATTCATCAGCGCGTGCCTCAGTTTCGGCACCGCGCCGCCACATTGATCAGCACGTGCGTGTCACTTTCCCCGCCGAGGCATTGCCACGTCGTCCACCACCGAACCTAGTCCCGAGTTCCCATCGAACCACCGAACCACCGAACCACACCACGGCGAGCGAGACATCGTCGCATACATAGGCCACCAGTGTGCATTCTATAATTTATATATAATATATATTATATTACATTATATATATATATATATATATATATATATATATATATATATATATATATATATATATATATATATATATATATATATATATATATATATATATATATATATATATATTACGTCACGTTACAGTTCATTAACATAGCGTCAGAAACCGCGAATGCTGCGTTTGCTACGAGCGAGAGCGAAGTCCGATAAAATATGCCCCCGCTTATATCAGACCAAAATCCGTCTGAGCGACCCGGCTCGGTCGCATCGCACGCTTCGAAACTCTAATAACGTTATCGTTGCGGCATCTAACGCCCTGATTCGTTCATTCAGAAGTCCTGGTGTTTTAATTTCGATCTTAGCAGCTTCCACCACAATATTTTATTTGATGTGCACGCACTTTTTGTTCAAAGAAAAGTCTGGCGTCGGTACCAGTTCAGGCGTCTTTGACTTAGGACAGGTCAGTTCAGCCGTCTTTTGCTCAGGACAGGTCAGTTCAGCCGTCTTTGGCTCAGGACAGGTCAGTTCAGCCGTCTTTGCCTCAGGACAGGCCAGCGAGCCGCCGTGCTGTGTCATCACGCCACGTGACCTGCGCTCCCTGAAGCCGGGCGGCCAGTGTCAGTCCGGTAGAGAATGCTGTGCTGAGCGGTTGCAGGCATGTGACATGGGCTGAGCGGGAAGGCTGTGAGACAAAATGAACCATAACATAGTGCACCACATTCGGGCGTTCAACTAGATTTCGGCGAGATTGCAGCCAATTTTGGCTGAAGCAAATTGTATTTCAATGCTCGTGCGCCGGAGATTGAGGCACCTTTTCCGCAATGGAGCTTCTCTGCCGAATGTGGAGCACGCATCCCAAAATTGAATGCACTGCGCCGAATTGTCGAAATGGGGTTTTGCTTTTTTCGGGAACTCCTGTAGCTTTGCGAAAATTGGACGCAACGATGTGCATGGCATCACGACCTACCGAGAGAGCGCAGTTACGGCCGGCCCATAAGGGTCCCGTCCTGGCGTGGTGCCCGGCCCTGTACTCCCGTGGCAGGTTATGAAGTGGTGCAATGTCCTAGCACGTTTGTGGAGCAGGTGGCAGGCATCAGCCCGGTCGAGTCTGTTGTTTGCTCGCAGCAGCGCCACAAATGGGCTAATGGGCGCGGCTGCGCCAGCGGACAGCCAGTTGGCGCCCGGCCGCCAGCCGACGTGTGGCCCAGCAGAGCCACACCAGCGCCCGGCAGAGCCACACCGGCCGCCAGCAGAGCCACACCGGCCGCCAGCCGACGTGTGGCCCGGCAGAGCCATACCGGCCGCCAGCCGACGTGTGGCCCGGCAGAGCCATACCGGCCGCCAGCCGACGTGTGGCCCGGCAGAGCCATACCGGCCGCCAGCCGACGTGTGGCCCGGCAGAGCCATACCGGCCGCCAGCCGACGTGTGGCCCGGCAAAGCCATACCGGCCGCCAGCCGACGTGTGGCCCGGCAGAATACCGGCCGCCAGCCGACGTGTGGCCATACCGGCTGCCAGCCGACGTGTGGCTCAGCAGAGTCACACCGGCCGCCAGCCGACGTGTGGCCCGGCAGAGCCACACCGGCCGCCAGCCGACGTGTGGCCCGGCAGAGCCATACCGGCCGCCAGCCGACGTGTGGCCCGGCAGAGCCATACCGGCCGCCAGCCGACGTGTGGCCCGGCAGAGCCACACCGGCCGCCAGCCGACGTGTGGCCCGGCAGAGCCACACCGGCCGCCAGCCGACGTGTGGCCCGGCAGAGCCATACCGGCCGCCAGCCGACGTGTGGCCCGGCAGAGCCATACCGGCCGCCAGCCGACGTGTGGCCCGGCAGAGCCATACCGGCCGCCAGCCGACGTGTGGCCCAGCAGAGCCACACCGGCCGCCAGCCGAGCCACACCGGCCGCCAGCAGAGCCACACCGGCCGCCAGCCGACGTGTGGCCCAGCAGAGCCACACCGGCCGCCAGCCGACGTGTGGCTGCAGAGCCACACCGGCCGCCAGCCGACGTGTGATCCTGTTCTGTGTTTGATGGCTACCATTTGGCTTCGTAAGCCTTTTACAACACTGCCGTCTCCGATTGCGCTAAGCGAAAGGAGAATGTGAGGAAAGCAGAAAGTGAAACTTACAGTATTGGCGTCGCACCGCTTTATATTGCAGGTCACCACCACCAGGTCAATTTTATGTCGTCTCCGAAGACGAAAGCTAACATGCTAGTATGGCTTCATTTATTAACCACAAGAGTGACTAGGTAGCGATTCAATATTTCCTCGTTTATCGCATAACCTACTCAGCAGCTCCAAGGCACTACTGAATTAGATGAGTGTACAACTTTTGGTTCATTAACCAGCCCAAATAGTTTCAAGGTGCCAATGATCAACAGGCACCAAAAAGAAAACAAAGCCAAACCAGGCCAGTCAAGGTGACACATCTTGCACCTCTGCTGCCTGGCTACATAAACGAGAGGTGAGGCGCAGCAATTGCAGTGTGGGAGTCCGGTGGGTGCCATCTTGGCCATCACTGTCTGCCATATAAGGCACCCGCATCACTGAGTGGGACGCAGAGGTCAGGTACTCTGTGGCAAGTTGAACAGTTCTCAATTCACCTGGCCTCGCAGGTTTTGATGAGAACAGCATCACGTTTGATTCCGTCAGGAACGCATTATATGATGATATGATGTTCGATCCGGAGTTGCGCAACGCAAGTCAGCTTAAGTTCACCCGCCAGCTTAAGTTCAGCTTAAGTTCAGCCGCCAGCGGTTTCGAGTTAGTCTCGGCGAGTACACTGCGCTGAGACTTGGGCGTGGTCATGTGCCTCGGCAGTGTGGTGCGGAGACCGGAGACCACAGGTGGTGGGTGGCATGCTCCGAGAACGGCGTGTCTCCGACGAGACTGCTACCCAAGCTGTTCTGCACCGGCCTCCGCCGTGTGGTGCGGAGACCGGAGACCACAGGTGGTGGCTGGCGTGCTCCGAGAACGGCGTGTCTCCGACGAGACTGCTACCCGAGCTGTTCTGCACCGGCCTCCGCCGTGTGGTGCGGAGACCGGAGACCACAGGTGGTGGGTGGCATGCTCCGAGAACGGCGTGTCTCCGACGAGACTGCTACCCGAGCTGTTCTGCACCGGCCTCCGCCGTGTGGTGCGGAGACCGGAGACCACAGGTGGTGGGTGGCGTGCTCCGAGAACGGCGTGTCTCCGACGAGACTGCTACCCGAGCTGTTCTGCACCGGCCTCCGCCGTGTGGTGCGGAGACCGGAGACCACAGGTGGTGGCTGGCGTGCTCCGAGAAGGGCGTTTCTCCGGAGATGCTACCGAGCTGTTTTGCACCGGCCTCCGCCGTGTGGTGCGGAGACCGGAGACCACAGGTGGTGGCGGCGTGCCGAACGGCGTGTCTCCGACGAACTGCTACCCGACTGTTCTGCACCGGCCTCCCCGTGTGGGGGAGAGGACAGGTGGTGGCTCCGGAAGGCGTGTCTCCGACGAGACTGCTACCCGAGCTGTTCCACACTGGCCTCCGCACTGGCCTCCTGGCGAAAACTGTGCCCACAATCCAGAACAATGCACACTTGTGCAATCGCGCACCCGCGGGCAAAATTGACCAACGCTGCATGAAATTGGAGCCAAATTTCAAGCCGGTAGTAGGATATAAATGGGCCTCTTTTGCTTTTAACAGAGCGCAGTAATGTCCTTCTGTTGCAGTTAGTTTTGGTGATAAACTCGGGCGTGCGCACAAGGCTGTCTGCGCGATTTCTCTCACTGAACAAGGTGAATATTACTACACGAACGTAATCGCTGCAATCAAGAGGTGTGTGTGGGGGCGGGGTAGCAAGCCTTGTCAGATGTTGGACTTGCGACCTTGACGTTGTTTCTTAGATGAGAAGGACCCTTCGTTCCTGCCCACTGCACCTACTATGAGACTACAGATATATAAACCAAAAGTGCATAAGGGTACGCTACACTATATCTATAGGTCAGGAAGAATTCGTATCACGTAGATTACTGGGCCTTTCACAGCTCAATTATCGTCCCGACGAGACCTAACCAGACCCGAACCCACTATTTTGTCGCGAGATATTAAGTTGGCCACTCTATTGGAACCCAAATGTTGATAGAGCTGCACTAAGCTACTCGGAAGCCATTGACAGACGTTTGAGGGGGTGGGATGAAGGTTTAAAACCACCCCGGGGGTTTGGGTTAATCCACTAGCCAGTTATCAGTGTAGGCGCCGTCAGTGTGCACTTCACGTCTGATCGCCGACACTAGAGACGTCAGTCACTTGGGCACGAGAGGGACAGCCACGGGGGCACGTGTTCTCCAGGTTGCCAGCACATTTAATGCCGGGAAAAGAACAAATTTCTGCAACAAAAATCGTAGATTGGACTCCACCAGTGGACCCAAGCGGCGGACTCCAATAGCGGACTCTAGTAGCGAACTCTATTAGTGTACTCCACTTGTCGGACTATTAGTGGATGCTCAAGCAGTGGACTCTAGTAGTGAGGTACCATCAACGAGATTCCAGTGCACCGCGCTACGTCGGCCGGCTCTTCTGACTCTGTCCCGAGTCCGTGCCGGTCCGCTGTGGCTGCTCCGACTGTCCCGAGTCCGTGCCGGTCCGCTGTGGCTGGTCTGACTGTCCCGAGTCTGTGCCGGTCCGCTATGGCTGCTCTGTGGCTGCTGTGACTCTGTCCCGAGTCTGTGCCGGTCCACTGTGGCTGCTCTGTGGCTGCTCTGTAGCTGCTGTGACTCTGTCCCGAGTCTGTGCCGGTCCACTGTGGCTGCTCTGTGGCTGCTCTGACTCTGTCCCGAGTCTGTGCCGGTCCGCTGTGGCTGCTCTGTGGCTGCTGTGACTCTGTCCCGAGTCCGTGCCGGTCCGCTGTGGCTGCTCTGACTGTCCCGAGTCCGTGCCGGTCCGCTGTGGCTGCTCTGTGGCTGCTCTGACTCTGTCCCGAGTCTGTGCCGGTCCGCTGTGGCTGCTCTGTGGCTGCTCTGACTGTCCCGAGTCTGTGCCGGTCCGCTGTGGCTGCTCTGTGGCTGCTCTGCTCCAGAGCTCAGACGCCGCCGAGAGGGTGCCGCTCTGGCAGGCTGGCCAGCAGCGGCGCGGCGTCAACAGGAAAGTTGGCCGGCGGCGGCGGCGGCGGCGGCGGCGGCGGCGGCCGGCCGGGCGGACGGGCACCGGGACGTTTCACTGGGCGCCCGCGTGGGAAGCGTGGACCCATGCACAACGGTATCCCAATGAAAATCGCGACCAGCCGTGGTTCCATGGTTAAATCCGTATTTTCTTCGGCTGGCTGGAACTTTCGCCACATGCCTGATTGCGCGTGTATGATCCGTGCCTGTGATCGCATCGGGGCCATTGAAGTTATTTGACGGGTATCAGACAGAAGCCGGTGCAGTTCGGGCATTAGTGTATGCGACTGACCAAAGGTGTGACATTTTAAGTGATCCTATGGAGATGTTCATGTACATGTATAGTACACCACAGTTGGAGATATTGCGTGTAAATAAAATATACGACCTTCAATATACCAGGAGGTGCTGAGATGATATAAAAAGTAAAGACAAAGGTTATACTGTATTACTCTGAGTAATAAAGTATAACCTTATCGTTACTTTTGATATCAACTCAGCACCTCCTTGGTATATTGAAGGTCGTATATTTTCTTTACACGCAATGTCTAAAACCCAGGAGCATCTAAGAGCCATTCTTCGTTTTATTAAACAGTTGGATATGTTGAATATGCACGAAGCAATTACCGTGAAATGGCATCATTCGCATCTTGGTATTCGCATCTTCACCAGCCGATCAGCGGTCTAGTTTGAAGTAGTTCACCACCATGCTAGTCGGTGCCAACTGTCCCTCACAACTGCAACACCAGCTGTCTCCTAGCATCCATGGTTGTTGCTTTGTTTGTTTTTGTGCAGTGCTTATTCCCTTGCAACACAACAGTTTTCTTTTGGAAGCACGACATTTGTAATTTACATGAACAACTTCGCTGATGATCTTTCACATATGATCCCCTGCCTTTTGACGCTTCAGCAATTATGCATACCTCAAAATATTCCACAGGGCATGCACCATTACCCATGCAGTATCCATGCAACCGCATTGTGCGCATTCCATTCCCGATTGCGTTCGCATTGCATTGTGGTACTGATCCATTGCTGTACTGCAGCACCATCGATGCAGCAATACTGTGCGGCACCACCCATGGGCGGGGCTTTGAGGAGGTATTTGAGGCTAACCATTCCGCCAATGTGCTGAAACTAGAAATTATTGAGGGAAGGTGTTGAATCGAGCCTCTGCAAAGAGATGGGAGACTCCACCTTAGGCACCAGCAGGCTGTAGCTTACCTACCGACATACATGTGCCATGATGCATTGCCGTAGCCACCTCCCTTTCGGGAGCGGCTGTGCCACCCGGCGGTTTCTCCAGGGAGCGGCTGTACCACCCGGCGGTTTCTCCAGGGAGCTGCTGTACCACCCGGCGGTTTCTCCAGGGAGCGGCTGTACCACCGACGGTTTCTCCATGGAGCGGCTGTACCACCTGGCGGTTTCTCCAGGGAGCGGCCGTACCACCCGGCGGTTTCTTCCAGGGAGCGGCTGTACCACCCGGCGGTTTCTCCATGGAGTGGCTGTACCACCCGGCGGTTTCTCCAGGGAGCGGCTGTACTACCCGGCGGTTTCTCCATGGAGCGGCTGTACCACCCGGCGGTTTCTACAGGGAGCGGCTGTACCACCCGGCGGTTTCTCCAGGGAGCTGCTGTACCACCCGGCGGTTTCTCCAGGGAGCGGCTGTACCACCCGGCGGTTTCTACAGGGAGCGGCTGTACCACCCGGCGGTTTCTCCAGGGAGCGGCTGTGCCACTCGGCAGAGACCTGTCGGTGGAGCCGGTTATGACTCAGTTGCGCCAGAACTGGCGCGGCGCCGCGCCGTGTGCCCACGCTGCGTTCACGTCAAGGCTGCTCCCACTGGTGCGTCATTGCCGGCCGCCGAGAGTGACGTCAGAGAGCCAAGGGCGGCGCTGCCGGTCGGTGTGCCGGTCGGTGTGCCGGTTTGTCTGCCGGCAGCTGGCGTCGGCGCGTGGGACGGTGTTCCACCCGCTGCCGTGCCGCACACGGATGCACGGCCACCAGCAGACCAGCACGCAACACCGCCGAGAACCGGTCTACCGTGCGGCCGGCCGGTCTCGACGTGTTAATTCCCATGATTTCTCAAGCTGATGCCGAGCTCTTCTCTGAAAACGCATACTGGATTCAATACTGGTTCAATACTGGTTGGTTCAAGGACTCCAGACCGCAACCGACGCTGAGAAGTGGAGGACATAATTGTCTGTGACGTACTTCTTGTTCAGTCATGCAGCCATTTTGGTTGGATTATGCCGTGTGTTGGAGCTGCACAGCCGTACTGCCATATGGCGACCAGAGCCGCGCCAGTGTGGCCTCCCGGGATCTCCGGGGGCCGCGTGCGTCATCACTGCCGGCGTGGTCTCCCACAGGCCCCGGTGTGGTCTCCTAGGAGCCCCGATGTGGTCTCCCAGGGGTTCGATGTGGTCTCCTAAGAGCCTCGGTGTGGTCTCCCAGGGCCGGATGTGGTCTCCTAGGGGCCCCGATGTGGTCTCCCAGGGGCTCGATGTGGTCTCCTAGGGGCCCCGGTGTGGCCTTTCAGGGCCCCGGTGTGGTCTCCCAGACCCCGGTGTGGTCTCCCGGGGGCCCCGGGGCGTCGTGCGTCACCCTGGCCGGTGTGACGCGTGACACGTCGCGCGCGGGTGAGCTGTGCGGCACGGCTGGCCATGGACGACGGCTGGCCATGGGCCACGGCCGGCAGGTAATCTGCCGCCGGGACACGCGGCTCTGGTGCAACCTCCGCCCCTCCAGGCCTCACCCCGTCCCACTCAGCCAGCCAGCCAAGCAGAGCTCCAGTCCAGCCCAGCCAGGCGAGCAGAACTCTAGTCTACCCCAACCAGGCGAGCAGAACTCTGGTCTAGTCTAGCCAAGCTAACAAAGCTCTGGTCTAGTCTAGCCAGGCTAGCAGAGCTCTGGTCTAGCCTAACCAGGCGAGCAGAACATCTAGCTTAGTCAGGCGAGCAGAACTCTAGTCTAGCTGAGCCAGGCAAGCAGAGCTCTGGTCTAGCTTAGTCAGGCGAGCAGAACTCTGATCTAGCCCAGCCAGGCTAGCAGAGCTCGGGTCTAGTCGGTCAGGCAAGCAGAACTCTGGTCTAGTCTAACCAGGTGAGCAGAACTCTAGTCTAGCTTAGCCAGGCGAGCAGAACTCTAGTCTAGCCCAGCCAGGCGAGCAGAGACTCAGGACCTACCAGCCAGGCGGGTGGAGCCCAGCTCCCCACCATCATCAAGGCGAGCACAGGTTAAGCCCTGCCCATCCAGATGAACGCAATTCCAGCCCAGCTAAGTGCACCATTAGATGGCCGATTCACAAGAGGCTGATCCGGTAGAAATGGTGCCTACGCCTATGCACGTTGGGATTTGCATTATCAGGTCGTATGAATGGCCGATCATTCGCGTGACGCTATGTCTGGTGATGTCTTATAACGGAGCTACCTAGACCGGGCTGAGAAGGTACCATTGTTCAGCGGGGAATGCGCGGCTTTTGATCTGCCGGCCGGCGTTTTATCGTACTGACTGCATCTTCTCAGCGGCTTATATAGGCTTTGATGGGCATAGTCAGAGGCCGGAGATGAACGCGCCTGTTTCGAGACATTATCACCACGGAATTGTCCGCCAAGCCTGCCAGGCCGGAGGGCTATCACCACGCCATAAACACGTTCGATACCTTACAATCCCTTTAAACCACCAATAACGGTTCGCACGAGCCGCTTTGACCGACACGCGTACTGTTGAAACTGGAGCAAAAGATGGTGCACAAGGATCATCGTGAGCAGCGAGCGGCGAGGTCATCTCACAAACTGACTTACATAGATAATCGCGACGCGGCGAGCGGCGAGGTCATCTCACAAGTTGGCTCACACAGGTAATCGCGACGCGGCGAGGGGCGAGGTCATCTCACAAACTGACTGGCACAGATCATCGTGACACGGCGAGGGTCGGGGTCATCTCACCGAGCGCGGCAACCCAGCCGCAGCCCCGGCTCGTCTCGCCTCACCTCGTGATCCCGCCAGCTGTTTGTTGGGCCACACACGCGGATGTTCGCCTGCGCGTCTTGGACGTCTTCCGCACACGCGGCTGACAGGCGACATTACAATGGTGACTGACTCGCATTGAGCTCAACAGCTCAAACACATTTTTGCATTCAGGCGGTTGCCATCTGCCGCCTGCAGTGCCAACCCTCGGCACCGACATCCGGTGGTGGCTGGCAGCGGAGATAAGGCGCAAGGAACTGCTACACGGAGCTAAAGGCTAGACAATGTTGTCTTATCTGGACGAATATAAAGAGAATGCCGCGCTGACCGGACCTCTAATTCGTCGCCACGACTCTACGCCAGCCGCGAAATTCGAGATCAGCTGCACGCTATCCTCGTGGTCCCAGTCGCAGTTTCCGAGATTAAGTGCTACCGTCTCTCTCTGCGTCGCAGTTTCCGGCATCTCGTGCGTTGCCAGGCGTTTGAGATGCGTCCCAACGCCGATGGTCAGCACGCCGGGAACCCCGTACCGCCGTATGGTTCCGAAGGTCAGCAGCAGCAGCTCAGGGCTGTGCCAGAATTGCCAACAGGGGACGAACTAGACGGGTCCAAATTGCTGTGAAAAGCGTGGGCAACTGACGCCAACCGCGCTTTGTGGCAGTGACCCGATGGAGGGCTGCCGCACCTCCGTGGCAGAGTGACGGGTGTCGCCCACATGCCTGCCGCGCCTCCGCCGTCCTCTCTCCGCCGGTGTGTGCGTGTCGGACGACGTTGGCTGCCGCGCCCCGGTCGAGTCGACACGCACGACCCGGTCGGCGCCAGTCGCTGCCGCTCACGGCTCGCCGCGTCACAGCTCGTCACGGAACGTGACGCGTGCTCAGACAGCGGTGCCGAACCACTGGAAACCACTGCACAGGGTGGGAGTGCGCAACGCCGTGGGCTACGGCTGTCGGCGGCGTTCTGCAGGCATGACCGGCTGGCCGGTACCGTGGCTGTCTCGCCGGGTACTGTGGCTGGACGGTACCGTGGCTGTCTCGCCGGGTTCCGGTGGCTGGACGGTACCGGTGGCTGGACGGTCCCGTGGCTGTCTCGCCGGGTACCGGTGGCTGGCCGGTACCGGTGGCTGGACGGTCCCGGTGTCTGGACGGTACCGTGGCTGTCTCACCGGGTACCCGTGGCTGGACGGTCCCGTGGCTGTCTCGCCGGGTACCGGTGGCTGGACGGTACCGGTGGCTGGACGGTACCGGTGGCTGGACGGTACCGGTGGCTGGACGGTACCGGTGGCTGGACGGTACCGGTGGCTGGCCGGTACCGTGGCTGTCTCGCCGGGTACTGTGGCTGGACGGTACCGGTGGCTGGACGGTACCGTGGCTGTCTCGCCGGGTACCGATGGCTGGACGGTACCGTGGCTGTCTCGCCGGGTACCGGTGGCTGGACGGTACCGGTGGCTGTCCCGCTGGGCACTGGATTTGTCCCAACGGGCGCCGGTGGATGTCCCGCCCTGTACTCGTAGCTGTTCCGACGGCTACCGGTGGCTGTCCCGCCCTGTACTCGTAGCTGTTCCGACGGGCGCCGGTGGATGTCCCGCCCTGTACCCGTAGCTGTTCCGACGGGCGCCGGTGGATGTTCCGCCCTGTACTCGTAGCTGTTCCGACAGGCACCGGTGGATGTCCCGCCCTGTACCCGTAGCTGTTCCGACGGGTACCGGTGGCTGTCCCGCCCTGTACTCGTAGCTGTTCCGACGGGTACCGGTGGCTGTCCGCCCTGTACCCGTAGCTGTTCCGACGGGCACCGGTGGCTGTCCCGCCGAGCACCGGGTCTGCTCTGACGGGTACCGGTGGCTGGACGGTACCGGTGGAAGTCACGCCCTGCATCCGTGACTGTCCCTCCGGGCACCGGGTCTGTTCCGACGGGTGCCGGTGGATGCCCCGCCTGGTACCCGTGACTACGGCTCTGATCCACGTGTGATCCACGTGTGATCTGATCTTCAGGTACCATCGACACGTGTGTGTGAGAGCCCTCTGTCGTTTGGTCGTCCGCCCTTGGTTGCGCCCGCCACGCCCTGACCTTCGACGGTCGTCGGTAGGCTGGGGGTATTCAGAGAGGTGTGACGAGCCTGAGCCGCGGCCTGCTAAGTGTGATGGGATGCTCCCGGCTGGATAGGTTGATGGTAATATAGTGCCCTAGAGCTAGGAATGATCAGGCATTCCCCAAAGATCAGTGTTTTAGTGGTAATGTGACAAACGGAGCTTGGCATACACATAGTAATATGGAGCCTAGATCTCGACATGCACATATTAATATGAAGCCCAGTGCTCCGTGTGTACATAACAATATGAAGCTGATAGCTCGGCATGCACATAGTAGTATCAAGCATAGCATGTTTGATTTCGTGTTTATGTCCATGTTTAATCCAACACATTATGTTTGATTACACATAGTATGTTTGATGTAGGACGATTCCCCAAAGCTCGACATGCAATGAGTAATATCAAGCCGAAAGCTCGGCATGCGCAGAGTAATTTCAAGCCCCGATCTCGACATACACAAAATAATATACAGCCCAGAGTTCGGTACCAACGCTGTGTGAGTTATGTGGCGCAAATGTTGGGAGAAAATGACGCACCATGACTGGGTATATTGGGAGCAACGTGGTACAACAGAGCAGGGTAAGTTGAGAGTAACGTGACTCACCAGGGCATGGTGTGCTGATGAAAATGTGACTCACCAGAGCAGGGTGTGCTGATGCAAATGTGACCCACCAGAGCAGGATGTGCTGATGAAAATATGGCTTACCAGAGCAGGGTGTGCTGATGAGAATATGACTCACCAGAGCAGAATGTGCTGATGAAAATATGGCTTACCAGAGCAGGGTGTGCTGATGAGAATATGACTCGACTGAGATTGGCATGTTGGAGCAATTTGGTGCACCTGAGCTGGATGTGCGATTCCCCACAGCTGGGTACCGTGAGGGTGGTGCGACACCCCAGAGCTGGGTACCGTGAGGGTGGTGTGATGGCCCAGAGCTGGGTACCGTGAGGGTGGTGTGATGCCCCAGAGCTGGGTACCGTGAGGGTGGTGTGATGCCCCAGAGCTGGGTACCGTGAGGGTGGTGCGATACCCCAGAGCTGGGTACCGTGAGGGTGGTGTGATGCCCCAGAGCTGGGTACCGTGAGGGTGGTGTGATGCCCCAGAGCTGGGTACCGTGAGGGTGGTGCGATATCCCAGAGCTGGGTACCGTGAGGGTGGTGTGATGCCCCAGAGCTGGGTACCGTGATGGTGGTGTGATGCCCCAGAGCTGAGTACCGTGATGGTGGTGCGATACCACAGAGCTGAGTGCTGTGAGGGTGGTGCGATTCCTCAGAGCTGGGTACCGTGAGAGTGACGTGATTCTCCAGAGCTGGGTGTCATGATAATATTGCGCTTACCCAGAGTTGGATAAGCCGCGCCGGTCGGTGGTGACCGGCCTGGCGGTGGGGTGTAGTGAGGCCGTCTGGTGAGGCTGGTGAGGATGATGGGGCTGACGGTCGACGGTGACCGGCCTGGCGGTGGGGTGTACTGAGGCCGTCTGGTGAGGCTGGTGAGGCTGATGGGGCTGACGGTGACCGGCCTGGTGGTGGGATGTACTGAGGCCACCTGGTGCGGCTGGCGAGGCTGATGGGGATGACGGTGACCGGCCTGGCGGTGGGGTGTAGTGAGGCCGTCTGGTGAGGCTGGCGAGGCTGATGGGGCTGACGGTGACCGGCCTGGCGGTGGGGTGTACTGAGGCCGTCTGGTGAGGCTGGTGGGGATGATGGGGCTGACGGTGACCGGCCTGGCGGTGGGGTGTAGTGAGGCCGTCTGGTGAGGCTGGTGAGGATGATGGGGCTGACGGTGACCGGCCTGGTGGTGGGATGTACTGAGGCCACCTGGTGAGGCTGGTGAGGATGATGGGGATGACGGTCGGCGGTGACCGGCCTGGCGGTGGGGTGTAGTGAGGCCGTCTGGTGAGGCTGGTGAGGATGATGGGGCTGATGGGGCTGATGGTGACCGGCCTGGTGGTGGGGTGTACTGAGGCCGTCTGGTGAGGCTGGTGAGGCTGATGGGGCTGATGGGGCTGACGGTGACCGGCCTGGCGGTGGGGTGTAGTGAGGCCGTCTGGTGAGGATGGTGAGGATGATGGGGCTGACGGCCGATGGTGACCGGCCTGGTGGTGGGGTGTACTGAGGCCGTCTGGTGAGGCTGGTGAGGCTGATGGGGCTGATGGGGATGACGGTCGGCGGTGACCGGCCTGGTGGTGGGGTGTACTGGGGACGTCTGGTGAGGCTGGTGAGGATGATGGGGCTGACGGTGACAAGCCTGGTGGTGTGGTGTACTGAGGACGTCCAGCCGGCTGGTAATGATGAGGAAGGAACTGCTGGGCGGCTGCCGGCGACCACCAGACCGGTGTTTGTCGGGTGGTGACCGGCCTGGTGGTGTGGTGTACTGAGGACGTCCAGCCGGCTGGTAATGATGAGGAAGGAACTGCTGGGCGGCTGCCGGCGACCACCAGACCGGTGTTTGTCGGGTGGTGACTGACGACATCCTGCCGCGCTGGCAATGGCCGTCGCCACGGAGTTTGGACGAGACGGAGGGACGATAACGATTTTTCCCTTGCAGGGTCATGATGGGAGTAATGTACATTTTCGCGACGTTTGGTGGACGCGTTCTCCCTCGCCGTACCATGCCGCGCCAACTCCCATGGCTGTGACGCACAGCCATTCCATATCCAGCCTTGAAAGGTGCTGCAATTTCCTCAGCTAACAGCTGCTCTGAATTAGCACTTGCAGACATTACTCTTTGTTCTTGGCCGGGGAGCAAGTTGCATAAACTCGTGCTTGTATCAGCGTTGTGTGGGTTTTTGTGTGAGGTCAAGCGAAGTCAGTACCTCGGTTAGAACTTGTAGACAGTGATTACAATAGATGCAGGAACAGTGGAGTAGGAGACATGGACTTCCACTTTCCGAGACCTTTATCCACGAAGTACATTAGCGTTCATGGACATAATTGACTTTATGACGGCTGGCCGCTTTGGTCGTTCCTACATTCATGGTAACCACACTCATATATGTTCAATGGAAAATGCAACCAAATTAACGACGATTTGGGTTGAGATCCCTCTTAACTTGCATGTCTCTCCAGAGGCTGCACTAAACTCATTCAATTAATTGATGCAATGTATCATGCTGCTAAAACCAGCAGCGTTCATGAGTTAATGACGTCCTTGCCCCCCCCTGTTAAACAGCTGCACCTCCGACCCTGACAAAGGGACCGATGCTGTCCTGCTCAGAGATAGACGTGGGGACGAGTGGTCTAGGGGTAAGATGCTCGTCTCACAATCGAAAGATTATGGGTTCGAGTCTCACCTGTAGCTGCTCTTCGCCCGCGACCAATCGGCGTGAGAGATTGGCGACGCTATATGACTCAACGGTCGACGTGTCGTAGAACCAATAACCAACCAACCAGAGATAGACGTACTGACCGTTGGCGGAACACAATACAGTTGAGACCTTGACAGGCAGTGTAGCGCGTATGCCAAGGCCGTGCTGTCGCAATGGACCCAGTCCTTGGCGAAACGCTGCTGATGGATTGAAGTCTTCATGCCTTCGATGGGCGGCGGCTTTGCTGGAAAAACGGCACCATCCGGACATTTTTGGTCTTCAGTACAATGCATGCTGGGAGGAATTGTCCACTTTTTATGCTTTGAAGGTCGAGTGCTGCTACAGGAAATAATCTGCGGCAAGCTGAATACTCGTGAAAAAGAAAATATTCAAGTTCTCTGGACCGTAGTTCCAGACTTTTAATTTCAGCGTCAGTAATTGCGCTATGTAGGTCTGTACGGACCAGAGACTTGATGCCTTCAACTTAAATGCCTTCACTGGCTTTATCTTGCTCGTGTTATTTTTACAAGTTCAACACGAAGAGGTTCGAGAAACTCCAACCTCCACAATTTGAGATCTACACAAAATGGCATATCCAGTGTCGCCGAATTTGTCTCCCAATAAGGGCCAAGAAAGGCGCGAAGACTAACACTCTAAATTTTGGATAGCGGTTCATGTCTATAATTGGAATAATAGGAGATGTAATAGGACGAACCACCCTAAAGGTTATTGTAGCATACTGAGCCTAAACGTTATGAGACAAAACGAACTGCAGTAAACCCTCCCACCTGATATATTTATGCACAGTTGTGAAAACGTGCCTACCGGTCGTTAGCGTAATCAAATATTCGGCTTGAGTGCAGTCAATTTTGGCTGAAGCGGATTGATTTTCCATGTGCTTATGCCGAAATTGGAGGTACTATTTCCAGCATGAAGCTTCTGTGCAAAAATGGTACATGTATCTAAAATTTAAATGCAAGGTGGCGAAATCGGCCTATTTATTCCCGAAATGACTGCGAAATTGACCATCGAATGACCATTGAAATTGAGCGCAATAATCTGTTGTGTCCGCGGGCTATACAGGCTCCACAGGCTCTCAGTAGGGGTAGGTGGCAATGAGCTAATGTTTCCACACGTTGTACAGACTCCACAGGTTCTCAGTGGGGGTAGGTTCTCAAGCGCTCTGGCCGCTTTTATCCCGGATCTTGTGTTGGAACGCCGGTGCTAAGAAGCCTTTGCCTTTGCCTGTTGGCTTTGCCTTCTGTCCTCGCTCGTCTAATGACCTAAATGACGTCTGACACTGGTACCTTAAGTGATGTAAGCTGAGATAAAGTTGGTGCGGCTGCCATAACTCGTAATGTTCCGGTTGCAGAAACACGACGCCTGCTAGACTCCATTCTCCATTCATGGTGTATGTTCTCCATTCATGGTGTTTGCCAGAAATATGTTGATGTTTCTCAGAGGACGATTGAAAGACCCCCCGTGAAAGTGGAAGTTTGATTCGCACTCTTTTGCTTTCATTTTACCTCGTATATATTCTATCAAATTATGTTTATCTTAAGGCATGCGTGTAGGAACGATTAGAGGTGAGGACAAGCATTTGGTGTGTTTTTCCAGTGAGAACAAGCATTTGGTGTGTTTTCCATGTTACGGCATGAGCTAATGCTAAGATTATCCAAAACCTCATGGACTTTTGATCCTCTGGTTCCTGCTCTCCTTTCTGTGCCTTTGTCTCTGGATCATAAGGACTCCAGCCTGCCTGCTGACTTTGCAATGAACCAGGGGTGCAGCTAAGGAAACCCCGGCGTTTCGACATGCTCTCAGGTGTTGGATTTGGGCAGGCATAAATTGGTGTGCAAATTGGGCCATATGTTGTCTGTAACGGCGCCAGTCAGTGTTTGTCGGCTATTTGCGTGAACACGTCCACTGCAGCACGTTGGGGCTCTGAGCAATTGGCGTCGCGACAGCGCTTGTAATGGCCCACCCGGCAGTAATGTAATGGCTTGTAATGGCCCACCCGCCCGCTTGTAATGGACCACCCGCCCGCTTGTAATGGCCCACCAACCCGCTTGTAATGGCCCACCCGGCAGTAATGTAATGTCTTGTAATGGCCCACCCGCCCGCTTGTAATGGCCCACCCGGCAGTAATGTAATGTCTTGTAATGGCCCACCCGCCCGCTTGTAATGGCCCACCCGGCAGTAATGTAATGGCTTGTAATGGCCCACCCGGCAGTAATGTAATGGCTTGTAATGGCCAACCCGCCCGCTTGTAATGGCCCACCCGGCAGTAATGTAATGGCTTGTAATGGCCCACCCGCCCGCTTGTAATGGCCCACCCGGCAGCAGTGGCCTCACGGCTCACCCGGTCGCTGGTGTTTGCTGGTGAAACTGGTCAGTGGTGTTGGTCGGTGAAGCTGATCAGTGGTGTAGTCGGTGAGACTGGTCAGTGGTGTTGGTCGGTAATTCTGGTCGGTGGTGGTGGCCGGTGTTGTTCGTCGGCATCGTTCGTCGATGTTGTTGATCGATTTTGTTGTCCGATGTTTCTCGTCAGTGTTGTCGTTCAATGTTGATGTTCATTGTTGTTGATCGATTTTGTTGTCCGATGTTTCTCGTCAGTGTTGTCGTTCAATGTTGATGTTCATTGTTTTGCACATTGGTATCACAGTGTTTTACACCCCGGACTTGGCATTGCTGAGTCGCAACATGTGGCCTTTTGGTCGATCCTGGTTGGTTGTATTCTGGTCACATGGGCTGGTTCTCATTTGGAGAAACATATTATGCTGGATATTTGGGGATGGACATTTTTGAGTAGTTGGCTAGCGGCAGTCCAATAATACAAGACTCCATGATGTGCGGCGTCACTAATGATGACTGTTACATGAAGAGGCAAGGGGTAGGAGACAACATATAGCAGGTCATCTAGGCGAACCTTCTACTGATCATAGGAAAGCGTTTGGAAGAAAGACTAGATGGAGGTGGTCGTGTGTCATGTTGATCAAAAGCGTACGTAGGTTCTCATATTAAACACACTTAGACGTGTGTAAGTTTGAGAAAGGACTTGGAATATCACCCAGTAAGCCTCAGTAGGAACGATCATCGTCTCGCCATATGCACATATGTGCACACAAATACACACATCGTCATCACCGTCGCCGTCGCCGCCGCCGTCGTCGTCATCGCAATCGCCACCGTCATCGTCATCGTCATCGTCATCGTCATCGTCATCGTCATCGTCATCGTCATCGTCATCGTCATCGTCATCGTCATCGTCATCGTCATCGTCATCGTCATCGTCATCGTCATCGTCATCGTCATCGTCATCGTCATCGTCATCGTCATCGTCATCGTCATCGTTCGTCATCGTCATCGTCATCGTCATCGTCATCGTCATCGTCATCGTCATCGTCATCGTCATCGTCATCGTCATCTCATCGTCTCGCCATATGCACATATGTGCACACAAATACACACATCGTCATCGCCATCGTCAGTCGTCGTCGTCGTCGTCGTCGGTCGTCGTCGGTCGTCGTCACAATGACTGCTTCCCATGGACAGCGTCCAGAGGATAGCTGCTCGCCCGGGGAAGTTCTGCCAGATGGAGGCCGCCATATTGCGCGCCGCCGCGCCGATCGCTGAATGCTACGGCTGGCGCGTCGCTCGCCAACGCGTTACGCAAGTCCGGCCCGTGCACTGCCGGCCGAGTGACGTGGCAGTGACGTCACGCGGCCATTGTGTGTCGGCGGCGGAGCGCGGCCCCGGGAAAGGTGCGATCGCCGGGCCGGCGCCGATGTCGGCGCGATCGGGCCGCTCGTCACGTGAGATGACCCGTGCTGACACGAGGCACCGATCTGCACACGGCGTAGCGAGCGGCGATCGTGCGGCGTGACGGCGCGTCACGATGTGGGGTGCGGTGTGGTGTCATCCCCCACACACCCGCCACCGCTCCGTGGTCACGGTATGCACGTGCAGCGGTAAAATAATGGGTTCTCGGTAAGTGTGCGATGTCAAAAATAGTAGAGTATGCAATTCGCCATGAGCTATGGCATTCACAATATTTTGTTTCAGCTCCTGTAGACTCCATCAGAAATCAATGGATACTTCTGATATGCTTTCTCCGTTGTGACCATGTGCAATTGTATAATATACCGCACATCATACATCACAGAACCTGGAATTGCATCATGAGCTGTGGATGTGTCACTGCTCATAATGGTGAGCATGTTCACAATATATCTGAAGTTACAAACAACGCTGCTCTAAGCACGAAGTGCAGACAGGCTAAGCACGCATCTATGACCATGATGCTAACACTTTGTGGAAAATGACTTTAATTCATTGTCGACGATTGCATGTTGCACCCATTTCCACGAAAAAGGTATCAGTATGCTGGTGTTTGGCGCGGCAGAGCAGAATCGGCCATGTTCATGGGCGTTCGGCAACAAATGGTGAAACGGTGAATATATCTGAAATATAAGACAAGCGAAGCGGCCTTCGAGTCATAGCAATGGATTGAAAGTGTTCAAAAGGAAGACGCGTTTGCATGACTGTCCAGGATTGCTCGTGATAGAACAAATTCGTCATTTGGGCATCTTCGAAAGTGGCACGTACCTGAATGATTTCATTTCCTTGGAAGGCATGCACAATCAAGAGTTGGGAAATGGCACATTTGGTAAAACCTTGAGCAGCCCATTGTCTGTACGAGTGCCTGTTATGTGTCCGACCATCCGTGTCCTACCCCATCACAGTCCGAACGGTCCGGCAATGGCGGGCCGCCCCTCCCCTCTCCTGGGGAAACACACCGGCCTTTGTTACCGGTACGGGTCATCCGGCCACTGCGGTCAGTGCTGACGGCAGCAAACACCTCGGTACCACCGACCGATCCGGAATGCAAAACAGTCCTGAAAGAAAAAGAGGATTTAATCTCACATTGATTGATTATTTAGGCTTAGTTTGGCATCACCTGCTAGTGATTATGTAGTGCCCTTTTTCACAGTCCACAATCGTTAAAAACCCATAGATTGCACAAATGTTCTGGTATTTAAGTGCAAAAGGATTCTTGCAGTACTTATTGATGATTGTTAGCTTGTTAGCTTGTTATCGACAGGTGTTAATAAAATAAAATGTTGTATCCGGATATAATCGTTTCTCGAGGGGAAGCTGTCTTTTCTGTCCTCCCATAATGTCCATCAGTGTTCGGTGCCACGGTAAATCTCGGAGGTGCGAACACCCCCCCCTTCCTTACAGTAGTCAGTCGCGGCACCAGTACCTGCCCAGACCCGACCCGAGCCGTGACGCCACAGCAGGAGACCCTCGATGGCGCCAACCTGGCCGGAAGCGGCCTCGGTAAGCCGCACGCAGCGGCGGCGGCAGATGGCAGCGTCGACGGTGCAGGAGGTACGACTGACACCAGCCTTTTGCCGACGGCATGGCACCAACACTAACCTCGCACCACACCCAGCACGAGACACGGCAGGCGAAACCAAGCCATTCAGCACGAGGTACGGCAGGCGACACCAAGCCATCCAGTACGGGACACGACAGGCAACACCAAGCTATCCAGCGCACGAGACACGACAGGCGACACCAAGCCATCCAGTACGGGACACGACAGGCGAAACCAAGCCACCCTGCACGAGACAGGGCAGGGAACAAGCCATTCAGCACGAGGTACGGCAGGCGACACCAAGCCATCCAGCGTACGGAGACACGACAGGCAACACCAAGCTATCCAGCGCACGAGACACGACAGGCAACACCAAGCTATCCAGGGCACGAGACACGACAGGCGAAACCAATCCATTCAGCACGAGATTAATGAACATTTGTCGCGAACAATGTAGAACCGATAATTGAATTGGATATGGAGATACCCAGGCCCTGAAAGCTCATGTAGATGCATGAACAGAATGAACCCAAAAAATTGACCTTGCATCGCTAATATTTTCGGAAGCTGCATCTCATGTACGCAAGCCAGCCACATAAATCATAACGTACAATACAGGCACACCATTCAAAAGTCCTGGAACACATCCTTGTCCACATTGAACAGATATATCCTGTTGATAGAGTTCAGTCACCGCCACATTTATTTTTAACAGCGAGCGGGTCCACCACAGCATGCCTACACCACCTCCGCAGTGTGAACACAGGGGCACTCACCGCCACATATCCTACATGCTGGCATACGACACAATCAACACGTCATGGATTCTACACCGCCTACGCAGTGTGAACACAGGGGCACTCACCACCACATGTCCTACATGCTGGCATACGACACAATCAACACGTCATGGATTAGGGGCACTCACCACCACATGTCCTACATGCTGGCATACGACACAATCAACACGTCATGGATTCTACACGGCCTACGCAGTGTGAACACAGGGGCACTCACCACCACATGTCCTACATGCTGGCATACGACACAATCAACACGTCATGGATTCTACGCCGCCTACGCAGTGTGAACACAGGAGGACTCATCACCACATATCCCGTATTGCACATACTCAGCCGCAGCCTTGAAGACAACATGGGTCCACACGCCCCTGACACAAGGCACCCGGCCGCTGAACTGATGCGCCCGTTCGGTACTCGTCGCCCATTAATTATCGGTCTTACTCATCACTTTATTCAAGCCATGCCTCAACCAGAATTTCCGTATGCGCTGAAGATATGGCTTTATGAACCCCACGCAACATGCGTAGCAACGCATTTATGCGCAATTAATTCGTGTTTAACAACAAATGCGACCCAGGCTGCTTGCCGCACTCGTCCCTTTGTTAAAGCCAGTCAGTCGGGATGATCACGAACTGACCCAGTAAGTGTCACCTATTCGTGCTTGGAGGTGCTTAGAAATGTTCCACTTCATTGTTCAGGCCTGGAGGTGTCTGGAAATGATTCGTTCGTGTAAGCTATTCAAGCGTAGACGTGGCGGGAAATGCTCGTTGGAATAGTCAGCTAGCCTTGAGTCATATCGCAGCCTAATTGCAATAGCTGCGAAACGTAAGGCGTCGGCGTAAGACAGCATCTGGTGTGTTATAAGCGGTGTGTGATTTGAGCAGGCTCAATGAGTTCCATGGTATCTCATCGTATATAGTTACAGAGGAATCGACGATAAAGCACCACGCGCTATGCTCATCTTCTCACTGCAAGTGAGGAAGATGCAAGTGAGGAGGAAGTGTGTTGTCGCTGCAAATACTGTGCTGCATGCGATGATGGAGAAACGTGCACGGGCCAGAACATCACAGCCTAAAATATGCCACTCTTGGACAATGGAGATATATTGCCATCCTTACTGAACGATTCTAGAGCACGTCCTTACAACTTGATAAACCCCAGGCGCCGTCCCCGTGCCGGCCGGGCCGCTCACATCGACTTTCTTCATAATTAAAACAGACATGCTACTTTTAAAAAAGCATATGGAAACGTGGAAACAGACAAGGTCGCTAATTGTCCCCAATGGAAAATACTTAGAGTATTATATGTTCATGATATATATGAAAATATGTAGAGTTTGCATTACAAGTCATCCGCTTGGCCAGGTGCATGACCTGATTGCCCCCTGGATCCGCTTGGCCCATGGGAGTCCCTGACCACTTGTGATTATATCGATAAAACACCGCCACGGTCGATTGAGAGGCAAGTACACTGGGACGCGACAAACCAGGGGAGGGGAGAACCAGACTAAAGAACGGCCGCCATGACTGGGGGAGAGAACTGGAGACCAACACAGACGGGGAGGAACCACTGGAGACCAGCCCAGATTGGGTGGGATCATTGGAGACCAGCCCTGACGGGGCGGGACCACTGGAGACCAGCCCACGCGGGGTGCAACCACTGCGAGACCAGCCCTGACGGGGCGGGACCACTGGAGACCAGCCCTGACGGGGCGGGACCACTGCAGACCAGCCCTGACGGGGCGGGACCACTGGAGACCAGCCCTGACGGGGCGGGACCACTGACAGCCTGACGGGGCGGACTGGAGACCAGCCTGACGGGGCGGGACCACTGGAGACCAGCCCTGACGGGGCGGGACCACTGGAGACCAGCCCTGACGGGGCGGGACCACTGGAGACCAGCCCTGACGGGGCGGGACCACTGGAGACCAGCCCTGACGGGGCGGGACCACTGGAGACCAGCCCTGACGGGGCGGGACCACTGGAGACCAGCCCTGACGGGGCGGGACCACTGGATACCAGCCCTGACGGGGCGGGACCAACGGAGACCGCGCTGTGGTGACGTCAGCTGCAGACAGAGGCCGCAACAGCTGGCGGCGCGTCAGCTGACGCCGCCACGGCCACGCCGCACCCACTCCCACGTCGGCGGCCACTGAGACCGCCAAGTGCGGCAGCCGAGAGGCCAGCTGATGCTGGGGTGGACCGTACAAAAACTGCCGGTAAAAACGTGATCTGCCGCAGCCGGCACCGACCGGGGAGCAGGTCTTCTGGCCGCAGAGCAGTGGCGCCGGAGAGACGTGAAGCTGAGCTGTATGGCCAGCAGGTGCAGCCGATCTTGAAATGGCACTCATCGTCACATATTGTGCGTTTTTATGAAATGCAAACGTTGTAATTCGTACCTTAGCACTAAGGCATCACTACAGTACTCGAAAGGTAAAAGCTGAAGCAGCCGTGTTGCAGGATTGACAGCTTGTTAAGCTCTCTGTTTGAAATTTGCCATTTAAATTTAACTTCCAGGTCGGTAGTGAGTTCCAGGGTCCACACAAGTTCTGCTCAGCATCGGCCTTGATACCGAAGAGCCACCCAAGCAAGCACTAAATAATGCACACCAAACAGCATGGGTCCGAATATGCGTGTTTAAATTTGCGTGCATGGTGATCAAGCTTGGATACATACACTCTCCATGCTTAATTCGACAGCTCGAAAGCATGCTAACATTCGGTAGTGACAACTGAGCTTCGTGTAAGGTCTGTACAGTTTCGGGATATAGCTTAACTTGACAACATATTATTGAATAAGGTTATTCAACCGCCTCATGTTTTCCGAGAAGAACCTGATGTGGTAGCCCAAGTTTTCATGAAGTGACACCCATGGGAATGATATTTTGATTGAGGTACATTTGCACGGTCAAAATATGAACGTGACTCATCTTTAAATAGCCCTCGATAGCTGTTCGTTCCCCACTTGCCCGTGGATTATGAACACAACCCGGCCGTGACGAATTATACTCGGCTGTGTGTGAGTGTGAGTGTGAGTGTGGGTGTGGGTGTCAGTGTCAGTGTCAGTGTCAGTGTCAGTGTGGGTGTGTGTGTGTGCGTGCGTGCGTGCGTGCGTGCGTGCGTGCGTGCGTGCGTACGTGCATTCGCGCTCCTTTCCCCTAGACTCTCCCTACTCTACCCATGATGTGTAAAAGATACTAAAAAAGGAAAAACACAAAACACAAAAACAAAAACAAAAACAAAAAACAAAACAAAAGAACTAAGACAAAAAAAACAAACTAAAAGGCCAAAACCAGAACAAAAAAAAAAAACCAAACAAGCACTTAATAAAGAGAAAAGGCCCAAAGCAGTGTATAATCGTATGTACATGTGTTCTTTCAATGTTCAAACGAAGGGCGATGACCCGACATTACCCCCATTCTTCACCCCTTACGGCACCGTCCGGACCACCTCTAACATCACATCTATAAACACCTAAACAGCCGATATCACCTGACGGTGGCAGGTTGGGCAAATTCATCCCACAACAACAGCCATGGGCTGTGCTGGCCACACTAACTCCCAGCAGTACACACTCCTGGGCCGGGCCACCGTCGGAACCACTGAACTTGAACTCCTGGGAGAGCGCGCTCGGCTCGGTATGTGGGTCAGGCAGTGGGCTGTTGATGCTGCTGGCACCCACCGTCCAGCTCCCAGCACGCGGCTGTTGACGCTGCCAGCACCCACTGTCCAGCTCCCAGCACCCACTGTCCAGCTCCCAGCACGCGGCTGTTGACTCTGCCAGCACCCACTGTCCAGCTCCCAGCACCTACTGTCCAGCTCCCAGCACCCACTGTCCAGCTCCCAGCACCCACTGTCCAGCTCCCAGCACCCACTGTCCAGCTCCCAGCACCCACTGTCCAGCTCCCAGCACCCACTGTCCAGCTCCCAGCACCCACTGTCCAGCTCCCAGCACGCGGCTGTTGACTCTGCCAGCACCCACTGTCCAGCTCCCAGCACGCGGCTGTTGACGCTGCCGGCACCCACTGTCCAGTTCCCAGCACCCACCGTCCAGCTCCCAGCACCCACTGTCCAGCTCCCAGCACGCGGCTGTTGACGCTGCCGGCACCCACTGTCCAGTTCCCAACACGCGGCTGTTGACTCTGCCAGCACCCACTGTCCAGCTCCCAGCACCCACTGTCCAGCTCCCAGCACCCACTGTCCAGCTCCCAGCACCCATTGTCCAGCTCCCAGCACCCACTGTCCAGCTCACAATACGCGGCTGCGCCCGGTCCAGGCTGCGGCCTGTGCCAGACGCATGGTCTGCTCTGGTGGTGGTGGTTATAAATTAGCATATGCACATACACACAGACATACATACATACACGCACCGTAAAGTTACGATTTCCGATTAGGGCTGCAGCACGGGACCTTATATAGCGCACCTGTAGCCCTCGCTCTTCCAGTGCTCTCAACCGTGTCTATACTGGCTACACGAATTTATAAACTAATTCAAGTTAGTGAATATTCCTGAGCATGCACTCGTTGCACCAGAACGACTCTCCAAGAACTATTAACTCTTGGCCATGACCTATCGTGCCGACCAGCTCCGCACAGTACGCTCCATGGAGGCCTACTTCGTCTGCAGCGAGCACCGCCCCATTATCAGCCACGGGTGTCGTGATCTGGACCGACACACTGCCGCCATTTCTCACGGACGGGTGACTGAAATTAATGCAGTCCGTGTCGGAGCCGGACGGGGTGATCCACTCCGAGTCCATCCAATCTGGTGGTGGGCGTGGCTACTGCGACATGCACACCCGACACAGCCGGCTGACGTCAGCCCCTCCCCCGCGCCACCGCCCCTCCTGCCGCGCCCATCCCAGCCTCGGGGCTGGTACAACCGGCTGACGTCAACCCCTCCCCCGCGCCACCGCCCCTCCTGCCGCGCCCAGCCCAGCCTCGGGGCTGGTACAGCCGGCGAACGTTACCACCCCCCCTCCCCACCACCACCACCACCATCACCACCGTCCGTCCTGAAGCACTCAGCTCAGCCTGTGGGTTGGCACAGCCGGCGGACGTTACCAACCCCATCCCCCCGCCCCCACCACCAGCGCGAGGGTTGGGCTGTGTTTCCCCGCCAGATTGCCCAATGAGGCGCGGTGCCGCACATTTCCGATACCGCCGCACCTGCCACGCCGCGGACGCAGCGGCTGGCGCGTGCGGTCTGTGGCCACGTCAACATCCGGCCAGCACAGGGTGGACCAGGTCTGTCCGATGTCCCAGCGGACATTGGGACAGGGCGGACCATCCCAGGACCCAGCAGACATTTCGACAGGGTGGACCACCCCCGTCCTCGGCTGGTACTGGGACAGAGTGGACCACCTCGGGCCCCGGCTGACACTGGGACAGGGTGGACCACCTCGGGCCCCGGCTAACACTGGGACAGGGTGGACCAACACAGACTCCAACGGATATTGGAGGATGGACCACCCCATGCTCCAACAGATACTGGGGCAGGGTAGACCACCCCTAGCCCTAGCAGACATTGGGGCAGGGTGGACCATCCCTGGCTTCGGCTGGCATTGGCATGGGATGGGCCACATCAGACCCAGGCTGGGATTAGGGCATGGTTGGGGGGGGGCGGCCGCAGTTCGAGATGGGGTCGCGGTGGCGGGCGGTGGTCGACTGGTCTAGAGCACCAGTTGGTTAGTTAGTTACAGGATGAGGAGCACCAGACTTGAGCTCACATGTGCACATGGTTGTTGGAATATGCTACTAGGTGTGGTATTTGTTTTCCACACGAGAACCTCACTAGGCACAGGACCTGATGTCTGGGCACAGTTTGATGGTGCCCAGGTGCGGTACGATCTGGGGTTCAGTTTCGAGTCCTTGTGGTATGGTCCGAGCCCGGCGTGGAACGATCCAGGCCCGTTGTGGTACGACCCGGACCCGGTGTGGTACGACCCGGACCCAGTGTGGTACGACCCGGACCCGGTGTGGTACGACCCGGACCCAGTGTGGTACGACCCGGACCCGGTGTGGTGCTGTCCGGGCCCGGTGTGGTACGACCCGGACCCGGTGTGGTACGACCCGGACCCGGTGTGGTACGACCCGGACCCGGTGTGGTACGACCCGGACCCGGTGTGGTACGACCCGGACCCGGTGTGGTACGACCCGGACCCGGTGTGGTACGACCCGGACCCGGTGTGGTACGACCCGGACCCGGTGTGGTACGACCCGGACCCGGTGTGGTGCTGTCCGGGCCCGGTGTGGTACGACCCGGACCCGGTGTGGTGCTGTCCGGGCCCGGTGTGGTACGACCCGGACCCGGTGTGGTGCTGTCCGGGCCCGGTGTGGTACGACCCGGACCCGGTGTGGTACGACCCGGACCCGGTGTGGTACGACCCGGACCCGGTGTGGTACGACCCGGACCCGGTGTGGTACGACCGGACCCGGTGTTGTACGACCCGGACCCGGTGTGGTACGACCCGGACCCGGTGTGGTACGACCCGGACCCGGTGTGGTACGACCCGGACCCGGTGTGGTACGACCCGGACCCGGTGTGGTACGACCCGGACCCGGTGTGGTACGACCCGGACCCGGTGTGGTGCTGTCCGGGCCCGGTGTGGTACGATCAGGGCCGAGTGTGCATGGGCAACTCCACATTCTTTTGATGGAGGGAACAGAAAAGCTTTCAGGCCGACGTTTTTCTGTGCTTTCATCCAAGTGTAATGCTGACTTTCACGAACGTTGGGGGCACGGGTACCGCCATCACCGGCGGCGGCACCGCCCATGCCGGTGCCGTACCGTGCGGAGCGAGTCAGAGCCGCCGGCAGCTGCTCCAGCGGCGGCACAGCCCATACCGGTGCCGTATCGTGCGGAGCAGAGTCAGACCCGCCGGCAGCTGCTCCAGCGGCGGCACAGCCCATACCGGTGCCGTACCGTGCGGAGCAGAGTCAGAGCCGCCGGCAGCTGCTCCAGCGGCGGCACAGCCCATACCGGTGCCGTACCGTGCGGAGCAGAGTCAGAGCCGCCGGCAGCTGCTCCAACGGCGGCACCGGTATGGACGGTGCCGTACCGTGCGGAGCACAGAGTCAGAGCCGCCGGCAGCTGCTCCAGCGGCGGCACAGCCCATACCGGTGCCGTACCGTGCGGATCAGAGTCAGAGCCGCCGGCAGCTGCTCCAACGGCGGCACCGGTATGGGCGGTGCCGTACCGTGCGGAGCACAGAGTCAGAGCCGCCGGCAGCTGCTCCAGCGGCGGCCACTGGACACCATCCGGCCGTGTTGGACGGGTCACAGATCCCGCTACAATGCATGGCTCTGTGGCAGATCAGACGGCACGACTGACCGACGCTGGACAACGACCCGCCCCGTAACTGATGTGGGAACGGACCATCCATCGGGTGGTGCAGACACCCCTCCGGAGACCCGCCCCGTAACTGATGTGGGAACGGATCGTACATCGGGTGGTGCAGACACCCCTCCGGAGACCCGCCCCATGACTGATGTGGGAGCGGATCGTACATCGGGTGGTGCAGACACCCCTCCAGCGACCCGCCCCGAAACTGATGTGGGAACGAATTGTCCATCGGATGGTGCAGACACCCCTCCGGAGACCCGCCCCGTAACTGATGTGGGAACGAATCATCCATCGGGTGGAGTCCAGGCCGATCTGCGACCATTGTGATGTACCTCTCACAGTGCGCCATGCGCTGTTGTCATGTCCCCGCTTTCGAGTGCAGCGAAGACTCGCTTACTCTTTCTGACATTTTAGGTAACGATTCGCGTTTTATCCACACGGGCAAATTATTTGAATATATCTCCATGAAGTTCCATGTCATTTGTCCATCACTGTAGTACGCTTTTATCGTGCATGTATACTTAAGGATGTGACTTAGGCGTTTAAAACTGTGTACATGTGCACTTCGGAAGAAGGCCTCATCACATTTAGCAGGTAGCAAACTATTAGTTACGGGTGCTAAATGACCAAACCTGGTCGATGCGCCCTGAAACTCAAATAACCAACCAACCATCCATCGGGTGGTGCAGGCGCCTCTGTTCCTACACATACACCTGGTTCGTACAATAATGACTCCCATCCGTACATCGGACACCTGGTTCGTACAGTAATGGTTCCAATCCGTACACCGTGCACCTGGTTCGTGCAATAATGGTTCGTGTCCGTACACCAAACAATCGTTGAAGCAAATCGAGCTGGAATTACCACCCACGTGACGAAAACTAGAACACAATCGGAAGGCCGGGACGGCCTCAGCCGAGGAAGGGTGTCCATAGCTGTGGCGATAGGTCTGGCCGCATTGTCGAGACGTCCGGCCGGAGAGAGCAGCGACGACATGGCGTCTGGCGGGGGAGCAGCGACGACATGGCGTCTGGCAGGGAGCAGCGACGACATGGCGTCTGGCGGGGAGAGTAGCGACGACATGGCTCTGGCCAGAGAGAGCAGCGACGACATGGCGACTGGCGACTGTGGGCGGCGCCGCTGTAGTGCCAGGTGTGCACCGCCTCACACTTTCATCCCGGCGACAGACTCGAGGCTCGCTCCAGCCACAGGTGGTGGCGGCGACGGCGTCAGCTGTTGCCGTTTCCCATCACTGCACGGTTGGTTGCACTGAAGACACTCCTTCCCACACCTCATCCCACACCCCACCCCACACCCCATCCAACACCTCACCCCACACCCCATCCCACACCCCATCCCACACCCCATCCCACATCATGCAGGCTGATGTCGGACTGACGTCGGCACGTGACTGTAGGCTGATGTCGGGGCCGCTCGCACACCATCATCGGCGTCGTCATAGCACACCGCCAAGCCGAGTTCGATGGCGTCGTCAGCAGTGGCGTAGCAAGGGGTGGGGTCCTGGGTTTCCTGGGACCCCCTGGTCAGACATTTATTTGGGGCACCCAGGCCTTCAATGAAAGAGCATCCCGTCCTATGAAGGTACCCACTCCAGCTCAGGTAGTTTAATTCTAAAACAATTGGCGCGCTCCCCCACCCCTCTTTAGGCTATGTAGACGCAGGATGATAGACCTTAAACGTTCTGACGCAAATGCATTCTTGCTTAATAGAGGTACCCCTTTCTATTGTGACACTACTTTACGCTAAGGGCACCCGTGGTGGGTACGACATCCCCCTACAAAGGAAAGTCCTGGCTACGCCACTGGTCACCAGCACGGCTCTGCATGCTCTCGGACATAGCTCTCCCGTGTGTGCCTCTCGCCAGCCCGTCGAGCCAGCGCCACACGGCAGCCGACCGAAATTCCTCCATCTTGGCGCGACCGTTGGCGCGGAAACGCAGACGGCGCGCTCGGTCGGTTGTGCGCAACGACTCTGGTCGGGGCCGACCTCGACACCGCCGAGCTGCCGCCAGCTGCCGCCAGCTGCCGCCAGGTGGAGCACTCGCGCGCCGCCGCAGCCAGCAATGGCGCCATTTGTCGCTATTGGCGCTGGTCAAGTTTACTGCGGCGGCGCGTGAACCTTGGACGGCCGGTGGCCGCTCCCGGTCGGCCACCTGGTTCGTACCTGGCGGCATTCAGTGTGCACCCCCCCCCCCATTACCCGTCCGGCGCGTCCCGTAGCAATGCTTGGCTGACTGGAGAAGCGGTCTGCCATGGCAGCATGTATCCAGTCCCGGTGTGCACACCGGCCGCCGCTTCACATGTATCCAGTGCCGGTGTGCACACCGGCCGCCCCTTCACTTCAGCGCCAGAAACGGCGGGACATGTCTGAAGCAGGCGTGGTCCGCCGTTGAGTGGCACTGGAAGGTGGAATTTCGGACGTTTGAGGGCGACGTCGAGAAACCGGAAGAACATTTCGATAACCGAATTTCCTTTTCTTCCCCATTATGCAATGATTCAGGCAGCACACTTTTAATGTCAGGTAGTTCCCTCAAACGTGAATGTTTTGAGAAGCTGCATTGTTGAAAAAGTGTTGACGTCATTGTATGACATGTGCTTGTTATTCACTGGTCACTGTACTCCGTGTCAGGAGACCTGCGCAGAAGAAACAGACGCTGGGTGCCTCGCTGTCGCCGAGAAACGAGTCCTGCTAACATGGTGAATTTATGGCAAACTACGGGTACTGAGGGGGGGGGGAGTGATTTTTTAGGCGTGCCGGACCATGAAGGTCATTTGCGCCGCCTTTAAAGCGAGTACGTTACATGTCTGTCTATAAAGCGAGCGTTTGTGATCAAGGTGTAGTCAGGTGGACATTTACGTTAAGGAATTTTACGTTAGTTTGCGTGAGATTTTAGGTGCTGAAGGCGAGGGTCTGGGTTGGGGACAGCTCCCTGATGTCTAAATGGTTTAGTTTTACTTTGTTTAATACAACGAAGAATGGCTCTTAGATGCTCCTGGGTTTTAGACATTGCGTGTAAAGAAAGCATACGACCTTCAATATACCAGGAGGTGCTGAGTTGACATCAAAAGTAACGTTAAGGATTATACTTTATTAGGTACTCAACGTTTCGGCCAGGGGCCATCGTCAGGAGTGATATAAAAATGTCAAGTTAAGCAATTGAAAAAAAAAAGCACGCGAGAAAAATAGCGTGCAAAAGACACGTGGAATGCAGAAAAGCCTCCTCAGTGGTGCAGACACTTAAAGAAACTCCAAACCAGAAACAAACTATGTCAAGATAGAATCCTCTGAGGAAGCCCGAGCCGAAGGTCCACATACATATCGATACATACACTCACGCACATATATAGACATAGATCCAATATAACGCGTAATACATAGAACATAATTTATGTGTATGTAATTTAAGTGATATACCAAGACGTCGTTTGCGTGTTTAGTTGCGGCCGTAGATTACGTATGTGTAGAGATTCGAGGACCTTTAGATCAGCGTTGTCCCTGGCTGTTGCTAGAATTTCTACTTTGAAGTTTGTGTTAGTGTCGCTGTGTTCCATGTTATAATGTTTGTCGATCATGTGTTCGCCTAAAGGTGTGTATGCTCTTCGAAGTCTGGCATCTCCCAAGTGCTCATTGTACCTATCCCTGATACTACGTTTGGTTTCACCGACATAAAATATTCCAAGACAGCGGTTGCACGTTATTTTTATAAACTACGTTTTTCGCGTGCATCTACCTTTGAGCCCGTTGATACAGGTATCAACGGGCTCAAAGGTAGATGCACGCAAAACGTAGTTTATAAAATAACGTGCAACCGCTGTCTTGGAATATTTTATAAACTACGTTTTCGCGTGCATCTACCTTTGAGCCCGTTGATACAGGTATCAACGGGCTCAAAGGTAGATGCACGCGAAAAACGTAGTTTATAAAATAACGTGCAACCGCTGTCTTGGAATATTTTATGTCGGTGAAACCAAACGTAGTATCAGGGATAGGTACAATGAGCACTTGGGAGATGCCAGACTTCGAAGAGCATACACACCTTTAGGCGAACACATGATCGACAAACATTATAACATGGAACACAGCGACACTAACACAAACTTCAAAGTAGAAATTCTAGCAACAGCCAGGGACAACGCTGATCTAAAGGTCCTCGAATCTCTACACATACGTAATCTACGGCCGCAACTAAACACGCAAACGACGTCTTGGTATATCACTTAAATTACATAAACATAAATTATGTTCTATGTATTACGCGTTATATTGGATCTATGTCTATATATGTGCGTGAGTGTATGTATCGATATGTATGTGGACCTTCGGCTCGCGCTTCCTCAGAGGATTCTATCTTGACATAGTTTGTTTCTGGTTTGGAGTTTCTTTAAGTGTCTGCACCACTGAGGAGGCTTTTCTGCATTCCACGTGTCTTTTGCACGCTATTTTTCTCGCGTGCTTTTTTTTTCAATTGCTTAACTTGACATTTTTATATCACTCCTGACGATGGCCCCTGGCCGAAACGTTGAGTACCTAATAAAGTATAATCCTTAACGTTACTTTTGATGTCAACTCAGCACCTCCTGGTATATTGAAGGTCGTATGCTTTCTTTACACGCAATGTAGTTTTACTTTACTCCTCCACAAAATAATTCGTAGTTTGGGTGGGGGTGGGGGTGTTTTGAGAGTGGCGAGAAGTTGATTTTGCCAGGGTGCCGGCTTTAGCCTACTCTCATCGAAGAGCACCGAGGGATCTTTACCGTGCGAACAAGGAGGTAATTGTTCACACCGCCTATCACGCCGGCCGCCGCGTGTTAGTTGTTAGTAGCGGGTTAGTCTAAGCATGCCATGCAGGGTTGTCAGTTGGGTTAGTACGGTGTTTTGCAATTCGGCTCTTCTACGTCCGCTGTACCTGGGCGTAGGGTAGGCGTTTACGTTATGAATTGCTAGGCAAATCGGCTCATCTACGTCCGATGTGGCCGATCGGCTCCTCTGGGTAGTCGTTTACGTTATGCTAATTTTTATTTTTATTTTTGTGTATGTTTTCCTAAAGCAAGTCGGCTCATCTACTTCCGACGGCACCGCTAGGTAGCCATTTATTTCTAATTGAGAAGCAAATCGACTCATGTACGTCCGACGCCATGCGGGGATGGCTATTTACGTGTTTCCTACGAGTGTTTCGCGGTCATGCATTGCGAGTTGATGTGAGTGTTGGTGGTGTGGTGCCTACAGTGCTCCTGCTAGTTTTGTGGCATACAGATATTCAAATAGCAATTCAAGGAGTTCTGGGTGCTTGTCACCGAGAAGCGATGGAAGCGATAGGGTGATGCCCTCTTTTTGGCAGAATGCCTTAAGTGGTTGTTTTTGAGAGCTAAAGCTACTACAGTCTAGCAGGATGTGGTCTATCCTGCTAGACTGTAGTAGCTTTAGCTCTCTACGGGTACTGCCTGGTGGGACAAGTCAGTCCCATCGGGCTGACTTCGTCTATTTTGCTACAGTGTCTCGAATCAAGGCACCCTTGATGTCTCGAATCAATGCACCCTTTGTGCGAGCGCTCCATTGTATTGCACTGTCATTGTTTCTTGCCTTCTGTCCTGGGCAGTCCATTTTGATCACCCAGGTTACACTATTCCATTTATTGGGTTTTGAGATTTGTATGGGAGGTAAGGCAGCAGATGAGCCCATCTGTTACGCATCATACACTCGTATTGACATTGGCGACAACGCCACTCAGGAGGTCCCAAAGGTAGGTGTTAAAATGTATTCGCTGAAACTGTTGCGAAGGCATATGTGCACCTAGCTAAGTTTCCTCGACATTGGGCTGAATGTACGTCAACCTGACACTGTCAAGTGGAGCTACGCATGTAATGCGTACCATTGTGGTAAGTGAAAACGGCATACCAGCACTTGTAAAACCCAAACACTATAGTTTCCATCATTTTTTCTCCTTTAGGGCTTATCTCCATTTGTCCATGTAGTAACCACTGGGCGCAATTGTTTCCGCCACCCATCTCACTACGTCCCGGACCCTCCCACTGTCGTTCACATCGCCACGATAACCCTATCCAGTGTAACACTTGGCGTGTTCAGAGTCGGAACGTTACCTGCAGCACGACTGCCGACTGCCGGAACCCTATCCAGTGTAACACTTGGCGTGTTCAGAGTCAGAACGTTACCTGCAGCACGACTGCCGACTGCCGGAGCCCTATCCAGTGTAACACTTGGCGTGTTCAGAGTCGGAACGTTACCTGCAGCACGACTGCCGACTGCCGGAGCCCTATCCAGTGTAACACTTGGCGTGTTCAGAGTCGGAACGTTACCTGCAGCACGACTGCCGACTGCCGGAGCCCTATCCAGTGTAACACTTGGCGTGTTCAGAGTCAGAACGTTACCTGCAGCACGACTGCCGACTGCCGGAGCCCTATCCAGTGTAACACTTGGCGTGTTCAGAGTCAGAACGTTACCTGCAGCACGACTGCCGACTGTCCAGACTGTCCTGTGCGGAGAACATTTAGCTACATACGGAACCGCTGCTGCCACCTCTCGAGTGCTTTGTCATGCTAACATATGGGCACACGTGTAAGTGAATAATTGTGAAGATGGGCGACCAGAATCGTGTGTGTTTTGCTTGGAGGTTTGTGAAGTGTGAGTAAATGTTAGTCGCCAATGTTGGTACTCCTCGGAGTAATATTCTCGTCAGATGTGCCAGGTGGGACAGAACATGTCCACCGCACATGTCCTGCTCATGTTGGCCGCGGGCTGAGCATGAGAGTCACATTCGTGTTTTTTTATGAGACCTTGAACCCTACTGTCGTGTGCTTGACCACCGTTTCGGCAGCTCGGCGTGCGTCTGTCGGTGTTTGTTGGTGAGGAGCTGAGTGTTACCGTGGTGTTTGTGTTTGTTTGGCAGGAGCTGGAGCAGGACAAGCACACACTGCGCCGACGGATGACTACCGTGGAGAGCGAGTACGAGACGCAGGTGATACAGCTGCAGGCTGACATCGGAAGCCTTAAGTGAGTGTCAACCGCACCGGCGGCGGCCAGGAGCGGCAGCCCTGCAGCACCAGTGCTGCTCCTGCGGTCTGTGGTGGCAGCCCTGCAGCACCAGTCCTGCTCCTGCGGTCTGTGGTGGCAGCCAAGCGGCACCAGTCCTGCTCCTGCGGTCTGGGTTTGGAGCACTACAGGGCCGGCCATGGTCCTGCAGTCTGGGGTGGCAGCCCTGCAGGGCCGGCCATGGTCCTACAGTCCGGGGTGGCAGCCCTGCAGGGCCAGCCATGGTCCTACAGTCCGGGGTGGCAGCCCTACAGGGCCCGGCAATGGTCCTACAGTCTGGGGTGGCAGCCCTGCAGGGCCAGCCATGGTCCTACAGTCCGGGGTGGCAGTCCTACAGGCCCGGCCATGGTCCTACAGTCCGGGGTGGCAGCCCTGCAGGGCCAGCCATGGTCCTACAGTCCGGGGTGGCAGCCCTGCAGGGCCGTCCATGGTCCTACAGTCCGGGGTGGCGGCCCTACAGGGCCTGTCATGGTCCTACAGTCTGGGGTGGGAGCTCTGCGGGATCAGGCCGGATCCACGGTTTGAGGGATATAGGAGAGGAGGGGGATAATTGTCTGCCATTATTTTGAAATATTGGTTATTATCAATAATTACGGATCTTATAGACACAATCTGGTAACGTGGATTTGAGGCCTCATGACTTCTTTTCACTCGAAAACTCCATGAACTGTAACGTGTGAAGGGTTGTTCCAAAGGAGTATTTAGGCATGACAAATATGTGTCGAAATGAAAGAAATATGGTACTCAATTAGGAAAGTAAACGTAGTTTCACGACGAATAAAATATTTCCCACATATACGTTTGTTTTGTTTTGTAGTCAGACAGATACGCTGGTGAAGAGTCGTTCTAAATTTAGTTACAAGCTGGTATACCGTACTCAGCTTGGTATAGTTATAGCTGCTTCAAGCCCCGCGCATCAAATGCAAAACTAAGCGGAGGAAAATCCAGTATTTGAGGAAGGAATGTTCGCATTTGTTAAATCATTTCATGGTGCATGTCGATGTTGCATATTGTAATATATTCTATGTGTGACGGTCTGATAAGGGCAGTGTGACAGTCTGATAACGGCAGTGTGACAGTCTGGGGACGGCAGTGTGACAGTCTGGGGACGGCAGTGTGGCAGTCTGATAACGGCAGTGTGACAGTCTGATAACGGCAGTGTGACAGCCTGGGGACGGCGGTGCGACAGTCTGATAACGGCAGTGTGACAGCCTGGGGACGGCAGTGTGCCAGCCTGGGGACGGCAGTGTGACAGCCTGGGGACGGCAGTGTGACAGTCTGGGGACGGCAGTGTGGCAGTCTGATAACGGCAGTGTGACAGTCTGATAACGGCAGTGTGACAGCCTGGGGACGGCAGTGCGACAGTCTGATAACAGCAGTGTGACAGCCTGGGGACGGCAGTGTGACAGCCTGGGGACGGCAGTGTGACAGTCTGATAACGGCAGTGTGACAGCCTGGGGACGGCAGTGTGACAGTCTGATAACGGCAGTGTGACAGTCTGGGGACGGCAGTATGACAGTCTGATAACGGCAGTGTGACAGTCTGGGGACGGCAGTGCGACAGTCTGATAACGGCAGTGTGACAGTCTGGGGACGGCAGTGTGACAGTCTGGGGACGGCAGTGTGACAGCCTGGGGACGACAGTCTGATAACGGCAGTGTGACAGTCTGGGGACGGCAGTGCGACAGTCTGATAACGGCAGTGTGACAGTCTGGGGACGGCAGTGTGACAGTCTGATAACGACAGTGTGACAGTCTGGGGACGACAGTCTGATAACGGCAGTGTGACAGTCTGGGGACGGCAGTGTGACAGTCTGGGGACGGCAGTGTGACAGTCTGGGGACGGCAGTGTGACAGTCTGGGGACGGCAGTGTGACAGTCTGGGGACGGCAGTGTGACAGTCTGGGGACGGCAGTGTGACAGTCTGATAACGACAGTGTGACAGTCTGGGGACGACAGTCTGATAACGGCAGTGTGACAGTCTGATAACGGCAGTGTGACAGTCTGGGGACGGCAGTGTGACAGCCTGGGGACGGCAGTGTGACAGTCTGGGGACGGCAGTGTGACAGTCTGATAACGGCAGTGTGACAGTCTGATAACGGCAGTGTGACAGTCTGGGGACGGCAGTGTGACAGTCTGGGAACGACAGTCTGATAACGACAGTGTGACAGTCTGATAACGGCAGTGTGACAGTCTGGGGACGGCAGTGTGACAGTCTGGGGACGGCAGTGCGACAGTCTGATAACGGCAGTGTGACAGTCTGGGGACGGCAGTGTGACAGTCTGTGGACGGCAGTGCGACAGTCTGATAACGGCAGTGTGACAGTCTGGGAACGGCAGTGTGACAGTCTGATAACGGCAGTGTGACAGTCTGATAACGGCAGTGTGACAGTCTGATAACGGCAGTGTGACAGTCTGATAACGGCAGTGTGACAGTCTGATAACGGCAGTGTGACAGTCTGGGGACGGCAGTGTGACAGTCTGATAACGGCAGTGTGACAGTCTGGGGACGGCAGTGCGACAGTCTGATAACGGCAGTGTGACAGCCTGGGGACGGCAGTGTGACAGTCTGGGGACGGCAGTGTGACAGTCTGATAACGGCAGTGTGACAGTCTGATAACGGCAGTGCGACAGTCTGATAACGGCAGTGTGACAGTCTGATAACGGCAGTGTGACAGTCTGGGGACGGCAGTGTGACAGTCTGATAACGGCAGTGTGACAGTCTGATAACGGCAGTGTGACAGTCTGATAACGGCAGTGTGACAGTCTGGGGACGGCAGTGTGACAGTCTGATAACGGCAGTGTGACAGTCTGGGGACGGCAGTGCGACAGTCTGATAACGGCAGTGTGACAGTCTGGGGACGGCAGTGTGACAGTCTGATAACGGCAGTGTGACAGTCTGATAACGGCAGTGTGATAGCCTAGGGCACCAGTGTGGCAGCCTGGGGGCGACAGTGTGGCATCCTGGGGGCGACAGCGTGGCAGCCTGGGGATGGCTGTGTGGCATCCTGGGGGCGACAGTGTGGCAGCCTGGGGATGGCAGTGTGGCAGCCTGGGGACGACAGTGTGGCAGCCTGGGGACGACAGTGTGGCAGCCTGGGGATGGCAGTGTGGCAGCCTGGGGACGACAGTGTGGCAGTCTGGGGGCGACAGTGTGGCAGCCTGGGGATGGCAGTGTGGCAGCCCAGGGACGATGGTGTGACATGCATTGGAGTCATTGGTGCGGCAGTCTCGGGAGTTGTGGCAGCCTGGGGGCGACAGTGTGGCAGCCTGGGGACGACAGTGTGGCAGCCTGGGGGCGACAGTGTGGCAGCCTGGGGATGGCAGTGTGGCAGCCCAGGGACGATAGTGTGACATGCATTGGAGTCATTGGTGCGGCAGTCTCGGGACGTTGTTGCAGCCTGGGGATGGCAGTGTGGCAGCCTGGGGACGGCAGTGTGGCAGCCTGGGGACGACAGTGTGGCAGCCTGGGGGCGACAGTGTGGCAGCCTGGGGATGGCAGTGTGGCAGCCCAGGGACGATGGTGTGACATGCATTGGAGTCATTGGTGCGGCAGTCTCGGGAGTTGTGGCAGCCTGGGGGCGACAGTGTGGCAGCCTGGGGACGGCAGTGTGGCAGCCCAGGGACGACAGTGTGGCAGCTCAGGGACGACAGTGTGACATGCATTGGAGTCATTGGTGCGGCAGTCTCGGGAGTTGTGGCGGTCTGGAGACGGTAGCATGGGTAGTCGTGGCTTGAATTGCAACAGCTGACTTGCGGGTCCGCAGCACAGGTGTCCCATTTCAGTGGGCACTCCCTGTGCCGGCCGCATTCAACTGAACCGGAACGAACTGGAATCTTGGCGGATAGGCTGCGGTTAGTCTGATCTTGGCTGAATCTTCCTGGCTGTGACTGGCTTTCCCCGCCGGGGCCAGCACTCCCTGACCACCGCCGACACATCGTGGCCTCGAGTGGCACCCCCTGGAGAGCAGGAGCTCCGTACCGAGAGAGGCGCTGACGGCCCTCGCACGTTATGCGAGGTTTTCTTCGCACGTTATGTACTACTACGCTGATGTAGTAGTACATAACTACACCCGGCGCCAGGGGATGTAGGGCTCTCCGAAAAAAAAACGGCGAAAGAACTGAAGCATTTTCTTAGTAGAAGAGGACGATTGTGATGTGTTTTTGGCGTTTTTTTTAAAGGCGACAGAGGGCTTTTGAGTTAGTTTTTTTTCGTGCAGCGCCACGTACCTCTGGTGCCTCCAAGTAGCGAAGTGCGGGGTCCGACTCCCCTCATGCTCTCATGGATGGCATGCTGACTCAGGCTTCACCAGATGGGGTTAGCGCCGGATCCACAAAGATAACATTTCGAGCGGATGTTGCATTAACTGTTGACACGGAACGAAAACAAAGTGAAAAAACTGGAATGATTAACCCGGCAATCACTGGGGTATTTGCATTCAAACGAGTGACTAGGGGAGGGGACCCCTTGTATTTTTGCAACCAATGAACCGATTACTCTGATTCAAACGGCGTTCGATAGCCCTATAACGTTAACGGAGATAAATAAATTGCGTTTACCTGGAGGTCGCGGTTGAGGTCACAAGTCATGTCAAGTAAAACATATCTGACTGTTTTCGAGAGCTCATATTATTAACGCATACCAGGCATAAAATGTCAGCTGTAGTTGAATACATGCAACATTTTCCATAACATTTTCCATGTAAACACTTCTGGCCTTGTGTCAAGTTAAGTTGCTTCAGAGGAGGAGGTCAACTTTTGGTTTTGATTCAGCATACAATGCAATTCATGTTCTATAACTCAGTTTCACAGGGATCTTGAAAACTGACATAAATGTTCGTATATGCTACGGAATTTTGCAGAACAGTACAATTTAGTATGACGTCTATGGGGTTACAGGTCATCTCAAGTAGAAATACTTGACTGATTCCAAGAGTGCACATTTTTTACTGTAAACAAGGTCATTAAAGTAACATACAACTTTGGTGTTGATCGATCATGCATTAGATGCCAAGAATTATGCAATCTGGACTTGTTGTTCTTGGATCAAGTGAGCTCATATTGGGGGAAGATACCAAATTGCCGTTTTGGTTCCGAGTGCAACGCGTTACAAGTTTATAGGTTATATTTCTACGAGCAGCTCGAAACAAACTGACCTAGACTTTCGCATATACCAAAAATAATGACATTCAGGTCAATTTTTTCACACCATTATCTTGCTGTTCATTTGAAGGTACTGAAAATATCAAGCCGCTGTCTCAATTGGTTTGGCTGCTGTGACAGGAAAACCAAGGGGGAAACCTCCCCCAGTGACTCGCAGGTTAAGCTAAGTATTACTATTTCCGAAAATGTGGCGTGCGGCACTTTTAGCTCCACGGTTTGATGGCTACCGGGAAGACGCTTGTGTGCTAGATCTTTCGCGACATGACATACTCACAGCTTTTTTTCTCAAAGAATCTCGCCGCTTTTGTCTGGCTTTTGAGCAGGTAGAATCCCTGTCCATCGCCTTACCCGTTCCTACCGGTCGTTAGCGTAGGTTGCATCGGTCAATTGATTTCCCGTTCGCGCCACTCTCCATGCTCCATAACCTCCATTCTCCCCCCGCTCTGTAGTTTTCTCCCCGTTCCTGTCGTCTTTTCTCATCTCTCATTATTTTCTCCCCCTCATGTCATTTTCTCCCCGCTCCTGTCATTCTCCCCGCTCCTGTCATTCTCTCCCCGCTCCTGTCATTCTCCCCCCGCTCCTGCCACTCTCCCCCGCTCCTGTCATTCTCTCCCCGCTCCTGTCATTCTCTCCCGTCTCCTGTCATTCTCCCCCTGCTCCTGTCATTATCTCCCCTCTCCGGTCATTCTCTCCCCTCTCGTGTCACTTTCTCCCCTCGTGGCATTTTCTCCCCGCTCCTGTCATTCGCTCCGCGCTCCCTCGGCTGTTTCCTTTCTATCCACGTCGCACACCCCGTGAAATATTGGCGATCGACAACGGATCGATACACATATGGCACTTGCTGGCAGCACACACCTGTGTACCGTGTAGCCGCCGGGGCCGGGGGACGAGGAGACTTGGCAGTGGTGTTCCCGAGCGGCAAGCAAGGCGCCGTCTGCGTGCCGCCTGCAGCTTCTGACCCAACCTGTGCTGCGAGTGACCCGACCTGACCTGACCGGCAGACAAGAGATGGAGAACGAGCACCACACGGGCAAGGACGCGGCCAAGCAGCGCTCTCAGATCATCACGGAGATCACCGAACAGAACCAGCGACTCACGCGGCAACTCAGAGACGTGAGTGCCATGGGGAGGCCGGGCAGCCACTCTGAGGCACGTGAGTGCCATGGGGAGGCCGGGCAGCCACTCTGAGGCACGTGAGTGCCATGGGGAGGCCGGGCAGCCACTCTGAGGCACGTGAGTGCCATGGGGAGGCCGGGCAGCCACTCTGAGGCACGTGAGTGCTGAGATCTCGTAGAAGTGCGCGTGAGGCTGTCACAGCCTCAGGGGTCACGCAAGTGCGGAATAGCCATGGGGATATCGTGAGCAGCACTGCAGAATTCTGCAGTGCTGCAGTTCTGCTCTTCTTAAGAAGACGGTAGCATCGAATGGGGAGTCACATCGCAGGAGCCGCATGGGACATTCTCGTCCTTCAGTTTCGCGTATGTTCTAGCTTGGGTGTGCATAAGATGGAAAGCCAACTTTTTGGATAATAGGAGGGGTGACGGCAGTACACAAAAGGTTTATCCCTTTTCTGGTCACTAAGCGTGACAGAAACGTAGCGTGCTCTAAAATAAGAGGGGGCGACCATTGCGCCTGGACCTGGTGGAATCTGTGCCTGCTCATTCGTCATTAAGTTTGGTGGGCTCTGATTAAAGCAAAATATTTCCCTTTGCAGTGTCTTATCACTCGAAGGTCGCATCAGTAGTGGCTCCAAAGGGAAATTTGGTGATCTCTACCGGAATACCTGAACGTGTTGTTGTTTGTTTTTCATTAGTATCGCATCTGAAATTCACGTGAGCAGATTCTAGAGCAAGCAGATGTACAGCTGGCATTGAAGAGAGTGGTGGAGAGAGTGGAGAGCAAGGTGCGTGGGCATCCGTGCCTGACGGACTGGACCAGCTGATGACTGACGGACGGACCAGCTGATAACTGACGGACCGGACCAGCTGATGACTGACGGACGGACCAGCTGATGACTGACGGACCGGACCAGCTGATAACTGACGGACCGGACCAGCTGATGACTGACGGACCGGACCAGCTGATGACTGACGGACGGACCAGCTGATGACTGACGGACCGGACCAGCTGATGACTGACGGACGGACCAGCTGATGACTGACGGACTGACCAGCTGATGACTGACGGACCGGGCCAGCTGATAACTGACGGACCAGACCAGCTGATGAGTGTCGGACCAGATCAGCAGATTGCTGGCGGACAGATCCGTTTGATGACGTTGGTGATGACGTTATGACGTCAGTATTATGGCCTGCCTTTGGTCTCTCCCTGTACCGTGTACAGTGGCAATGATGGCTCCGGCTGAGCCGTGTTGTCTCATGTGTGCAGAGGTGCACTTCACCGTGTGGCTGTGCTAACTTCAACTGAAACAGGGCTAGTGGAAACTGCAATATAACTGGCAGTCGCCGTGCCTTCAGAGAAGGTTGCGAAGTACCTCCAAAATGTCCACAATGCTTCTGTAAATGTGCATAGTCCCTCAACCCCCCTCCCCACCAATCAAAACCAAACCTACCCACCCACCAACACTCATAATGCATTCAGTTTATTTTGACGACAATGGTGATTAGTGCTTATAGTCACACAAGCATGACTAATGGTTAACTTCACCAGTCCCCGTGTCCATTGTCTGGGGTTTCCATACCTTACTGCCGGTGGGATGCACGCCATTACCTGGCATGAATCACGCACTGATTGCAGCCAAGCAACTATTCTACTTCCCGCCCGGAAAGCCTGCACGTGACCTCGGTAACCCTTCGAGTGTAGCGATGTCTGTGTCACGCACTCTCAACCTGTGCATGATGGCCTTTAACCTGACCGCTTTTCAGGCCATCAAGAACGAGGAGCAGCTGAACATTCAGCTGCAACAGATGCGCAGTCATCAGGACCTCAGAAGAACCAGCATCAATGACCACATGTCACACATGGAGATCATGCGGGACGAGGTGAGACTGCCCGAAACCCATGGCTGCTGAGTACTGGTGGGCATTTCATCAGCATCACTTGCACCAAATAAATGTCGGAGACGGACGGAATCGGACGGGCCCTGGCGGGGGGGGAGGGGGACTGGGTCTGGGGAGATGTCGGAGACGGACAGGACCTGACTGGGAGGACTGAGCCTGGGGAGATGTCGGAGACGGACAGGCCCTGGCGGGGGGGGGAGGGGGACTGGGTCTGGGGAGATGTCGGAGACGGACAGGACCTGACTGGGGGGGACTGAGCCTGGGGAGATGTCGGAGACGGACAGGACCTGACTGGGGGGAATGGGTCTGGGGAGATGTCGGAGACGGACAGGACCTGACTGGGGGGAATGGGTCTGGGGAGATGTCGGAGACGGACAGGGCCTGACTGGGGGGACTGGGTCTGGGGAGATATCGGAGACGGACAGGACCTGACTGGGGGGACTGGGTCTGGGGAGATGTCGGAGACGGACAGGACCTGACTGGGGGGGGACTGGGTCTGGGGAGATGTCGGAGACGGACGAAATCGGACAGGATCTGGCTGGGAAGGGACTGGGTCTGGGGAGATGTCGGAGACGGTCAGGACCTGACTGGGAGGGACTGGGTCTGTGGAGATGTCGGGGACGGACAGGACCTGACTGGGGGGACTGGGTCTTGGGAGATGTCGGAGACGGACAGGACCTGACTGGGTGGGGGGGGAGAGGGACTGGGTCTGGGGAGATGTCGGAGACGGACAGGACCTGACTGGGGGGACTGGGTCTGGGGAGATGTCGGAGACGGACAGGACCTGACTGGGGGGACTGGGTCTGGGGAGATGTCGGAGACGGACAGGACCTGACTGCGGAGACTGGGTCTGGGGAGATGTCGGAGACTGACAGGATCTGACTGGGGGGGGGGACTGGGTCTGAGGAAATGTCGGAGACGGACAGGATCGGCCCGATGCGTCACAGTCCCGGGCCTAGCCATGTCCGCCGGACCAGTCCGCTGTTGGCAGATTGCGCGGGCACGCGTGGACGCTGCGTTCTAAGTGAACCGGCGAACTAATTGGCCTGCGTGTAATTGGCAGTGACGTCATACGGACGGGCCTTGCCCATCCCCACCCCCACCGCTCAGCCTGCTGGCCAGCCACATCCAGCATGGCTGGAGTGTACCGGATGGAGCCCAACATGCTCACCGGACCACTGCTGACCACTGCTGACTTTGCCTGGGCTGACATCTGGTAGGCCAGCGCATCGCCGCTCTCTGAAGGCATCATATGCAGAGCATCCTCAGGAGCTCTCTCGCTGGCCGGCTGGAGCGTGCCACTGGCGACTGCCGCAGGTGATCGCCTGGTGGAGATTTTAGCCAACTCCGTCATAAAAAGAGTCCTGCAGTCGTTTTGGATGTTTTTTTCTTCAAATCGGACACCATTGAAGGAATGGAGGCGACAGTCTGGCGTGGTGCGATTGCCCCGTAGCCGCAAGGTCTCAAGGTTCAGATCCCGTCAGCTGCTTGATATTTTAGTTTCGTCGTGACCATTTAGCGCGAGAGTGGCGACACTAAATGGCGTTCGTGGTCGCATGCACCGTGGAGAACGCCAAGGACACCATTGGTATGTGCGTCACCTGAAGTTGTCTGCCGGTGACCGGGTCCGGCTATCCCACCGATACTTCAGGCGCAGGCAGCACTTGTGGCCTTCTCAATGTACCTCAGACTCTCACAAATCCTGCTGCAGTGGTATTGTTTCCTTTAGGCATAGTATGTGCACCCATGACAGTCTTCCGTCAAAATATTGCGCGTCATTGATCTCCATGTCCCCGGTGATTTGGGTTACGCATCAGATAGTTGCCGTAAAGCAGTGGTCTGCAACTTCTGGGTGGTGACCTCTGTTTGAGCCGTTGGGCTTTCTCGGGTAGAGCGTATGGAGGCCGGTAGAAAGGCTGAAAATGACAACAAAATAAGATAAGAGAATGGCTAGCAATGACCATATGAAGAATTATCTCTAATTATAAGCCATTTGGTAGCAGGTAACATTTTGCTAAGGAGCTGACGCGAAGGCCGAGCCAGTCTATTGTCCTGTATATTTGTAAGAAGACGGAAGTTGGTATGAGCGACTGAACCATAACCGGCTCGGCCTAGCCGTTATGCCTAAGCAACCTTCAACGTTGTTTCTTGTTCAACGGTTGTAGACCTCGTTTTCACCGGAATTATAATTTTGCCGGCGTTTATGCACATCTGGTAAAACTCTCTCTGGAATTCGCCTATATAGTGAAGGCTTGATTATTTACCAGATATCAATTTTAGGAAAGAGTTCAGCGCGGTTAGGGGGCAGTTAGGGTACAATCCGGCATTCACAGACATTGCTGGGAATATTTTCCGTGCAATGCTCGCAGCCTTTGTTCAAAGGGGTGTAAGTGGCACCACCAGCGCCGCACTACTCACGAGCTCCACCTATAGTGCCCTCACTGCGTTCGGGCGCCACCTATGGTGCCCAGCTCTTAGTGTCCACGGATCTCCAACAGAAGGCAGTTGTGGTCGGTGCACAGTTTCTTGGCGTGATCCTCAATCATATTCCTGCAGCACGGGAATAACGTAGCCTATCTCTTGCTCTCGCTCGCCCTAGACTAGAATCCTCGTCCCACACTATAATCATTGTCCCGCACTAGAATCCTCGTCCCACATTAGAATCCTCGTCCCACACTAGAATCCTCGTCCCACACTAGAATCCTTGTCCCACACTAGAATCCTTGTCCCACATTATAATCATTGTCCCACACTATAATCATTGTCCCGCACTAGAATCCTTGTCCCACATTATAATCATTGTCCCACGCTATAATTCTCGTCCCACAATAGAATCCTTGTCCCACACTAGAATCCTTGTCCCACATTATAATCATTGTCCCACGCTATAATTCTCGTTTCATTGCTCTCTCTCCTCCCATACCCTATATAGGTACCCTATTCTGGTATAGTTTTGATCATGTGGTAATTCCTAGGAAGGGGATTGTCGTGGGAAGAAGAAAGAGGTGATCACAGATGCTTTGAACCACGGCTCGAAATCACTGAGATGGGCAAGATCAAGAGGGTATGTTTGCTCAGCCTGGCAATCGGGCTGTACCAACCGTGACGTCACTAAGTATAGCTGGCTACCTGTGCGTTTCTGGCCTGAGGCACGTCCCTGAACGGCGTCTAGTTGTGGCAGAACTGACGGCTCTGAGGCGGTCTCGTCACTCTGATGATGCCAGGAGTTTTCGGATGGATGTGCTCCTTGGTCGTGCGGGGACACTGCGCGGATGCTCGAGATACGTGTGCGAATGTGCTGTGCAAGTAAACCAGTTCCGATGAATATCATTTGCCAGGTTTGCACACCCACCCCATAAGCACAACAATGCCTATGTTGCGTGGAATGACAACTTCTTGGTCAGCCGGAGCTTTAGTCGTGAACCCACACTTACCGAGGAATATATCCATGCTTCATATTCGAGTCAGTGATCGCCATGCGGCGCTAAATTACGCTGGAGTCCAGAACTGAAACCCAGTGCAATGCGTGGCCAAACCAATAGTTCCACATTTTCATACTAAATATTCATTGCCGAGTTCCTTTTGACGCCAAATGGTCAAAATGTCGCGAAGATCGCTAAGTGTGTAGCCAGAACGATGTGGAAGCCTGGCTATCCTGAGCATCTCTATCGAAGTGTAATGTGAATAATATGTCGGGCATTTCTACCGGCATCTACAACGTACATACTTATTTGATAGCACGCACTTAACGGCTGATCTATGCAGAGGAGCACAAGATTATGATCACGACCTTTAATCACCTCACCAGACCACCACTACCCCGAACACAGTCCACCCTCAGCGGCAGGACGTCTGGCAGAGTTGTCTTTGCCGCCAGACAGCAGCACTGGGTGGACGGTACACCACGGCTGACCCGCACCCGTCCACAGATCAACCTGCTGACCGACAAGCGGCTGGAGCTGGAGCGGCGCGTGCAGGCGCTGCTGGAGGAGCGCCAGCAGCTGGCTGGACAGCTGGAGGAGTCGTCTGAGCGCGTGCTGCTGCTGGAGCGGCTGGGCCGCGAGCAGAGCGGCCAGCTGCGGCAGAGCCAACGAGAGGTACAGCTGGCGTCTAGTCGGCACCGATAGTCATCGGTGGCCAGAGGCTGCTCATCTTGTGGACGCTATCGGGCGTCGCAACCCACGCCGTACCTAGCATGCCATTGTGGTGTGCGCAAAAGGAAGGCAAATGTTTACCTTCTTTTGTGACGAAGTCATGATCCGGAATAGTATTGCCTTCTTGGCGTCACTTGGAAAAATGGATTAACATGTGCGCCATAATTTGTTTCAGTGTCCGGTAAAATATTGCCGTGTTTTGTACATGTTGTACTGATGTGCTGATGATCTTCATCATTGCTTTTCGTAGTAACAACCCTGTTGTTACTACGAAAGAGGGGGAAAAGGGGGTTATGGGGGAGATTTTGAGAATTTTATAAATTTTTTTTTTTTTTTTTTTTAACCTCCTTCCCCCCTTTTTTTTTTTTTTTTTTGATTTTTTTTATTTTTTTATTGCTTGTTGTTGTTTTTTTATCACGTCGGTGAGCCACCGGCAATCCCCTCTGACCTGAGATGACGCCTGTGGCCGTCAGGTGGGCGAGCTGGCGGCCACCAACACCTCGCTGACGGACCGACTGGAGGTGCTGTCTCGTCACTCGTCCCCCAGCACGGCGCACACGTCCCTCATGAACGAGCTCGACATGTCTGCCGACGAGGGCATCAGCTCAGGTTGGTGCCTGCCGTCTGGACGTGAAGGGGGCAGCTGGCCGGCTGTCTGTGTCTGTGGCACCATCTCAGCTCGGTGCCACTGCCTCTGTGCAAGTGAGGATACTTGCCCCTGTACGTGTGTGTATATGTATGTGTGTGTATGCTTGTTCGTCATGGCGAGCAGTGAAGTTGGCGCTGTGGGTGACGGGCACCCGGGGCGGGTACCAGACCGACAACTGTTTCGGCGTCCCCGTGTGTGATGTTTGGCTATGTATCCAGAGGCAGGTGAGTGATGCCCTATGATTTGCTATTTTGTCGGCCGGGATGGCGTTTAGTTTTTGTCGTTCGGATGAGGATTGCAGGGCCGAGCGGGATTTATTCGTGCCAGTGATTGTAACTCTTGTACACCGATTGGCTGAAAGAGGGCAACGGAAAATGGCATCGAGTGGCGTCAAGTAAAACAGCAAGTTTTGTCCAGATGCCGTCACTTGGTGTCCTACTACCTTCTCCGAATCCTATACTGGGATAACTACCCAGCGGAGAGGGCAGGTTCCAGGCTCCTGCCGCCCCGGTAGTTCAGTTGGTTGGAGCGCTGGCCTGCACTGGTCTCCCCTGTCCTGGCAACACAGGGTTCGAGTCGCTTCACGCGCCCCCAGGCTGGGAGGGTCAGTTGGCAGCTGGCCCGATAAGGCCGGGGACGAGCTACCGGGCGGCCGTGTCGGTGCATTGACGACACGTTAAACTTTCGGTCTAAATTCTGCCGTTGAACTGGAATTCATGGATCGGGTGGTGGGGCCAGGGTCCACGCAACAAGTTCTGCTTAGCAATAGAACCCTGGTTCATAAAGCCACCCCAGCAAGAATTCGCATTAATTATTATTTTTTAATGAGTGAGATCAACGCCGCCCATGTGGTCGGGAGCACGGGCAACCGACCACGGAAATGCTTCACCAAACACCCGGCTTTTCAGTCGTTTCTGGTTGCGTATTGTGCTCGAAGGCAATATGTATAAATTAGACCGCATGTAACCCTTCGGATACCGCAACAAACTAGGCAATGTATCCCTCTAAAGTCCAGCCATCATCTGACCATCAACAAACGGGTGACTACCACATAATCGACATACGGAAAAACCCGCCGAATATGATTCGAGAAAGCCTTAGCAGCGCTACCTATCCACTATCAGCCAGCCTCTAGCCAGCTGCTACTGGGGATGCCAGTTTGGGTAGCTTGGGTCTCCAGCGGGTACTGGGGAGGCCAGTGTGGGTGGTTTTAGTCTCCAGCGGGCACTGGGGAGGCCAGTGTGGGTGGTTTTAGTCTCCAGCGGGTACTGGGGAGCCGATGGGTGGTTTGAGTCGTGGGGTACCGGGGAGGCCAGTGTAGCTGGTTTTAGTCTCCAGCGGGTACTGGGGAGGCCGGTGTGGCTGGTTTTAGTCTCCAGCGGGTACTGGGGAGGCCAGTGTGACTGGCTTTAGTCTCCAGGGGTACGGGGGGGCCAGTTCTGGCTTTAGTCTCGTGGGTCGGGGGGCCAGTGTGGGTGGTTTGAGTCTCCAGCGGGTACTGGGGTGCCAGTGTGGGTGGTTTGAGTCCTCAGCGGGTACTGGGGTGGCCAGTGTGGGTGGTTTGAGTCTCCAGCGGGTACTGGGGAGGCCGGTGTGGGTGGTTTGAGTCACCAGTGTTGCTGTGCCAGCCGTTGGATGTGCCCAGTTCTGAGTTCATCTGGTGTTCGGCCATGTTTGTGGATCAATGCCAATCACGGCCGGCATTGTGGACTGATGCTGTGGTCGGACTGTGCTTGGACGTTGACACACCGGAATATAGTGACGTACGTCCCAGGCACTGGAATTGGTCGGCTGAAGCCTATGTATTGTACGTCATACAGCGCTGAGTTTAGAGGAAGGCGCCGCCAGAGTTCGAAACGGTCGGTTCACTGATCTGGCGAAGTCTTCAGTTTTTTTTGGGGCACCGCACCCAGACGCACATTTTTTCCTAGCGTACTCTTCCAGAAGGTTCTAAAACATGGTTTGAGATATAGAAGACGTTATGATACACTTTAAAATGTTATATTTCGTGTTCTATTAGCCACGTTCAATTTACGTCAGTAGTTAAACTATCCTTAATCCATCCCAAACTATTTTTCGTTCGTCTAACGCCCCAGGGAATCCTTATAGCTCCTGATGATTAACAATATGGGGCGGTACAAATATTTTCAGAAATATAGCACTCCATACCATCAGTTCTTTTTCAGGGAAGCCATTCAAGAAGCACATGTCAGGACATGAGCGTACGCATTAGGCTCGGGGAGGAACGCTAGTTTTCACAATGAGCGGACCTCCCTGGCGGAGAGAAAACTTCTGGATAAAGAGTAGTGTAATTTAGGCGTTCTGTACTTAAAATCTGAACAAATCATTGGTATCGAGCAGACCTGTGATGCAGGTTTATGCGCCCACGTGCTGATAGTCGGCGGAACGGGGAGGCCTCGGCGCAGTGTCTCGGAACCCACCCGCTCAACCCCCGGACCACCACTACACGCACAGAAATACGAACTGAAAATCCGGAAGCCAGTATCATCACTCTATCTCAGCGACCCTTCACCGCTTCCTGGGGGCAACTGGATTTCTAGTTGGTTGCCACTAATGAAACACTGCCAGGATCACGCTTCGTGAGCTCCAGCATCAGTATTTAATGCTCCCGTGCAGCAGACACATGCTCGGGCATCATTACGTCACCGGCGGACAGCACGTGCACTAACTCAACAAGAAGGCTCCACGTGCAGCAGTTCCCGCGCAGCAGCTTCCGTGCGGCAACTCCCGTGCAGTATTCATGCTCCCGTGCGGTAACTCCCGTGCAGTATTAAGGCTCCCGTGCTGCAGCTCCCGTGCAGTATTAAGGCTCCCGTGCTGCAGCTCCCGTGCAGTATTCATGCTCCCGTGCAGCCGGCACATGATCAGGCATCATTCCGCCATCGCCAGAGAGCACGTGCACTAACTCAATAAGCCTTCTATCGACAACCCGTGGAGGCGTGTACATCTGATCGCCGACATACAGACGCGGGACGTCCCGCCACATCACTTACTCTCTGAGTGTAAAACGCCGGTGACTCAGACGACTTATTTATGAAAGCTAGTCAAAATAACAATTCAAAGAGCACATCCTATTCTGAATGAAGACAAGGAAGCAACACTTGAAACACTGTAGCAAAGGTTATTTAGGTTTGTATGTGTGACTTTCGTACCCGATCGCGCATCATCGTTTTTTATCTCGTATATACACCACTCGTTCTGGCTTCGCCCTAGCTCGTAATCACGAACACATAATTTTATCCCGCCCCGTGTCTCTGCCACAGGTTCGCACTTGCAGACCAACGAGGAGAACCTGCTGAACCTGGACGACGACTGTGAGTGCGATGAGCCGCTGGTGCCTCTCACCGAGGCTCAGGAGCTGCGCGAGCTCAAACGCGAGATGCTCGACGTGCACCAGCAGATGAAGACGTTGACGGAGCGGACCCGCTCGGGGCGGCGCGGCTCGCTCAACTCGCTCGACACCACCTCGTCCTCCTTGGAGGACCTGCCGCTGCATAAGGTCAAGGTTAGTGACAAAGTCCAGCGGCCGCTCTGGTCAGGTCGTGAGTGGTGATGGCTCTCGACTGCGGGTTCCATTATCGACTTGTCCGTGTATCTGTACTTCCGTGCTATAGCCGGATTCCGTAGTCCTGCCTGTACTTCAGTCCAGAGGTCAGGTTCAGTGAAATTTGGACGAAGCGACCGCGCATATATATATATATATATATATATATCTATATATAGAATACCAGAGCGCAAGCAGTTCGAACGTGAGCGGTTCTCCACTACTTCGCGTTGTTTGTAACTGAAAAATAGAATAGAATAGAATAGAAAAATAGAAATGAAAAATAGAATAGTAAAAATCGTAAACCAAATATCGTATGTCGGCATATATGTCGACATAAAATATTACTTAAGTATTCACTGTATTCATGAATACCGAAGTAATTATGTACGACGTGCTTTTTAAAAGTGAAATTACTATAATAAATATCACTAATTATATTTTCCACACGAGTATTTTATGTCGCAAGGACGTCTAGGTATTGTCGGCGTGCTCATGTGTTATGTGCACCCTCTGCTGCCTGAGAAGTCAGATCAGCAGTGAGGCCGACTCGCTCGGCACATGTTCCACCACCAGCCCGACCACCGGCGCCGCTGCCCTCGCAGTTCGGTACTTCCTGAGAAACCCCATACAAAATCAATGGGGCTGTGTCGTGATACCACACATATTGAGGAGGCTATTGCGCCGCCTTGATGTGAAGGCTGTGTGCAGCGCAGCTCCATGTGTTATCCTTTGATTGCGATACCATGGAGCTCACACTTCGAAGATACTGGGGCGAATCCAGGGGCACCGAGGAAGCTATGGGCCGCCTCGATGCCAAGGCTGTGTGCGGCGCAGCTCCATGTGCTACCCTCTGATTGTGATGATATGGGGCTCACAATTCGAAGATACTGGGGCTAATCCAAGAGCATTGAGACGGTTCCCCGACCAGGTAGACGATTTTCATGCAGAGCTATGTTCGGCAGCTTTCTCGATATACATAAACATTATGCTGAAATAGTATGGTTAAAAAATTCCTTGCACACCGATCTCAACAGTCTTTTGGCGGCGCATATCTTTACCTGTAACCATCTCCCCTTCCCTTGTCAGTATATCCAGAACAGGTTGGCAAGTTTCCGGATACGTCAGCGATCCGGAGGATCCGGACCGGATAGCGGGGGTACGTAGATAATGCGGGCACCCGGTGCCTGGTAGAAGTTCCCTTGTTGACGTTGGCTCTCCGTGACGCCGGGTGTGAACAGACCTCGCTCTCGCCGCGCTGGTAGCAGGTGAGAGGAGGGGGGCTTCTCACCTGATCTGAGCACTGCCGGGGGTAAGTCAGTCTGTTGTTGCAGTAACGCCATCGCCTGACGTCGTGACCTGACGTGGCGTGTGGCCGGCAGGCGGGCCCGCGGCAGTAACACCCCCCTCCCGGCGTGACCTGACGTGACGTGTGGCCGGCAGGCGGGCCGGCGGCAGTAACACCCCCTCCCGGCGTGACCTGACATGACGTGTGGCCGGCAGGCGGGCCCTCGGCAGTAACACCCTCCCGGCGTGACCTGACATGACGTGTGGCCGGCAAGGGGGCCCGCGCAGTAACACCCCTCCCGGCGTGACCTGACATGACGTGTGGCCGGCAGGGGGCGGGAAACCCTCCCGGCGTACGACGGGAGTAACACCCCCTCCCGGCGTGAACTGACGTGGCGCGTGGCCGGCAGGCGGGCCGGCGGCAGTAACACCCCCTCCCGGCGTGACCTGACATGACGTGTGGCCGGCAGGCGGGCCCGCGGCAGTAACACCCCCTCCCGGCGTGACCTGACATGACGTGTGGCCGGCAGGCGGGCCCGTGACAGTAACACCCCCTCCCGGCGTGACCTGACATGACGTGTGGCCGGCAGGCGGGCCCGCGGCAGTAACACCCCCTCCCGGCGTGACCTGACATGACGTGTGGCCGGCAGGCGGGCCGGCGGCAGTAACACCCCCTCCCGGCGTGACCTGACATGACGTGTGGCCGGCAGGCGGGCCGCGGCAGTAACACCCCCTCCCGGCGTGACCTGACGTGACGTGTGGCCGGCAGGCGGGCCCGCGGCAGTAACACCCCCTCCCGGCGTGACGTGTGGCCGGCAGGCGGGCCCGCGGCAGTAACACCCCCTCCCGGCGTGACCTGACGTGACGTGTGGCCGGCAGGCGGGCCCGCGGCAGTAACACCCCCTCCCGGCGTGACCTGACGTGACGTGTGGCCGGCAGGCGGGCCGCGGCAGTAACACCCCCTCCCAGCGTGAACTGACGTGGCTCGTGGCCGGCAGGCGGGCCTGCTGCAGGAGACCTACCGGGAGCTGCAGGTGCGGGTGCATGAGCTGCTGCGGCCGCGCGGCCAGGGCGCCTGCGACACCTGCGGCCGCGGCTCTCAGCTGCAGATGGAGATCGACCTTCACGCCGTCCAGGAGAAGTACGACAAGCTGGAGAAGCAGCATAACCAGCAGGCGGAGACGCTGAAGCGGCAAGCCGAGGAGCTGTCTCGCCACATGCACCAGGTACGCGTTGTCCGAGCTGAGCAGACGGACAGAACCAGGCAGACCCGATCCAGAGGACGGCCGCTCATGGCTTTCACCGGCATTGTCTATGACAATTTTTGAACAACTGGTAATTGCCTTTTTTGTATTTCTATCGTTTTTGGTTCCGGGGATAAAAGTAGTTGGGCGAGTTAAGTTCAGTGGGCGCCGGGCGATATACGTGACGTTAGTATTGTGCCTGACACTGACGCCCGACCCGGCTGCGCGAGTCGCCTCCAGTCGCTAGACCGCCTGCTTGCACGTATCCTTGTTTGGCATTTGCTTGGCATATCGACTGCATTGGTTATACAGCGTATACGTATTCAAAGACACTGCCGACCTGCATTTTCTTTGAAACACCATGCTTATCTCACTGTGCGCTGCACTAATGTCTACTTTCAGTGATCGTTGAGTGTATTCCCCGCAGTTGACCATGAAGGAGAAGCAATACGAGGCCTTGAAGGAAGAGCGAGACATCCTGAAAGAGGACCTCAACAGCACACACTTGTCCAAGGAGGAACTTATCAAGAAGGTATGACGAATGACCGTAAATTGTGAGACGCTTCGTATCATAAATTATTATTGTATTGTAAGACCAGCGTTCATGGCCGCTACGTGCTTCCGTTCTGCTGGAAGCATTTACAAATTTTAGGGTCATTGCTGTTAGTCCGACACCGGCTTATTTTTATTCAGACAACCTGATTTTCACTAGCGACGACATATGGCATGCCATGCCATGTGGATGTATACCGACACATGCTATACTAGGCACGCACCAGCTAACCAACGTTCAACAACCAGCTGGCTGGCATGATGTGTTCTGATATGTGAAGCGAACAATATTGTTCAACCATTTGTCCAGAGCGGTGCGAACATCATATGCATACAGACTGTAAACCTCACCAGCAACTAACACCAGCATGCCATTACATGCGGGAGAGCAATGCCTGCTGGTTGGATTAGGATAGGTTAATCTAGCTGCAGTTAGCTGGCTCAGCATCGATGGGGAATGCCGTAGCCAAAGGAAGAGCTGGTTGCGATGCGAGCACAGATCAATGTGGACATGGGAATGTGATGGTATCACTAATGGAATCCAGGTTCATCGAGATTAATCGCCTGCATCATGGTAGGCGGAGGCGCCAGAGCCGCAAGAGCGGATGAGGGGTAGAGGCGCCAGAGGGACCAGAGCGAGTGCAGGGCAGAGGGGCAGGGGCGCTAGAGCGGGAGATGGGCAGAGGGGCAGAGCGGGTGGAGGGCAGAGGCGCTAGGGCGGGCAGAGCGGGTGATGGGCGAGGCGCTAGGGTGAGCAGAGTGAGAGTGGGGCAAAGGCGCTAGGGCGGGCAGAGCGAGTGAGGGGCAGAAGCGCTAGGGCGACCAGAGTGGGTGAGGGGCAGAGGCGCTAGGGCGGGCAGAGCGGGTGAGGTGGCTGCGCTGCATAGTCAGCTGAGTGTGCAAATGTGGCCGTGTATAACGATTCGCCGACTGGTGTGGCAGGCGTGGGAGGTTCGCGACAAGGCCGTCCAGCGCAAGAACGCCACTGAAATTGAACTGGCGCGCACGCGCATCGACGTCATGCAGATCAACTCACAGCTGCTCGAGTCCATTCAGCAGAAGGTGGAGCTCGCCTGCCAGCTGGACCAGTGGCAGGCGAGTCAACGTTATTGTCCCCAGCATGACATGTGTTGGGGAAGAGTACGAGCCCTCCATGACCTCTCTGGTGATACTCGGGGTGTAGTGCGGCAGGTAAATCAACGAGAAATAACACTTCGGTTGTTCTGCGATGCATACTACAATGTGTTTAATTTTAATAGCTTAAGTTGTCATTGTCCAAGCGAAACTTCGCCGTAATGTTTGTCCTGTGCTGTCGTTCTCTATCACTCCAGCTGTTGCGCCGACCGGCCTCAGCTGCCGTGTTCCTGTTCTGCCTATCCCAGCTAACTAATGTCTGCAGTCGGGGCTGCTCGCGCAGGGCACCAGACGTGACCGCTCACGTTCTCCGCCCACAGTCGGATATGCAGCAGCTGCTGGATGAGCAGATGAAGAAGAAGCTGAGTCAGATCGAGCAGGCGTCGGACTCGGACTCCAGCACGGGTGCCACCACGCCTGGCAGACACAAAAAGTCCATCTTGGGCATCTTCAGCAGGTCGTAGCATCACTGCTTGGCCTGCAATAGTCACCGTCGTTGGCGACACAGACGCCGAGAGTGTCGGTGTCTTCCTGACAGGAACTTGTGATAATGTGTAGCGCTCCGTTACGCGAGCTGACCGATGTATTTTTCAATGTATGCTGCTGATGTGCGTCTTTCCTCTGTGTGGTTCGCAAGCTGATTTGGCCGTTATTGGAAATATGTTTCCATCGGGTGTTCTATGTGGATGTTGGAGTCGGTTGCGCCTGGTTACGCCCTTGTTTTATGTCACCTCTTCCATGCACTGATGCAGGTTGTAGCAAGGGCCTAGCTGGGTGGTTATGGCTGCTGTTATCAGTTGCACGTTGCATCTTTTTAAAATGTTTCCGGTCCTCTTTCCGATGATTTTGTTCTGCGGTGTACACACTGTATGCAGGCAAAGTTTTCTTTTAGTTTTTGGATTTCTTACGGGGCAGTGTTGATCACGCGCTTTCTCTGAGGCTTCCCGCCGCAGCACATTGTGCTCTTGGGAGTGTCCCGATTGCGGGACACTCCCACAGGCCCTGTGCGCGGGACTATCCCGACTTCTCTAGCGCGGCGATCAGGGACCTATCGTGTGGCGCGACAAGGCGAAGACTTAACACCAGGGCCTCCCAGGAGCGAGGCAGATGCATTACCCGAATGTGCCGCCGGTGAGGTTGCACGCTGCACCTTTTAATGCACCGTGTTCTCATGTTGTGAAATTATTGGTGTCGTGTCGATGGCAAGCGAAGGTCTCCGCCCCCGGATGTAATAAATACTATTTTGAAATGTACAACGGATTTCGTTATCACGCCAGCTGCTCAAGAGCAGCTGGCCCTGCTGGCTTATTGGCTGAAGCTCGCACCATTCGGTGTCCTATTGCTCTACGAATGGTGCGGGGGACTCACTCCAGGTTAGCATGTCTTCACTGGCTGGCGGTGTGTGGACTGTGCTGGCCTGCTCTTCCCACCAGTGCCGCACTGTTGGAGATCGTGAACCAGCGCTTACCACCAGTGCCGTACGGTCGGGGACTATAGACCTGCCCTTAGCATCAGTACCGCACGGTCAGAGACTATGTGGACCTGCCCTTCCCACCAGTGCCGCACGGTCGGAGGCTGGACCTGCCCTTCCCACCAGTGCCGCACGGTCGGCGGCTGGACCTGCCCTTCCCACCAGTGCCGTACGGTCGGAGGCTGGACCTGCCCTTCCCACCAGTGCCGTACGGTCGGAGGCTGGACCTGCCCTTCCCACCAGTGCCGTACGGTCGGAGGCTGGACCTGCCCTTCCCACCAGTGCCGTACGGTCGGAGGCTGGACCTGCCCTTCCCACCAGTGCCGTACGGTCGGGGACTATAGACCTACCCTTAGCATCAGTACCGCACGGTCAGACTATGTGGACCTGCTTTTACCACCAGTATCGCGTGGCTGGAGACTGTGGACGTGCCCTTCCCACCAGTGCCACACGGTCGGAGGCTGGACCTGCCCTTCCCACCAGTGCCGTACGGTCGGAGGCTGGACCTGCCCTTCCCACCAGTGCCGTACGGTCGGGGCTATAGACCTGCCCTTAGCATCAGTACCGCACGGTCAGAAACTATGTGGACCTGCCCTTCCCACCAGTGCCGTACGGTCGGAGGCTGGACCTGCCCTTCCCACCAGTGCCGTACGGTCGGAGGCTGGACCTGCCCTTCCCACCAGTGCCGCAAGGTCTCTGTGTGTCCAACACAGTGCGGCCATGATAGGCTGGTGGTTTGTGGACGAACATAATTACCACCTAACTAGGACAATACAACTAGCGCATAATTCCTCACTGTGGGAAGGTGCGGGCAAGTACTCCAGAAATATGCAAGGAAAATTAAATATTTTGATGGCTAATCGATATTGCCCCTGAATATGAAGCCCTAATCCCATCACCGGAGGGATTTAAAGGGGATTTCCTGTCCAGTTCCCACGCTATTCGACTTGCTGCAATACACCAGCTCCCTTTCACGTGTGTTTGGCATGCACTGGGGCCGTCGCGTCAGTGGAATGATAGGCCAACCAGATATGCTTCAGAAAAAAGTAAATGCTTGCACCTTGTGCAGTGGAAAATTATTTTCCTTCGTAATTCGAGCCTCGGGTAATGATAATCAATGGCGAAGGGTATCATGGAGGCTGTCACCGTCGGATGCATTGCTCTTTTTTTAGCTGAAACGCTCTCAAAGTGTTTGATTATCCTTGGTCTAGCATAGATTCAGCCACCCATGTGCCCAGAACCACGTGTGCCTCTGACCGTTGACATTCACACATTATTAGCTGTAGCTAACGCATCAAACACCTGTCTTCGGTGGACATTTCATCAGTATTGTGCAAGTCACTCCTGTTTCCAACGCATGTGTTCCAAGAAGCTACTCTCGAGGGATACCAAGAAATAGTTCATCAGGCAATAATGAAATCCCAGTATCTGCATTTAATAACGATGCATGCATAGATGTAGGAACAGGGGGGGGGCATGGGCCCCCACTTTTCATGGAAGTTTAACATTAATGCTATGGCGATGCACGGTAAGAACCAAATTCAAAAGGTTTTTACCCCACACTTTTTTTTAGACGTTTCCATGCCTCTGGATGCATGTAATGGGTGGAAGGCTGAAAGAGCTTCTTTTTTAAGCCGCATATACTCGAAATATTTTTTACGACCTATGGGCATAGATTAATGGTAAAAAACAAGCGTTTGTTCCCGTCTCCCACGTGCAAGCACATATGCAGACATATGTGTGTACAACACATATGTACATACACATACACAGGTGCTGCAAATTCTAGGAAGAAAATAGGTAACATAGTCAGCAGACCGACAGTAGGCAATGAGCTACCAGGGAACAGCGTAGTGTACGACATCACATGTGAGGGAAACAACGTAATATACGACATCCCATGTGCAGTGAACAACATAGTGTATGGGGAGGTGAGGTTAGTTAAGCCTCCAGGTAAGTTAAGGCACCCCCATTACCTGACTTCCTATGGTGTCATGGGAACTTACAAGCCACTTGCCGATACTTCGAAGAAAGCCTCCATTTTTGGTTGGACGGTGGACCGGGAGCGGTAGATATCTGATGAGCATTGAACAAAAAAGTGTTTAAGGTTTGAAGTAATTTTCCTTGATTGAGAAATGCTTCCATTTGCTTTCATTCGTAACAGGTCAGCTTCGGATCATAGCACACACTTGCAGGCTTGTGCTTTGACTTGAAATCCATCCATGCCAATGGCTTGGGATGATCAGGAGATAGGTAGCCATATTTTATTTGACGCAAAGTGTGTAGGGGCTAGTTGAGCAATCGCGACCGGGGAAAGATGAGCCGCGGATGAGCCGCAGTCTATTAATGTCGATATGGAATGTTGCTGATGTTTTTCTCATGAAACATGACAAAAATTGGCATACAATTGTGGTTCAGCCTGTTGGTGTTGAGCAGATTGTTATGCTATCAGCTATGGTGTGATTGGGTGTGACAATACGAGATAAAAAGGCGGTGAAAATATAGGTCAAAGTATATCATACTGATCTTTTCTGATTACTGCATGCTTTTCCACCAGAATATGTGATGCGACAAAAGTGACCATACAAATCTGCAACACTAAAAGCAACACTTCTCAGTAGGCGTTGCAGCATTTGTTTACATACAGAAGGCTTGTGATCAACTTACCACACCACCAGGATCGACTTACCCGACGCCTGGGATAAGTTGAGACAATAGCAATACGTCAGAACGACTCAAAATGTCACTGATTTATAATTGTTTTATAAAAAAATATGCGACTCATCTGTATCCAAACGTGATCACACCCTTTCGGAAATGGGCACAAATAATCAATATGTCTCACTACATGTGTTGTAGTGTGCAACTGTGACCCTCTTAAGCAAAAATTGGTCCAACTTACCTTGACTTTCCATATTATTTCCCTTGTGCAGGGAAGTGTTGTGTACGACATTTCATGTGCAGGGCGCAATAAATCATAGGTGGGTGAAATTGGAAGGGAATTGTCATCAAGAGCTGGAGAGCACAAATGCGACGTGCCATGTCACTTTAATATACTCTTTAATATCCTCTGCCATGTCATACGACCGAAGGGAGGGTCTAAAAAACAGACACCATCTCACATACACCGTTCGACAGACACCATCCCGCAGACATGGCCGATCTCGGCAACCGCTGGCTCGATCTTCATGAAACCTACACCAAACGATCGACCGTGTGTCAGAGACGTGCGGTTTGGACTTTTGTGACCTTGGGTCAGGTCAAAGGTCACCAAATCGCCGAAAAAAACAAAATTGTTGGCCTACAGACCGCCAGACATCGCATGGCAGTGATAGTCTAGTATTTGCCTCGCTTGTACGATAACTGGCTGAAAGTCGAACAGCCCTTATTGCCCTTGTATTGGCCTGGCTGATAGCTAACCAAACAGCAACAGCTTGTTATACAACGGTTTCAACAGCAACTGAAACATATGCCGGCGCGTGGTTTTGCAAGATTCGTATCTGAAAGTATTTACAGGCATCAGTGACGCACAACCGCCCAACGTCTTACCGCTGAACTCTGTCCATTCTCACTCCGCGTTACATATTAATTACGTTGTAACGTGACCGGTAACGGTAACGTAACGTGGAGAGGTCTCGAGACACGCGCACAACACGTATTGCGAGGTGTCTTCTCCGGGAGGAGTGACCCTCGCGGCATCACCAGGTGACGTCTTAGTCCTCTTATGCAGGACGTCCGAGAGTTGGTTGACCAGTCCACGTGATCAGAAACTCCGTCCAGTCATGATACTCATGCACCTGTTTGAGCTGAGCTGTCTGTGGCTATCATGAGCTATCATGAGCTATGAGCTATCATGAGCTGTCTGTGGCCCGTGATGATGTGAGCTGGACCGACTCATCCAGCTCGATGATCCGGTCAGGCACGCGCTGACCTGCCGATCGGATGTCAGCTCGTCTTCACCAGGCGGAAGGGGCGGGGAGGTCGAAGGTTGTCCTGGGTTCCGGGGAACAGAGATCGTTGAGTGGATGTGGACGTGAAGGCCAGGTGAATGGGAAACGATTTTGACTGCCATATGCACATAAACCACGGTCCGAGTTCACACATGCGACACACACACAACACCAACAAACAACATAGTGTCACAAAAGACATCAGGTTCACATGCGTTGAGTTCATGAGCATTGATTTCAACATCTCCATTCGCAGTTTCATTTGGGCCATCATAGCCACGTTTTGTTTCCATGTTTGCCATTATAGCTGCGTTTTGTTTCTCCACAACTCATTCCGTTTGTTTCTCCATCTACTCGTCGATTATCACACATGGCAAACAGAAAACATACGGCGATATCGTACGACTTTATGATACAGCCCTATTGGTGGTCAAAATCAGAGGGGATTTTGAAAAGGATTTCAGGTAGCCTGGGCTCACGGTTTTCTCGTTGAGGTATCGGCAAGCCGGTAGAAGACAGTAGTGAAGGCGGCTGTCCAACGTCGCGTTGACAGCTGTGGTAACTCCGGGTCAGGTCACCAAACCTGGTGATTGATCGACAACGGCTGTGGGTCGCCACATGCTGATGCCAGATCGTCAGACTTCCTCGGTCTTCTCTTCACCACGCGGCAAGTGGCCGGTGCGGCAGTCGTCTCTCTGCTCGCCCAACTAACGGTACCACAGTACCAGTTGGATACTACAGTACCACTTGGAGTCACCACAGCTGTTGGAGCACCAGTTGGACCAGACAACTACAGCACCAGTTGGATACCACAGTACCAGTTGGATACCACATTACCAATTGGATACCACAGTACCAGTTGGATACCACAGTTGGATAACACAGTACAAGTTGGATCAGATCCGTGTTACCATACCTGTTGCAGAGAACTTCGATCAGATCCGGGACCACGGCAACCAGTGTAGGCAAGGAGCAGAGCGTGGTGATTTTCTAGTTTTCCTCTGCTTGCATGATAACTAGTTGAAAGTCCAACAGACTTTACTGCCCTTGCATTGACCGGGCTGATAGTTAACGAAAACGACGATAGCTTGTTATATTAGGTTCAGTGCTGTGTTGAACATGATTATGACCAAGAAAAACGCGTAAAATAACCTTATGCTCATGTTACAACGAAGAAATAGATCCAAATTCGCACTGTATATATTTAGGCTAAGGAACTTCCTCAACAGGCCCTTGACCCAACAGACTGTTGAGGAAGGCCCGTGGTCGAAATATATGCAGTGCGAGTTTTGATCTATTTCTTTGTTCTAGCATGAGCATAATGTTATGTCACGCGTTTTTCTTACTCTTAGCTTGTTATACAATGGCTTCAACAACAACTAGAGCATACACCTACCTGTGGCATTACAAAATTCGTGCCTGCCCCATCGTATGCAGTTTGTTAATAGCAGAGTTGGATATTATGCACACCCACGTGCAGAACTTCAGAACTGTCGGACCCTGAGGGGCTACTACACATGAGTTTGATGTGCAGACCTATGTCGCTTGCAATGCGCTGCGCTGGCCTTTGACGCCCTGGAGGCGAATTTCGAGCAGCAGTCTTCGATTAAGTTCTGCTTTATAAATATTGATTGGCTAAATATATATTGGTAGGTAGGTATGTACAATTTTAGTGGATAGTTCAACTATAATTCAGAATGCGGTATTCTTTCAGCTTGCTATTTCAGCTTGTACTCTTTCCCCTTGTATTCTTTCAATTTGTACTATTTTGACTTGTATCTTTTCAACTTGCATTCTTTCAAATTGTTTTTGTTTTACATGTATTTTTTACTTACGTTCTTTCGACTTGTATTCTTTCAGATTGTATTGTTTTCACTTTTATTCTTTAAACATGTATTCTTTTCACTAGCATTCCTTTTCTTGTATCCTTTCAACGTGTACTTTGAAGAAAAAAAATATATACAAAAACAATATGATGGCCATTTTTGGGGCTAGAGTACCTTGATTTTGAGTTCCAATGACTGGTGCATGGGGTTAGATTTATGCCAGCAGATGTACACTGTACAGGCACCTGAAAGCAGGGATGGATGGAGTTGAAAATTATTGATGGGGAAGTCGAACCACGCATGTAGTACGAGTTATCGAGAGAATAGGGCTGGATAGATATTGGTAGGTGTGTAGAACGTTGGTGGATAGTTTCATTGGAATGTAGGAAGCGTATTCTTTTAACTGGTATTATTTCAGCTTATATTCCTTCAACTTGTATTTTTCAAACTTGCATTATTTTGACTTGTATTCTTTCAACAAATATTCTTTCAAGTTAGTTAGTTAATTATTTGGTCTTTAGGGCGCATTGACTTCACTGATCATGTAGCACCCATAACAATGCAAATTATTTACACATCGATATATCGCACATGCTAGCTAGCTAAGCTTGCAAAATATTAGTCATAGTACCCAACGGTACGTAAAATACGTTATGGCAAAATTCAACGTTTTAGCGTGGTCCATACATTACTGAAATATTACATATTACTGAAAATGATACTTCGACGAGGTAATCAAAAAGTCGCCCCGATTGGACAATATCTGAGTTGTCCCCTAAAACTGCACCGAGTGACAGTGAATGAACACGTCCAAAGTGACGTCTACGCTCCGATTCATAACCGGGGCAGGAAAGCAAGATATGGCGCACAGATAAGCGGGCGCGACACTTCGGGCAGTATGGTAATTCATTGCCAATTAGCAAGTAAGAGTGAGTGGCATATGTGTGCCCTATTCTCAAGCGGCACAACACTACTTCCGGTTGCTTATTACTACGCGAGCACGAACTCCAATTATTGAGACGATGCTTGATCGCTCTTAACTTATTGTCAGGTTGTGCGTTCCAAGACGCTTGCCACTTTGCGAGCACGTTGACGTACGTAGAAATAATTCGGAAATAATCACGAGCTGCGGAGTGGTAGGGTTCACAAGCATGGCGCTAGGGACGCACGCTTTGCAGCAGCACCAGCTAGGTCGTTCCCAGAGATGCTCACGTGGCTTGGGATCCAACACAGCACCACGCTTTAACCTGTCTCGTGCACAGCTGTACGACGAGTTAAAACATCGCGCAAAATGGGATTTGATAGGTCGAGTGTCTTCATCGCTAAAAGGCTACTTAAGGAACCTGTCAAAAGTATGTGTAGTGGATTGTCTGATATACTTCAATGAAACAGAGAGCTTTCAAGATGGCAATAAGTTCAGAAGTTAGTTAGTTATTGTGGTTTAGGGGAGCATCGACTGCATAGGTCATATAGCGCCCATAACTCAGTCATTTAATCATAAAAACGAGTTAACGTCAGTTCGGACAGCGAGTCATGACGATGTCGGATCTGTTCATGACAAAACTGGTACTAGCCATGTCTGCGTCAGCATGTTAATGACCGGTGTAAATACGGTAAATCTGATTTCCAAGAGGAATTTAAAATGCTCTCCTGAGTGAACAATGTCCAACTCAACCCCTAATACTTCCCGAAGCGAGACAGTGGTACGTTCAAAGTGACGTCTCCGTTCGTGGGCAAGCCGGGGACGTGATACTAAAATGTGTCGCCGATCTGGAGGTGAGACTTTCAGATATACAATGGGAGGGAGGGAACTGGATGTTATTGAAGAGAAAAGGGACTTAGGTGTGTTGGTTTCAAAAGACCTTAAAGCAGAAAAGCAATGTAGCTCAGCTAGGAACAGGGCACTCAGAATGCTGGGACTCATTAATAGAAGTGTGATGTATAAGAGCAAGGAAGTCATGAAAAAACTGTACTTAGCATACGTGCGACCCCACTTGGAATATTCTGTACAAGCTTGGAGCCCCTACCTAGACAAAGATATAGACAAGTTAGAGAGAGTGCAGCGCAAAGCAACTAGACTCATCAGTGGAATAGGTAACTTAGAATATGGAGAAAGGCTTGTGGCATTAGATATGTACTCACTCAAGTATAGGAGATTAAGGGGGGACATGATTGAAATGTACAAAATTGTTAAAGGACTAGATCAGGTCAATTTAAATGGCGCTCTTCAGTTTAGAGTATCACATAGGGGTCATCAATTCAGGTTAGACAAGTTGAGGTGTAGGACAGTTAAGCAACAACAGGTCTTCAGTCAAAGGGTTGTTGATCAGTGGAATGGGCTGCCTGCTGATGTTGTGGGGAGTTCCTCATTGAATGTATTTAAAAGTAGGGTGGATAAATTTTTTAGAGGGGGAAAATCTTGTTTTTGAGTTCTAATTTGTGATGGATGTGGTGCGATGTATGTTAAGTAAGTGTGCACGGCACAGACCCCTTTAAGCAGGCATGGATGCAGTTAGAAAATTATTGATAAGGCATTCAATCCACATGTGTTAAGAGAGATCAGAGGAATAGGGCTGGAAAGCTAGGGTAGATAGGCATTGATAGGTGTGTGGGATATTGGAGGACTGGTTCTTCAGGATGTGGGATGGTTGGGGAGGGTCTTTTTACCAGGCTTATATTATCTTTCATCTACAGACTTAACTGGATGGGCCCTTGGGTCTCTTATTAAGTCTAAACGCTTTATAACTTTATATAGGGTGTACCTAGCAGTGGATTCAGCACCTTCCTTCGGGATGTGATACTGATGAGATTGTCTATGGTAGCACAATGTGTATGATGGGAGGAGTTTGTAATTGTTGAGTGTTATGCAATAGCAAGTGAGTCTCTTATTAAGTCTAAACGCTTTATAACTTTATATAGGGTGTACTTAGCAGTGGATTCAGCACCTTCCTTTGGGATGTGATACTGATTAGATTGTCTATGGTAGCACAATGGGGGGGGGTGTGTTATGCAATAGCAAGTGAATTGGTGCTAGATAGGCTGCGATATATAGCTTCCTAGGAACTTGAGATAAGGGATTGATTGGGGTGAGAGTATGTACATTTCTAGTATCTTTTCCAGATAGGCTTAACCCAGATCACTGGCGGATCCAGGGGGGGGCATTCCGGCCATGCCCCCCAAGCGCTTCAAAGGGGGGGCATAGTATCTTTTGGCCCCCCCCAAACCAACGAAAGTAAACTGAATTAAAATGCAGTAATCTTTGCTGAGGTTAAAAAATAGCATTCCGGGTGAAATAATCTCCGACTTTACAGGTATTTTTTAATAATTTTTTTCGAAGCACAATATGGTAGCATAGTAGATTCTGACATATCGAGGGTTGTATGCTGTTGAAGTTCTGCTTGCAGCAAGAGATGACGAAATCAGCAGTTTCATTATTCCTTCGTCAGATAGGTTCATGAAGTTTGTTTAGCCAGTAACGGGCAAGTGGACCCAGTGAGCCAGATTTCGAAAGCGGAATTTGAACAGGATGTTTTGTGCGAGTGACCAGTTGAGATCAGTTGAGCAGCATGTTTCGTATGTTGGTGTTGGGGTTGCTAAGATGAACAGACAGGCTACATTGACTGATTTTTTTTCAAGAAGAATAGCAACAGGAGGTATGTATTTACACTGGCGGATCCAGGGAGGAGCTATTCCGGCCATGCCCCCCCCCCCCGAAGCGCTTAAAAGGGGGGCCATGGTGCCTTTTGCCCCCCCCCCGAAACCAACAGAAGTCAACTAAATGAAAATGCAGTAACCTTTGCCGAGGTTAAAAAGTAGCGTCTGGATGAAAGAATCTCCAATTGTAAATTAAAAAAAAAATTGTTTGGAAGCCAGTGTGGTAGCATAGTAGATTCTAACACACATCGAGGGTTCCATGCTCTAAGTTCTGCTTGCAGCAAGAGTTGACAAAATCGGATCCGCCAGTGTGTACACGTGCATGAACGTTGATGTGGTACAAGACGTTGAACGAGAACGTGAACGTTTTGGTAAGCAAGAACAAAAATCCGGTAACTTAGAAATGGTGGAGGTAGGCTGGGGCCCCTACACAGGAAACTATGTTGTCAATTATTTTTTTCTTCAGATGGGCCCTTTGCCAAATAATGGTCGAAATCCGGTGCTTTTAACCAAAAATAGCGGGAGAAGGGGCACCCTCCAAATCCGTTCGACTCCTCCCCTGATGTAATTCCTAGGTACGCCACTGGGGGAGGGGGAGGGGAGGGGCTGACACCGAAAACCGAAAGTTGGCCCCCCCCCAAACCGGTGGGCTAGATCCGCCAGTGACCCAGATGGGCCCCTGTGGCTCTTATTAAGCCTTAACACTTTATGACTTTATGACTTAAGCCGTATTACAAAACACTACGAAGATATTGGGGGTCAAAGGTCAAAGGTCATCGAGAACGGACTCCTCGGAATTTCTTCAAAATGGGTGCACGGGTAGTACTCGATGCACTGATCATCATGAGCATACACGCTAAGAGGGGCGTTCATAAACAGCTGAGATATTCAAGGTCAAATGTCATGGTCATTGTGGTCAAACTCTTCAGATTCCCTTAGAAATTGACCCACGAGTAGTCTCGATACACTGATCATCATGAGCATAAAAGCTAAGAGGGGCGTTCATAAGCAGCTGAAATATTCAAGGTCAAAGGTCAGAGTCCTTGAGGTCGGACTCTTCAGATTGCCCTCAAAATTGGTTCACATATAGTACTCGATGCACTTATCATCATGATTTTGAAGGGAATCTGAAGAGTTCGACCTCACGGACTCTGACCTTTGACCTTGAATATCTCAGCTGTTTATAAACGCCCCTTTTAGCTTTTATGCTCACATTGATCAGTGCATCGCGTCCTACCGGTGTATTGAGTACTACCAGTGTATCATCATGATTTTGAAGGGAATCTGAAGAGTTCGGCCTCACGGACTCTGACATTTGACCTTTAATATATCAGCTGTTTATAAACGCCCCTCTTAGCTTTTATGTTCATATTGATCAGTGCATCGAGTACTACCAGTGTACCAATTTTGAAGGGAATCTGAAGAGTCCGACCTCAATGACTCTGACTTTGACCTTGAATAACTCAGCTGTTTATGAACGCGTCTCTTAGCTTTTATGCTGATAATGATCAGTGCGTCGACTTCTAGCCGTGTACAAATTTTGAAGGAAATCGGTTCAGTCCGCCCTACCGGCGAATATTAAACTCAATATCAATTTGAATCTGTCGCTAGTTTGACGAACGCACTGATTCCTGCCATATTAATACTTGTACCATAATCATGGATCATGTACGCCTGGATTGGAAACCAACAGCTGTTTGCGTATCGGCCCACTCAGCTGAGGGTAAGTAAAAACACGGAATCGCGGCCGGTTTTAGGCCGTGCGCCTATGGGAGTTCAGGGTACGCATTTCGTATTTGATTTGTTTCCAATTGATTCAACCATCCCAGGAAGATTGCATCACCCTTTCATGATACAGAATTGATCAAGGAACCTTACAATTCTTTCCTTATTGATTTATTACGCTCCGTTCAGAAGTTGTCGTGGTGCGAAGTGAAGAAATTTGTGAGAGGGAGCCCACCTCGCCCCAAGGGTCGGCCCACCGATGTTGATATCTTGATGATCTTTATCTTGATCTTGAAATGATTGGACGGGGCAAAGTACATGAAGGCTATGGGCAGACCAAAATTAATTGGGGATTGGGGGGAGGGGGGTGGGGCACATTCCATTGGCTCCCATGTTAGAAGTTGAAATAATTGCGGGGGTGGGTTAAGCAAACATTGAGGTGGCAGTTCCCCTCAAAGGTGTATAAAACAGCACCCCTGAGTCGATCGACTGGCAAGTGGTAACGAATCGGCGAGAGGTAGTAGCGTTGCCAGCTAGGGTATGTTGCAAGGGCTGATCCAAGGGGAGGAAGTGAAAGTTGCGCCCCTTATGACCCGAAGGACGCCTCTCTTGGAGGCTCCAGTGTATCCCCTCCCTCGAATTTCTCAGCACAACGCGCTCCTCGGCCTGGGAACGACAGTCCTCTGAGAGTCCGAACGCACGCCGCGAATTTTTCGGCGAAAGGCACTCCTCAGACAAAAACAAATGATGCCTCTCTGGGAGATCGGAGTGTACCCCGTCCAAATGTTTTGGACAAAGAGCCGCCACTCTGAAGAAATGACGTCTCCTTGGCAAAATCATAAATTTGTCAGTGGTATGGTGTAGGGGGAGGGGGGGGCTTGTACCCTCCATGGAACTTCCGCTCAATCCTCTGCGGATTGGTTGGTACGCCGAAGTCGGTACTCACCCATTCAGTTGTGTAAACCACTCCACCTGAAAATATAAGCCACATATCTAGAGAGCAAGGAGGGTGGGGGCGAAAGGAGAACCGTCTATTCTTATCTGGTGAAACTGCCCCTTCAATGCTTGCTTCTCCCACCCGCAATAATTTCAACTTCTAACATGGGAGCCTATGGAATGTGACCCCCTATTCATTTTGGTCTGCCTATTGCTTTCATGTACTTTGTCCCTCCGATACTTTTAAGAAATAAACATCGGTGGGCCGATCCTTTCGTCGAAATGGGCTCCCTCTCACAGATGCATTCACTTCGCATCACGACAACTTTGGAACGGAGTGAAATAAATCAATAAGGAAAGAATGGTAAGGTTCCTTGATCAATTCTGTATCACGAAAGGTAGATCCAATCCTCCTGGGGTGGCTGAATCAATTGGATACAAAAATAAATACGAACTGCGTACCACGAACTCCCATAGTCGCACGGCCTAAAACTGGCCGCGTTTCCGTGTTTTTACTTACCCTCCGCAAGGTGGCAGTGTGGAGTGTCGAACGTACACTCCACACTGTCTCCATGGCATGTTGCCAGAAACTTGTGCGTGTCGAATATTGCTTGTATTTGCAGAGAAGATCCAAGTGAGAGAAGGATCGCGGTGGTGGTTATTGGTTTTACGACACGTCGACCGTTGAGTCATAGCGTCGCCAATCTCTCACGCCGATTGGTCGCGGGCGAAGAGTAGCGACAGGTGAGATTCGAACCCACAATCGATTGTGAGACGAGCATCTTACCCCTAGACCACTCGTCCCCATGACGGCAAATGTGGCGCAGCGTTTGGGCCATGACTGTAAACGTGGCGCACTGGTTTGGCCATCACTCTTAGCTCGCCGAACCCGCTGTTGCGGCCCGCTACAGGTACCCCCCGCCCAGACACGGCGCCGGCAAAGGTGACGTGGCGAACGACATACCGCGCAGGGGTGATCACTGCACGGCCGGAGCGAGGGCGAAGGGCGGGCCGCAGCGCTGGTCCGACGGTTGATGACGGCGGTGGCGGCGGTGGTGATCCAAGTAGGCTGGTTTGACGAGATGTCAGCCAGTGAGTTGGCTGAGGTTGCTGTCAGCCAGTGGGTCGGCTGAGGTTGCTGAGGCAGCCAGTGGGTCGGCTGAGGTTGCTGAGGCAGCCAGTGGGTCGGCTGAGGTCGCTGAGGTTGATGTAACGTCAGCCAGGACGTTAGACGATGAGACGTCAGCCAGTGGGTCGGCTGAGGTTGCGGAGGAAGCCAGTGGGTCGGCTGAGGTTGCTGAGGCAGCCAGTGGGTCGGCGGTCGCTGAGGTTGATGTAACGTCAGCCAGGACGTTAGACGATGAGACGTCAGCCAGTGGGTCGGCTGAAGTCTCAGTCAGCCAGTGGGTCGGCTGAGGTTGCTGAGGCAGCCAGTGGGTCGGCTGAGGTTGCTGAGGAAGCCAGTGGGTCGGCTGAGGTTGCTGAGGAAGCCAGTGGGTCGGCTGAGGTTGCTGTAACGTCAGCCAGGACGTTAGACGATGATATGTCAGCCAGTGGGTCGGCTGAGGTTGCTGAGGCAGCCAGTGGGTCGGCTGAGGTTGCTGAGGAAGCCAGTGGGTCGGCTGAGGTTGATGTAACGTCAGCCAGGACGTTAGACGATGAGACGTCAGCCAGTGGGTCGGCTGGAGTTGCACTCAGCCAGTGGGTCGGCTGAGGTTGCTGAGGAAGCCAGTGGGTCGGCAGATGCAGCGACGTCAGCCAGTGAGTCGGCTAACGCCGCGAAGTCGCCGTTGGTGAGCCGGCAGATGCCGTGACGTCAGCCAGGACGTCGGACGGTGAGCCGGTAGGTGCTGTGACGTTAGCCAGTGAGTCGGCTGTGACGTCAGCTGGTGTACCGGCTGATACCGTGACGTCAGCCTGTGGGTCGGCTGTGACGTCAGACGGTGAGCCGGCAGATGCCGTGACGTCAGCCAGGACGTCAGACGGCGTGCTGGCGGATGATGCGGCGTCGACTTCGGTGAGCAGGCGGATGTGACGTCAGCCAGTGAGTCGGCTAACGCCGCGAAGTCGACGTTGGTGAGCCGGCAGATGCCGTGACGTCAGCGAGGACGTCAGACGGCGTGCTGGCGGATGATGCGGCGTCGACTTCGGTGAGCAGGCGGATGTGACGTCAGACGGTGAGCCGGTAGGTGCTGTGACGTCAGCCAGTGAGTCGGCTGTGACGTCAGCTGGTGTACCGGCTGAGACAGTGACGTCAGACGGTGAGCCGGCAGATGCCGTGACGTCAGCCAGGATGTCAGACGGCGTGCGGGCGTGGAGTCGCTGACGGAGTGTCGATGTCCATCAGTTGGCGAAGGCCGGCTGGGCGTGCGCAGATGCGGCGACGCAGCGGCGAGACGAACGTCGGTGGTCCCTCGGTGTCCGGGCGGCGCCAACAGGCCTCCGGCGAGAGGGAGAGAGGCAGAAAGAGGGACAGGACCGGGTGGGGGCGTGCGGAAAGTGGAGAGCGTTGCGCGTTGGCTCCCCACATCACGTCGGGACGACTTGAATCGCGTCGGGACGGCTGGAATCACGTCGGGACGGCTGGAATCACGTCGGGACGGCTGGAATCACGTCGAGACGGCTTGAATCGCGTCGGGACGGCTTGAATCGCGTCGGGACGGCTTGAATCACGTCGGGACGGCTTGAATCACGTCGGGACGGCTTGAATCGCGTCAGGACGGCTGGAATCACGTCGAGACGGCTTGAATCGCGTCGGGACGGCTTGAATCGCGTCGGGACGGCTTGAATCACGTCGGGACGGCTTGAATCACGTCGGGACGGCTTGAATCGCGTCAGGACGGCTGAAATCATGTCGGGACGGCTGGAATCACGTCGGGGTCACCAATTGTGGAGTGTCGAACGTGCACTCCACACTGTCTCCATGGCATGTTGCCAGAAACTTGTGCGTGTCGAATATTGCTTGTATTTGCAGAGAAGATCCAAGTGAGAGGGAAAGGCGGTAGACTATATAGTATCACATACAAACGCATTAGTATTGCGGCCGCGTCGGCGTCACACTTCCCAACAGCTGTGTTAGTTTTCTCCTGCGCATGCGTCGACTTGCCGCTAGCTACGGCGAGGGGGCGGTGAGTAATGACGCGTTGCGTGCCGCCCCGACGGGGCGAATGTGGAGCGGCGTTTGAGCCATGACGGCAAATGTGGCGCAGCGTTTGGGCCATGACTGTAAACGTGGCGCACTGGTTTGGCCATCACTGTTAGCTCGCCGAACCCGCTGTTGCGGCCCGCTACAGCAGGTTGATGCCGCTGATTCGCGCAGATCAAAGGCGCCGACGCGGAGTTTCCAATCCAGGCGTACATGATCCATGCCATAATGACTGGTGTGTGACATTCATTGCGCACGCTGTTCCGGTGTATGCTAATTGACTCTATTGTGTTCTGGGTACTAATACTAAAGCATTGCGTGTAAAGAAAATATACGACCTTCAATATACCAGGAGGTGCTGAGTTGACATCAAAAGTAACGATAAAGATTATACTTTATTACTGGCCAGGGGCCATCGTCAGGAGTGATGAGAAAAAAAGCTCAAGCTTAAAAATTGAAAAAGCACGAGGGACAAAAAGGCGTGCAAAAAGACACGTGGAATGCAGAAAAGCCTCCTCAGTGGTGCAGACACTCACAGAAACTCCAAACCAGAAACAAACTATGTCAAGAAGAAATCCTCTGAGGAAGCCCGAGCCGATGGTCATGTACATATCGATGCATACACTCACGCACATATAAAGACATATATCCAATATAACGCGTAATACATAATATATATAATTTATGTTTATGTAATTTTATGTGATATACCAAGACGTCGTTTGCGTGTTTAGTTGCGGCTGTAGATTACGTATATGTAGAGATTCGAGGACCTTCAAATCAGCGTTGTCCCTGGCTATTGCTAGAATTTATACTTTGAAGTTTGTGTTAGTGTCGCTGTGTTCGATGTTAGAATATTTGTCGATCATGTGTTCGCCTAAAGGTGTGTATGCTCTCCGAAGTCTGGCAACTCCCAAGTGCTCATTATACCAATGAGCACTTGGGAGATCCACAGCTGGGGATAAAAACCAAGGAATCCTCAGCTTTAAACTGCAGTGTTTTGAGGTTGTGGGAGGAACTGCTCCTACTGTTCACACCGCCTTCCCTTCCCCAACAACAGAAACACCTGTATTCCATGGGCTGGATTTTACATTGGAGGTCTAAGCCCCTTTCAGTAATTAAGGCTCAAGGCTCACACATCGCAGATAGAGTAGCGTGGACAGTGGCGTACCTAGTATTTGCATGTGGGGGCAAACGGATTTCGAGGTGGCTCAAACAACATTCATACAAATAGTCGCCCGATTCGTACAAGTATTTTTCATAAGTACCGATTATTATTTTATGCTAAGATGAGTAGGAACAACTTAATTTGGCGCTGCAAGGTGCCAAACCTATCAACATCGTTCCGAAGTCAGTGGATTTCAACCCTCTCCCTCCTGTTCAAATGCCTCCGAAATGGCCGGCAAGTTTTCATATATAAAATGGCCGGCAATAAAATCATATATTCATATATCATTGGGGTTTTCATATATTACCATTTCATAATCCGAAATGGCCGGCATATATAAAGTCATAAAAGTCATAAAGTCATAAAGTCATAAACATTATACATATATACATATATATATGTATATGTATTATTGATTATTATACTATAGATTACTGGGGCGCAAAATACATGAAGTTAATGGGAAGCCCCACATCTATGGGACGCATGCTCCATGGTACCCCATATTAAAAGTCAATTATTGGGGGACAGAGCCAACACTGAGGGGGCATTTGCCCCTAAAAATATATCAAAGAACACCCCTGGTCTAGACTCATATGAATGAAAAATGGAAAACAATCCTGAAAACCAGCTGCAGGTTCCATATCTGCACATGGGTGATAAGGGCGTGATATTCCAACCAGTATCGGTGCCTCCGCCGGTAGCCTAAATATAATGTTAGCGCCTTTTCTTAGCCGGAGTGGCACCAACTTTCTCATGGGAGGCACATGCCCCCAGTGCCCCCACCCTTGTTTACGCCCCTGCACCGAGTGGGGAGGAATTATGTTGCAACAGTTATCTCTAACTTGCTCCTATCCTTTCTTTCCAGCCGTGATCTTCAGTTAGCCTGTCTCATCATACTGCTACTACCCGTGGCACCGCGCGATTCCTGCGGCGCTCGACATGAATGCAGTCAGCGTGGGTCCAACCAAAAAGTCTTAGTGTTAGGAGAAAATAAGGCTCATATTCGTGGATAAGATTCGTCATGCTTGCAAATGAACCCAATTTTGTCCCATTTTGATGGTATTTAAGATAACAAATGCCGTGAGGAAAACACGGAAGTTTGGCTGGAGAGCGTACGAGACTGAGCAATTGTCCAGCCCATGTGACGTCACCGGTTGCCAAACGATATTGAGAGGGCCCCGATTATGTTAAGTCCTGAGTTATTGCATCAATGCAATTCGTGATGCTTAGTGTATGCTACTTTTATTAAGGTGAATACGTTTCCAGATACTTTATAGCTGCTCCAAATGTGAATATTTCCAGAAATAATTTGATGAACGCTTGATCGTTCCAAGAGAGCACTTCAACATTGACATCGACTCCAGACTGAACAAATTACAAGATGCACTGTATATTTCCCGTGTATTAGCGAAAATCCTATGTAATTTCAGTGCATTATCCAGCGTAATGTGACGTTTCCCTTCTACTTCACAGTAGTTGCTGCAGCTGTAAAATAGCTATGTAATGCAAATTATGCGGTAATCTTTACCTTTCGGCCGACACATACTGCCAAGGTTACTGATTTGTAAACAGGTGTACAGTGGGGAACAGTGACGTCACGAGTCAGGGAAGCGACGTCACAGGACTCGGGTGTCGGTAAAGATTACCACCTAACCTAGACTAAGATAATGTAGCATAATATACAAAATGTATCATAGCATAATATAATCTAACCTAACCTAACCTAACCGGAAAACCAGAATCCTCCGAAGCAAATTTTTCGGCCATGACGTCATGAAATATATGCGACATTGTATGCGACACCTCTTTACAAATCACTAACCTTGGCATTATGTGTTGGCCGAAAGGTAAATATTACCAATTATGCATTATTTGTAGACTGTTCCCATCGTTCCAAGAATGCTGCAAGACTGATTGGTAAATTTGTCCTAAAAGGTGTTTTTTTGTGAATTTTTCTTCAGAATGTCATGTCTATGAAAGTGACTAAGATGATGGAACCACTTATTTTCTGTGCAAATGCTTGTTTTTCAGGTTGAGAGCAAAATAATGCCAAAAATGAGCTTTGAGTCAGGTAGCAACTAGCATATCATAAAAAGAAATGTCAAAAAATCAAATGAAAACACAACATATCCTAACTAATGTACCTAACCTGGTATTTTTGTCTTAAAGGGCATTTTTGGAATTTGTGGATTTTTTTTCTTCGGAATAGTATGTTTATTAACGTGATTTGGAAGATGTGATCATTCGTTTTCTCCGTAAATGCTTACGTCTCGGTTAATCTTAGCGATAATATCTATAATGTGCCATATATGCCACACCTCTGTTTGTTGCATAATTTATCCATCCCTCACCTGGCACTTCTCAGACGTGATTCAAGGGACATTCAACACTTCGTGCAGTTGATTCAACACTTTTTCACGTCAAAAATGCTTAATTTCTGCCTCTGCCACATAGATGACACACCACTACTATTCGACCAGAAGGCCCAAAAAAACTAAGCAGAGCATGGCTTGCGGCCGTGATGTACGGATGACATCACAATAAATATTACGCTTGTGTTTTTAAATTATAATATATGAGTTTATATTAGTTTAGATAAGAGTAGATTGTATTATGTTAGGTTAGATTAGGTTGGGTTTGGTTAGGTTTTCCTATTTAATTATTAATTATACTGCTTGTTGGAAGTCGTGAGGAAAGACGACGAGACTGAGCAGAAGCTGACTCTTTTAATTATCACTTCGCGGTCTGTCATGATAAACATTACGCTTGTGTTTTTAAATTAAAATATGAGTTTATATTAGTTTAGATAAGAGTAGATTGTATTATGTTAGGTTAGGTTAGATTTTCCTATTTTATTATGAATTATCATACTATTTGTTGGAAGTCGTGAGGCAAGACGAGACCGAGCAGAAGCCGGCTGTTAGCCGTGCTGTGTGTTTAGTTTTTTTCTGGCGTTGCGGTGGAATAGTAGTGGTGTGTCATCTATGTGGCAAAGAGGCAGAAATTAAGCATTTCCGACGTGAAAAAGTGTTGAATCAACTGCGTGAAGTGTTGAATGTCCCTTTAATCACATCTGAGAAGCGCCAGGTGAGGAATGGATAAATTATGCAACAAACAACAGCGGTGTGGCATACATGGCGCATTATAGATATTATCGCTAAGATTAACAGACGTAAGCATTTACGGAGAAAACTAATGATTGCATCTTCCAAATCACGTTCATAAACATCGTGTTCCGAAAAACAAATCCAAAAATTCCCAAAACAACTTTTAAGACAAATTTACCCCTAACCTAACCTACCTTTAGAGGAAAAATTAAATAAGAATAAAATTAGGAAAATGTCGAGCAATTTATTTTCTGAAAATTCTCAAACTTAAAAAGAATCCTACCCCAGTCTAACCTAACATAACCTAACCTAAGTTGCTTTTGAAGAAAAAAAATCCTATTTTTTGTTGAAAATTTTAGTGAATTTGTTATCTCTCAAAACTCTGGAATTATTCTGCTTTAAGTTGGTAACAAGAAAAATTTGTACATGCATTTGCCTCCATAAAGCAAACAAATGGGTTAGGTTTGGTTAGGTTAGGTTAGTTTCAGTTTTTGTAAGTTGGAAAATTCTCTTTTTCGGAAACAAAATTATATTCAAAAAGAAATCCACAGAAAATAGGTGGTACCATCATCTTAGTCACCTTCATAAGCATGGTGTTCTGAATAATAATTCCAAAAAAAATCAAGACACCTTTTAAGATAAATTTATATATTTATCAGCTGAAGTTACAGCTATCATGAGATGAGGTGGTTTTACAGTGGCTTTTTGCTCTCAGGTCACATGGTCTCAGGAACAGGATAGATGGAGAAGACCTGGCATAATGATCTGCATACATTAAAAGTGACCACCAAATCTAATTCTCACATCAGTTTTAATAACAAAATATGTTTTACTATTGACACTGCTGAAATAAGTAAAATTATGCTTATGAACATCAGCAAATTGCAATATGCTTTCTGATTTATGTGGAGACTGCACTTAGCTGTATTGTATCTGGTAGCCAATGAATGACTGCCAGATTACAAATTGGTGCTATGGTTAAATTAGCTAGGGGTGCAGTTAAAAGCCAACTTCTTGAGAATTGGTAGAGAAAATGAGAACAAAAGTATATTTAATCGATGTCGACCAAGTTGATAAATCCATACATAATACTCCTGACATGCTCATACTGTACAACTAATAAATTTTCACAACACACCCCATGAGTAGGACGCTCATGCACCGACTGATTTGTTTCCTGTCGTCTGTTGGGATATGGGTTTTGGAAGATAAAATTGTTTAAGGAAAATTATACTATAACAATCTGTGTAAAATATTTTTATTCCCACCACCAAGCAATAATTTTGGCAACAAAAAGGCTGCGAAAATTGTTGGAAACTAATTATTATTAATATTAAATGTTTTCCAATATACTTTTTTAGTTCATGTCTGGAATGTTTTAGTTGAAGCCCAAAATGACTTGGAAGGATCAAAAGTGACTAGATGGGAGAGGAAATTTCTGCTGTAAAACCAGCTAAGGATGTTCACATGTGTATTAATTATATGTGGATTGGAATGTGGTATGCTATCAGAGTCATTCATGACTTTAATGTGAAGTCTGGTATTGGTTGGAGCTACAAAAATACCAAAAATCTGGCAGTGAATAAATAGAACCTTATAATTGTTTTATTATGCCAATAATAATGCCTTTGTGACAATCATAGCACATTTGGTCCACTTGGGAGCATTCCATATGGTTGTCATCCTTCACCCAGTTCTTATACTCTTGTGTTCTAGCATGCTCTTGCTTTTGGATGTCTAAAATGGTTGACAACAGCTGTTTATATTTCCATGACTTCATCTATAAATTGGTTTGCACCTCCTTGTAGTTATAGTTGAGAGCAATAAATAAGTGCAGCATGCATCCAGATGTGTACATACTGAAAGCTGAGCTTAGTTCAGATCAGTCATATTTTGTGGATTGGCACCAAGCAAAGTGACTGGATCTGGCAATGAAGACCAGTCAGTGTCATTATCCATCAAAGTGCTTGCATTATCTATAAACATGTTTTTGCACTGCAGGGTTCATGTTTTAGTGACACTAAGCAATTGTCATGTAGACAAATGTGTGTGTACAGTTATTGCTGGTACATTGCAGAGTCGCTGTGCCAGGAAAGCCATGCAGATGTATGCTGTGATTCTCATGCATGCATGTCACAATGTTCTGAGCATATTAGATGGCTTTCTTCACCTGCAGTTTGTTCCACATGTGGCAATTCAGTGCATGTTTTATATGACATGACAAAGTCAACATATTGTGAATGCTGGTTTGCAAAATAATTTGGACTGTCTCTCTTTGAAAGTAGTTTAACTGTGGACATCAGCATTTACTCATTGTGTTTCAGGAATCCTTACTGAAACAAACTCAAGGCTCACATTTCTGTGAAACAATATTGGACACATCTTGTGCACACAGAATGCCAGAAATAAAGATTACTCCACTTGGTAAGTAGGATCTGATGTTCATTTATCTTCAATAATTTTATTTCTGAGGTTGTAGTTTGGAACTTTGATATTGGTGCCATGTTATTTGTAGGAACTGTTTCCTGTGTACTTCAAAAGTTTGACATTGCTAGCAAAATATTATACACACAAAGTGTTTGTGAAATTATTGTTTGGTATCACATGGAATGCAATAATATTGTTTGCCCATGTCTCAAAACATCAATACTTGAATTTGTTCAGTTTGAGTAACCATGTTTAGGATCAATTGATGTTCTTGACATGTTTAATTTCCAGGTGCTGGACAGGATGTTGGTAGAAGCTGTATCTTGGTCACCATTGGTGGTAAAAACATCATGCTCGACTGTGGAATGCATATGGGATACAATGATGAGGCAAGTTGTATGATAATGTATGATAATGTAAATGGAATGTTTGAATGTCTTGCTCTAATTTAGTCTTATTGACAATGCAGCAATAATACTAATAATGACCTTTATTTCGCACCATTCTAGGTACATATCTGGGCTACCATACTACAACACACAATGACTTCATACATACAGACCAGCACTGCACAACCAAACTGAGACAGCAGCCACAGGGTGCCACACCTGTCCTGTTCTACCCTGGGTCATGCACATGAGCCTGATCTGCTCTTTCCAGTACAATTCGTTCCAGCCGGGACCTAAATGTGTTTTTGATGTCAGCTTTACTGGCCACCGATAAATCCATAGATACAAGTTCATATTCATACCTAATTCGAGCATGATTTTGTGCAATAATACCCAACCGAGCTACATCACTCTCACGCAGTGCTTTTATAATGGCATTTCTACTGTCCAGGGTGGGACGAGTGGTCTAGGGGTAAGATGCTCGTCTCGCAATCGAAAGATTGTGGGTTCGAATCTCACCTGTCGCTACTCTTCGCCCGCGACCAATCGGCGTGAGAGATTGGCGACGCTATGTGACTCAACGGTCGACGTGTCGTAAAACCAATAACCAACCAACCTACTGTCCAGGAGGCTACGCACAAATAAAAGCTGTCTACTTGCCACCAGCATGTGGGACGGCAGAGTTCCAAACTGCCGACACACTTCATGATTGCGAAAGAAGCGAGGAACCTTGACTAGCCTTTTCAAGCAGGAGTGATAGGCTATGCAGACTTCGCGAAAAGCTCGTTTCACACCCACAGTGTTCCACAATTCACACCCATAGAGGGTACAGTATATCTTAAACAGCCTAACTAGCATGAGCTTGTCTGCATATCCTAACGTAGCACAGAGCATGTTTACCTGGTAGTACAGTGCACGTCTGGTCCTCTGCAGATCTGCACAATCACTCAGGTTGCACTCAATTACGTGCCCCAGATACCTGAACTTCTGGACCCACACAAGTGGTTTTCCACAGAGGAGTACTTGTGGCCCTTGGCTACACATCAGATGTGATGACGAGTATGGTTTTTGAGGGCTAAACATCATGCAGACAGTCTTTTTAACATTGAATTTCACATCCATTGAGGCTGCAAAGGTCTCGCACGACCTAACTAGCACCTGAAGTCCTGCCCTAGTGGGGGCCAGCAGAACAATGTCATCAGCATATGCCAGAACATTTACAGCATGCAGTCCAACATGACAACCAACACCAGTCTTTTGCAAATCACATAAAAGCTTATCTATGTACACATTAAACAGCAGAGGTGAGAGATTTCCCCCTTGTCTGACGCCATTCTGAATATAAAATGGTTCCGATCTACTGTCAGCCCACCTCACTCCCATCTGTTGGGACCGATACCACGTAACTAGAAGTCCGAGGCATGCTGTCGGGATACCACGTAACTAGAAGTCCGAGGATGCTGTCGGGAACCCCCTGTCAGCTAGTATTTGAAAAAGCTTTGCATGACAAACTCTGTCCCGAGGTATGCTGTCGGGACACCCCTGTCAGCTAGTATTTGAAAAAGCTTTGCATGACAAACTCTGTCTGATCACGCTTTGGTCGAAGCGCCCTTAAACCCAAATAACAACAACAACAAACTCTGTCAAATGCTTTGCTGGCATCTAAGAAGCAGGCATAGACTGGGCTACCCTGCCTGGTGTAGTGGTGAATAGTTTCCTTGAGAACATATGTAGCCTGGGTGGTGGAGTGTCCGGCTTTGAAGCCAAACTGAGCCTCATTTATATGTAAAAACGGCTCTAGCCGTTCTACAAGGATGAGCTCCAGCACTTTAGATATGCTGGTAGAGAGAGCTATTGCTCGGTAGTTTGATGTGTCATCCAATGGGCCACTTTTGTCCTTGATGATGGGCACCAGCAGGGAAAATATCAAATCATCTGGCAGAAAACAGTGGTTCATACTTGCATTGAACAGGACAGTCAGAATGGACAAGACACCTGGCCATAGATGCAACAAGTGATCAGGAGCTATGGAGTCCCAACCAGGAGCTTTCCCACTTTTGAGCCTGGCCACTGACTTTCGTACATCCTCAACAGTTATCGGGGGAATATCATCTGCAGGCTCTAGCAAGAACTGATTGATTGCAACATCATCACTGGAGGAGCTGTCATCATTGAAAATGGAATGAAAATGTTTTTTTCCACATGTTAGCGATATCTTCCTTACCCGTGAAGCTGCCGAAACTCGATGGAAGTGGAATGCCACATCCCATTTCTTGTCTAATCTGAGTCCAAAAACGAGTGGGGGAATGGTTCAGGAATGAGTATGCCAATTTGTTGGCCATAACTGCGTTTTGCTCCCTTTTGCATTTTCTCAGTGCATACTTGAATGAGAGGCGGGTTTGTCTCATGTGCTGAGCTAGGGGCCCATCTCTGGGAGAACCACTAGACCTCCAGCAAATAAATGCCCTGCATGCAAAATCATGCTTTAATCTTACACTGTGGTTCCAGCCAGGCAATTGGCCAGGGTGGTTGCTCTGGCTACGATAATTCTGTCTGATGCAATTATTGCCAGCAAGAACAATAGCCTGGACCAAAGTGAAGTATCCCCGGATTATTTTATCCACATGTGACATACACCTGCAACCTGCTTGGCAACAGTTGCTCCTCAGGTCTCTAAGACCAGTAGGGCAGTGCAGGTCTAAATGAGCTAAAATATAATAGTTGTAATGAGCTAGGCTTGCACCATCAGCTAAGCTCCAACATACCTTTGGGGGCCTTCTGGCTTGTTGTTCTGGGTCAGTATAATCAGTAGGATGTACAAGTACTTGCACAGCAAGGGGCAGGTGGTCGTGTAAGCTAACATCATATATGACAGATATATCATGAATTACTGAGTGCAATTTGTGGCTAAACAGGCAATGGTCAAGCCATGACACTGAGCTGTGAGATGCGCTAACATATGTGTAAGTAGTGTTGTTGTGTCCCAAGTAGTCCACATCAGATACAAATAACTGGCTCTCTGAGCAGAACTCCTTGAGTTCTGTGAAGAAAAGTGAGCCATGGCTGTTTGCATTACAGTCTCCAATAATCCCATAATATGACGTTTTTGTTGACACCTGATCCAAAATGCAGCTCAGCTGGCCAAGAGTCATACTAAAATTGTCATGGCTCTCAGAATCTCTATAATCAGTTGGCAGGTAGACATTGAGCAGTGACAGGCAGCCAACATTTGTGATTGTGTCAATCTGCACTATTCTCTCACTTATTGCTTTAATTTTAACACAAGCTTGGTGACACCTTTTCCACAGTATAGCAACACCCCCAAATGGTCTGCCAACCAACAGAGAGCTAGACGAGTCAAAAGCAGAGTCCCCCAAACCAAGAAAATCTTTAGTTAGTTAGTTGTTTGGGCTTAAGGGCGCGCCGACTACGAGGTCATTTAGCGCCCCAAGAAAATATTTGTGAATGTTATTCAACATGGGTAGCTCAAATTTAGACAGCCATGTCTCCTGCAGAAATACAATGTCATATGAATCGCATAAAGAGCGAACTTCAGAGAGGGAGCTTTTCAGTGAGTGACAGTTGAAAGTACATATTTTTAGCATGAAGGGTGAGGAGCTGATGAGGTGAAACTAGTATTAAACATGGCGCCTTACATCACCCACACTGACACTGCAAAGCAGCTTCTGAGGTCTGCTTTGGCTGCTGAGTGCATTTTCTTTGCTAGTAATTCTGGCCCTGTAAAACACTTTGATGGTGACATGTTTTGCCCATTTCTCAAACACCAGAATCTGTGCAAAATCATCAGATGGTACTGATACTGTGAACCCTTTGTACCCATACTTGGCCAGACAGTGGGGTATCTCTGATGCACTGACTCCACCTGGCTTACCTAGTATCCACTCCACATGAGAGACCACACCCTCTGTGGAGGTACTCGAGTCAAGCCTACCCACAAAGAGGTCACGATTGCGCTGGGGTGCTGGCACACCTTTTAATCGAGTTGAAATGGAGGACCCTTCCAGACCAATTTTCCTCTTCCTGGAACCATGTCCTCTTTTGACCACTGTGAAGCCATCACCATCTTGCACAGGCCCATTTTGCTGCCCCACTATTGGCAGCTGCTGCTGGTGGCTCTGGGGCTGCTGTTGCTGTTGGTTCCTCTGCTGATGGGACTGCTGGGGATGTTCATCCTGGTGTTGAGACTGCTGTTGTGGCTGATGCTGTTGGAGCTGTGGCTGTTGCACTTGCTGCATTTGATGCTGCTGAACGGGTAGACGGGCAGCTACTTCAGACCATAAAGGTTGTGAGGAATACTGTGCATTGTTATGCTGTATGGACTTTGGTGGTGTTTCTTGCAGTGAGTAGACCACCTCCTTCAGGGCTTTGAACTCCTGTTGCAGTTGACTAAACTGACCCAGGAGTACTGTCAGGTCAACATGTTCTGAGGAGACGGGGGGATGCTGCCCAAGTGAATGGCGTAGAACTCTGGGAGAGTTGCCCCATCTTTGTCCAGAGTTTGGAGGGCCTTTAAGATGTCTTCACAGTCAGCACGCTCCTTGGAGCAGGTGGCAGAGTTCTTCCTTTTGATGTTTCTCAGATCCCTTCTCACTCCCATTTTGCTGATCACAGTTTCCCATAACAGGTCTTTGGCACTTTGTATTTGTTCTGAGGTGTAAAAGTCCACACATATTTTTGCTAGGACTTCATATGGCACGGTCTTCATCTTGTGCACAATACAGCACAAAAGCACAACAGCTCCAATGCCTGCCATATTACAATTGTGAATGCTATGCTTAATGGTAAAATAAATGTCATGTCAAACGGATCCAAGAGCTGCATAGTTTATTTGTATAGATTGTACATTTGTCACAATTCAATGTCCTGGTACTTCATGTAATGTTCATAAGCCAGCAACCATGATTCGTATTATATTATTTATTGCAAGTTAGTGTGAAGCCTATTGTGTATGTAGTCCATTGTGATGTATGTTTACAGTATCCAAAGCCTGTTTGCTACTCAGTATCCATACCTGCTTTTTAAAATGCTGTAATTTTTGTGGTTGCTAACTTCACTGCCAATCCTTCTTGAGTACTCCATTGTTTATTCAAAGAAAATGTTCTCTTCCCACACATTTCCACCTGAACGGACGGACGTCACCGTGCCATTGACGCTGCAAATGTACCGTTCAGCGTCGGTTTCCCGACTTCTCGTACATCGCGGAAGGCTCTCTGACAGCCCACCTGGACTGTGTCATCGTCTCCCACTTCCACCTGGACCACTGTGGTGCACTGCCCTACATGACTGAGATGGTGGGGTACTCGGGACCAATCTACATGACCTACCCGACCAAGGCTATTGCTCCCATTCTGCTGGTAAGTGCAGTGGGCAGTACCGTGGTCAGTTATCAGCTCTATTATAGGGATCTATATCAGAACTTCAGCATGATATATTTTGTGACTGAGAGTTTGAGACATGGGAAGCTTTTAAAGACATTGGAATTTTTAGAATAGAACTTCAGGAGCTTGGGCTTTGAAATTGAGGGTATTGGGGAAATGCGGTTATGGGACTCCGGGGTGCTCCGAGCTCTACACAGAGTCGGACTTTTGAAGCACTGGGGAATTTAACATGGGTGAAGTTCGGGTATTGAAGACGTCAATGATTCGAAATGCTAGGGTTCTGATATAGACTTATCACAGGCGACTCCGGCTCGAGCGAGTCAGTATGCATTGTCGATTGTGCATCGTGTTGTGCCCAACTGCCATTGTTTTATTGTGCATGCTTCTGCCAGTCCTGCAAAACTGAGAATGACTCAATTACTACCAATAAATATGTGCTTGAAGCTGCAAGTGATTCACCATAATAACCAGCATGACCCTCTTGGGGAGACGTGCTAATAGATCCATAGGTCATTCATATGAAGTGTCGCTTTATGCACATGTGACGGTAACATCGCTGCTCTCCGATGTTGACGTCCGTGGCAGCCCTCATGTCATCTTAGCACCAAATGTTGTCCAGCTGTGGCATGGGATAGGTCCAGTTTCCAAACGCCATCCTCCCCCCCCTCACTCTCCCCTACACCCTCTTGTGTGCACCGATCGTTAAAATTAGCGTTTCTGGTGCCTAGTTCAAGGTTAATGCAGTGATCTGTTGCGCGTAGCCACAAAGTTATTAGTTGCAAGTTCCCCGAAGTATTTTGGATATGCTTCTGTCCATTGCCACATAGCATTCCAAAAATAAGTGAACCCCTCAAATCACTGGAACACACTGAATCATTCTTGAGGAATCGATTAAGGAACGCTCAATGCATCCAGTACATTTCAATCCAAACCACCTGGAATGAAACCTAACCGAGTTTTCAATGTCAGCGTCATTGTCCAACCATTGGAATCACTTCAATAACACGATTCAGCTCATCACTCACATCAGGTGACAGCACTGACGGCCGAGTCTGACCACCAGGACGACATGCGCAAGGTATCGGTGGAGAGGAAGGGCGAAACCAACTTCTTCACATCGCAGATGATCAAGGACTGCATGAAGAAGGTGGTGGCCGTGAACCTGCACCAGACAGTACAGGTAGTGACGGTGGTCCTGCACCACTGTAACGCCGCTGCTGCACTGGGGGTTGATAGCGTCACCCTGTCATCACTAGCTTTACGTTTACGGTGCCTTGCGATGCGGATATCAGCCGAATTTCTCCCAGAGGTGCGATTTGGTTCTTTCGCGAGCTGTGGTCGTATTGCCTGGTGCGCCACAAACTCCAAATAACCAACCAACCAAACCATTTCGTTTGGTGTGATTGACCTGTTTAGGGCGGCAAGCCTACTGCCGGCCAGAGGAGTAGGAAAGTGCATGTCCACCATTGGACTTGGTCGCCCTTCACAGCTGCTCGAATGGAATGGAATGTCCTGTGCCGGGTGACCTTGCAAGAAATGCACTACATTCTCCAGCTACAATTATTGTTTCTTTGTTGTGTTGTACGATTTCCTGTTTGCTCGGCTTTCCGTGGACGTCAGCGTGTGCCCAGTCGACGCCACTTCCGCCTGCATAGTTGAACTGACCCACTGCCCTGAAATCATTTTGTTTCGTAAAGTGGGAGTGGGTGGAGCGTAGGAGGCCAAGGCGTCAAAACCGGTTATGATGTTGAAGCCAGTTAGAAGTATGACTGACAAATGCTGATAATGATATATGAATATTATACATGTTGACAAGATTCTAATGGTGTAGATGCTCTGAATCAGATATGGCGAGAACGGTCGCTGTTACTGTAGTTGAATGTCGTGGCTTCTCATGGAAAAAATCCAACAACTCATAGCTCTGCTCGTCGAATGTCAAAACAGGTCCGTGTCGGGTGTTGGTTTCCACATGTCATCCATGCCCCGATGTAATTTCGCGTTGTGTCACCGTCGTCGTCACCGTTTCGCTGCTCCTCCGCCAGGTGGACAGCGAAATCGAAATCAAGGCGTACTACGCGGGCCACGTGCTGGGCGCCGCCATGTTTCACGTGCGCGTGGGCGACCAGAGCATCGTGTACACGGTGGGTGTCCGGTGTGGCCTGGCCTGACGATGCCGCTCCAGCACGTGTCAGACTGTCGGCCATCGTGTCCACGGTGGGTGTCCGGTGTGGCCTGGCCTGACGATGCCGCTCCAGCACGTGTCAGACTGTCGGCCATCGTGTCCACGGTGGGTGTCCGGTGTGGCCTGGCCTGACGATGCCGCTCCAGCACGTGTCAGACTGTCGGCCATCGTGTACACGGTGGGTGTCCGGTGTGGCCTGGCCTGACGATGCCGCTCCAGCACGGGTCAGACTGTCGGCCATCGTGTACACGGTGGGTGTCCGGTGTGGCCTGGCCTGACGATGCCGCTCCAGCACGTGTCAGACTGTCGGCCATCGTGTACACGGTGGGTGTCCGGTGTGGCCTGGCCTGACGATGCCGCTCCAGCACGGGTCAGACTGTCGGCCATCGTGTACACGGTGGGTGTCCGGTGTGGCCTGGCCTGACGATGCCGCTCCAGCACGGGTCAGACTGTCGGCCATCGTGTACACGGTGGGTGTCCGGTGTGGCCCGGCCTGACGATGCCGCTCCAGCACTGGTCAGACTGTCGGCCATCGTGTACACGGTGGGTGTCCGGTGTGGCCCGGCCTGACGATGCCGCTCCAGCACGGGTCAGACTGTCGGCCATAGTCGACAGCACTCTGGTGCGTGAACGACTGTTCTGATGTGCTAGGTGTGGTGCAGGGAAGCTGTGACGATCAGGCGTGGTACAGGGTACCTCTGACATGTCGGGTGTGGGGGTGCAAGGCAGCTCTGATATGTCGGGTGTGGAGGGTGCGGGGCTGCTCTGATATGTCAGATGTGGGGGTACAGGGCTGCTCTGATATGTCGGGTGTGGAGGGTGCGGGTCTGCTCTGATATGTCAGATGTGGGGGTACAGGCTGCTTTGATATGTCGGGCGTGGAGGGTGCGGGGCTGCTCTGATATGTCAGATGTGGGGGTACAGGGCTGCTCTGATATGTCGGGTGTGGGGGGTTCAGGGCTGCTCTGATATGTCGGGTGTGGAGGGTGCGGGGCTGCTCTGATATGTCGGGTGTGGAGGGTACAGGGCTGCTCTGATATGTCGGGTGTGGAGGGTGCGGGGCTGCTCTGATACGTTAGGTGTGGAGGGTGTAGGGCAGCTCTCTGGAATGTTGGGTATATGTATGCTCATCTCTGGCTTCATTGGTTTTCAGTACACAACGTTCTACATTTCCTTTAGAGTGATATTTCGGATGTAGTAAATTGTTAGGGATGTACGTATGGAACAATTTTAATTAATAGGCAGGCATTGAATTTCTGTGCGGATACAGGGGCACTGGCATTATCAAATAGATTATCAGATGAGCCAATAGATAGGCATACACTGATTTGTTTCCTTGTGTATTTGAGCCAGCAGGGCTCAAATACACCAAATACACCAGGGAACAGCAGGGCTGTTCTAACCTGTACAAAAAGGTGTGCATCTGTGGACCGAGAGCAGTCGCTGCGTATCGGTCGGCCCTCTGTCTCCGACCTCAGCAAGCACTGACTTTTCTGGCAGCTGATTTTCCTGGATACCAGCTGGCTGCGAGAAGTGTTAGTGGCATTATTGAACTGAAGCTCTCGCACACCAAGCCAATCATAGCTGATTGGCTGTTCTTTACGGATGCAGAACGGTATGACTGGGGACGTGTGAACAGCTGTGGTTATGTGCTGAATGCGGTTCGGCATCTGGAAATAGACATCACTGTCAGTACGTTCTCGTGGGTAGACAGGTGTTTGGACGATTATAATCGTAATTATATTACGTAATTATATATAATAATTATAATCGTAATTATTATACTTATAATACTGACCACTAATCATTGGCAAATTCGTGTTGATGTGACTGGACGGTGGATTTTGTTTTGTGTTGCAATCTGACGGAAAAAAATGTGCCTTTCTTCTCTGACTATGTACGTAGCTTTAAAGTGTATCTGGTGCGGCTACACATTGCGGCGGGTTTGCGCCAGCCGTGGCAGCAGCCGGTGTGCGCGTGCGGTGTATCCAACGGCAGCGAGGTGTGCGTGAGCGCGCCGCTCTGTCTGCGCCCGGGCAGGGGGACTACAACATGACGCCCGACCGGCACCTGGGCGCCGCCTGGATCGACCGGTGCCGGCCCGACCTGCTCATCACAGAGTCCACCTACGCCACCACCATCCGCGACTCGAAGCGGTGCCGGGAGCGCGACATCCTCAAGAAGGTCAGCGTCGCCGGCAGTGATACATTATTCGTTAAATAGGGTGGAATATACCACCTTCTGAACACTGAATTGACATCCCTATCGACTGAGTATTGATATACTGCTTCATGATGAGTCGGTATGAAGTCTTCATATCGAATTTCCAACAATATCTTGTTAATATGTGTCATGCTGATGCTCACCATTGCGGGTTGTAGTGCACAAACATCTCTCAGCACAATTCCAGGTACGAGGATAGCCTATGATGTGGTAGGTCATACAGTACCAGTTGATTTGAATGGGTATCTTGTTTTTCTATCGCTAAAATAGTTACCCCCAAATTAGGCATCTCAAAACAAAGGAAGTGGTGCACGTATGTGTACGCAGTTGGATCAGAATTGTGTTCGAAGAACCTATAATTTCTGTTAAATGGCATTGTTTTCATGGCGAATTCGACATCCTACTGTACTCGTTTTGACATCTCACACCTAACGAGAAAAAAAACATTATTTTAATACTGGTCGGCGGCCGGGTGCGGTCTCGGCCGGCGTTGTGATGGTGGTGTGATGTGCTCGTGCCGAAGAGGACTCAGTCTGATCTCGCCGGATATTGTGCATTCCTGGACCTAATGCGATGTTGTCTGACCTCGCCCACTGAGTCTGAGCTAGCGCGAGTTGACACAAGCGGGCCGAATCTGCTCTGCGGCCGGACTTGACCTGACCTGACCTGACCTGTCGCGCAGGTGCACGAGTGTGTGGAGCGCGGCGGTAAGGTGTTGATTCCCGTGTTCGCGCTGGGTCGCGCTCAGGAGCTCTGTATCCTCCTCGAATCGTACTGGGAGCGCACCAACCTCAAGGTCCCCGTCTACTTCTCTCTGGGACTGACGGAGAGGGTAAGCAAGCGGCCGGCGGCGACGAGCTTTGGAGCACTTCACTGCCCTGCTATGAACGTTGTACCTTTGGAGAACGGCGCTGCCCTGCTGCAAGCGTTGTAATTTTGGAGGACGTCACTGCCCTGCTGTGAACGTTGTACCTCTAAAGGACGTCACTGTCCTGTTGTGAACGTTGTACCTCTAAAGGATGTCACTGCCCTGCTGTAAGCGTTGCAACTTTGAAGGATATCACTGCCTACTGTGAACGTGTGCTTCATGTCATCTTCCATTTCATCGCGATGCAAACATGCAATTAATGTCGCCGGTTATGCTGTTCGATCACTCGCACCGGCGTCTTTCGACCGATCTTCGCGCGTCTCTGACATGTCTCTCGAGCATCTATGTCGCGCGTATTCAGCGTCAGTCCAAGCAGCGGTGAACGGGGTTCTCCGCTGTGACAGGCCAACAACTACTACAAGATGTTCATCACCTGGACCAACCAGAAGATCAAGAAGACGTTCGTGGAGCGGAACATGTTCGAGTTCAAGCACATCCGGCCGTTCGACAAGTCGTACATCGACAACCCGGGGCCGATGGTGGTGTTCGCGTCGCCGGGCATGCTGCACGCCGGCCTCTCGCTGACCATCTTCAAGCGCTGGGCGCCGGACGAGAAGAACATGGTCAGTGAAGCGGCACCGCTCTGGGTGTTGCCTGTGGAGCGGCAGCCGTCCGCTAGGTGTGGGCCTGCAGCTGTACCCCACAGCTGGGGGTCGCCAGTTGCCGACACTGAACGCCAGTTTGGTCCGACTGGTGTTGTCAAATTTAACCTTTTATTTCAGTTTTGTGTATTTTTGCGCACTGCAGAATTTCGCTCCGCCAGTCATGCTTCAGTCTTGTAGAAAGTAGATACGATTTTATTGGGGATGTGTTTATTCGCTCGTCTCCTGTGTCCCTCTTTGACCGGCTTGTGAATCGGATGTTGACCATTTTCCACGTGAGAGCTGTCTGGTAGTTCCGGTGAATTGGTACTGGTGTGCGATACTTATCCGTTGTTTCACCATTGTCAGCCAGACTGTTGTGTCACGCACATGCAGCGTGAGAAAGCAACATATGTACATAAAGTCCTTCGATATTTGCTATTAAGGATGTGAATGAGATGTCAAATTGCTCAGATATATTTCGTATACAAGTGTACAATACAAGGCTAGTTTTATATGATGCCCAATAACACAACACAAACATGAAACTAAAAGGAATTGGTGCTATGCTTGTCCTATGTAATGTATATATCTAGAATGCAATTAAAATTGATCAGTGAATGGCGCTAATGAACGGAAAAGTGGCGTGGCATGCCAATAGTTTCGCTGTTATCCGCCAAAGTATGCCACAAAAGTATACGGATCTGGTCACGCTGTTTGGTATGTGGGCCACTGTCTTGGACAACACTGCACAGTCAGCGGTGAATGTCCGTGGTGTATAGTTGATCGGACGGTATGCGGTTTATTTATACCCATATAGATCCCTTCCTTTTGGCAATCGGACCCATCTGCCCACTATCTGTTCATGTCTCAGTGCCGGTCTTCATCCTCATCTGACCTGATATCGGTCCTCACCTGACACGACATCGGTCCCCACCTGACCTGATATCGGTCCACAGTTGACCTGACCGGACGTCCTTCCACAGCTCATCATGCCCGGCTACTGTGTGGCGGGCACAGTGGGGCACAAGGTGCTGAGCGGTAGCAAGAAGGTCGAGATTGAGAACCGACAGGTGATCGACGTCAAAATGTCCGTCGAGTACATGTCGTTCTCGGCGCACGCCGACGCCAAGGGCATCATGCAGCTCATCACCTACTGTCAGCCGCGTAATGTGATGCTCGTGCACGGCGACGCCGAGAAGATGGTGTTCCTCCAGTCCAAGATCCAGCAGGTGGGTGCCGGCCCGCTGCCGGAAGTCGAGCGCGAGCTGACCGAACCAAAGGTTGGCACGCTTTGTGGCGTGCTGTGTGTTGTGGGTATGTGCTTTGAACTGCACCACACCAGAATTTGGCACGCCCGGGACCATGACATTTCGTCACTGACTTCTAGCCTATGAGCCGGCGTTACCTGTCTTGCTAGGTGTTTTTTTTTCAGCCGACTGTATCGCCAGGAGGCAGCGGGACTCATCATATGATCGCCGGACTGATGACCGCCCGGCGACGACCGGACACATGACACTCAAGCGTGAAAAGTTGCCGGCGGGACCCAGTAAATCATTCCGAATTATCGCACAAACCAATCCGTCTTACTGGGCTGCCGAACAGGAGGCCCTCGCCGCTGTTGCACGTGCGGTTACGCTCTGGGAGCTCCCCGATCTGCGGGGAGCTCCCAGTCAGTGGCGGCTGGGTGTGTCACCACATCTGGCGTGGTGCAAGCCGGTCTACAGCGACACCCAACCTCACCTGGCCGCACCTCAGGGTGTTCGGTACGGGAGCCGAACTTCGACCGCTGCAATCTCACCGGCGGCGGAGCTCGCTTCGTGTGACTCACTGGTGTCTCGTGCAGGAGCTGAACCTGGCCTGCTACAAGCCGGCCAACGGCGAGACGTGCACGATCGTGACGCAGCCGACGATCGCGGCGGACGTGGCGCTGCCGCTGCTGAAGCGCGACTTGCGCTCGCAGGCCGAGGTGGGCGACCTGACCGTCAAACGACGCAAGCTGCTGCATGGCGTGCTGATCGCCAAAGGCAACGTGAGTGACGAGGCGGTCGTGAGATGACGGTAGACACGTCGGGAGAGGGGTGCTGGGGTGCCGAGATGGTAGTGTAGCGGTCGGGAGTAGGGTTGGATTTGTGCCTTGTAATCCTGGATGAGGATGGAAATTGGCTACCAATTGAGTATGGAGAGGTTTCTTAAAGCATATAACGTCAGAATCCCAGTTTTTACTTTCCAGTCAATCTTGAGCACTTTATCACGGATCAGTTAATTGTAAAACAACACTATTCAGCCTCCAAACGAGAAAAGCGAGAGGATGATTTTCCGGAGAGGATAATGTTCTGGATGCTCAAAAAAGCCATGACCAACCAAGTTTTCTAACCCTGGTCAGGAGCGCCGGCAGGGCAGTAGATGGTTCTGGAGAGCGCAGGAAGTAGATGGTGCCGTGGTACCGGAAGGGCAGCAGAAGGGTCGGGAGAGGGGTGTCCGAGTGCCGGGAATGCAGTGTGGTGTCGAGAGAGGTGAGTGAAGGTAGTGCGGGGGTGCTCGAGAGGGGTCTCGAACGGCAAAAAACCGGATCGTAGGAAGTTGTGCGTAGGTGGAAAAGGACATTGTGGGTGGTTAGGAAGGAGGTGTTTAAATCCCGAAAGGTGGTATGATGGCCGACAATGGCGTCAGTGTATTGGGAGGGTAGCACGATGTCTGGAGAAATGTTGGGACCTTGGGGGCTAGTATAATTGTCGGGAAAGAATGGCCGTTGAGTGTGGTACGTGGGTGTCGGCTTGGGCAGTGTGGAGGGTGGAAAGAGGCTTTTAGGTGTTGAAGGTAGCACGAAGGTCAGGGAGAAAAGTGTCTGTATCAGTGAGCTTGCTAGAGGGAGGAGGAGGGGTGTAGCGTGTGTCGGAATGCATCCTACAGCCGTAGATGTGCGTGCGTGCGTGTGTACGTGTACGTGTGAGTGTGTTGTTCACAAATAGTACTGACAGCTTCCTAGAGGACTGTAAGTGCTGTATGTGTAACTGTAGAGCCATAGCTGACTTGTCCCTGGCTGGCCGCAGAAGGTGCTGTCTGTATCACTGTGGGGAGGGGGGAAAATATTTGTAGAGGCGTGCCGGACCATAAAGCTCATTTGCGCCGATATATCACTGTAGAGGCACAACTGATATGTCCCTGGCTGGCTGCAAAAGGTGCTGTCTGCGCCACTGTAGAACGATATCTGACTTCTCCCTGGCCCGCTGCAGAAGGTGTTGTCTGTACCACCGTCGAGCGATAGCTAACTTGTCCCGGGCTGGCTGCAGAAGATGCTGTATGTACCACCGTAGAGCCATTGCTGACTTATCTTTGGCCGGCTGCAGAAGGTTCGTGTGCTGGACAGCGACGCCGCCTGCTCCGAGCTGGGCATCACGCGGCACGAGATCCGCTTCACCTCCACCGTCACACTGCAGGATCCCGGCGCCGTCTCCAAGACCATCGACAAGCTGCACACACACCTGCAGAGGTCAGCACTGTCCACGGCGCCGCGTGCTCGTGCTGGCCGCAGTGTCACCCTGTCGCTTGCGGTAGCCCGTGGCACACCGACCGTCAGGATGCCGGCTGTGTACAGGCCAGATGCCGGCAGTTGGCTACATTTACCGGCATGCAGTCTGTGACGCTGTTTTGTTTACGTGTTTGTTTTGTTTCATTCGTGGTGTCGGTGGGGTCACCGCCTCTTCTCACCGTGCCGCTGAATGGAGGTGGTGGGGCGATCTTTGGTGCCTCGCTGACACTCGCATGCTTGACATTACCAGATGAGCGTGATGTGATCGGTCGTGATCTATCTGATTAACCTGATGTGATTTGTCCTGGTCTGACAGCAGCTGATTGGATTTAGACCTGACCTGATTTGCACTAACTTTAACTCAACTGGTCTGCCCTGACCCGATGCCACCCGACCACCCTGACCTACCGTGACCTGTCGATGTCTTCGCAGGCGTCTGGGCATCACGCAGCACCTCGGCGACGGCCCCATCAGCATCGGGTCGGTGCTGCTGCAGGTGTCCGGCTCCGATCAGGAGGACCTCAAGGACGTCATTGTCTCCTGGACGTATCAGGTCAGTGAAACGGCTCGCCATCCCCTCCCTGTCTTCCTGCCCCCTCATCTTCGGAAAGACGCAGTTTTGGGGACACGGCCGCCACGCTGGAATTTGAAGAAAGCAAAGGGCTCGTTTATAATCTAAGGTACAGACAGCTTTTACACCCGACACTGAAAATCACTGTACTTGTGTCGATGACTTTACATCACGGATTCTCCAGTGCGTTGATATGTGCATTCCACGTAGCTCTGGTACTCTACGCCGCATTCCAGTTCCCTGGCGGACTGAGGAATGCAGAAAGGCTGTCCGCGCTCGCAAACGGGCTCTTAAAAAATTCAGCAAGCATGTCACGATGGCTAACATGAGTTCCAACAGGCCTGAGCACTGGCTCGACGTGCCATACTTGCCGCGAATCGCACATCCTGGCGAGCATATATAGACGGGCTGATTCGAACCGCATCGACAACCGAGGTATTACTATATTAACTTATTATTAATATATTAATATAATAAGGATGGTCCCTGTATTAAAAGGATTTCGGTGCAGTTGTCAGTCCTACTGCCGGTTCTTACCATTGGAGGAAACGTCAAAACGGATCCAGGCGATGTAGCCAATCGTATTGCTCATGTCCTTGCGAAGCGCAGTGAACCTACTGACCCAACTTTCCTGCAACACCGTGCCCGGTGTCAGCGGGAAGAGATCAGTTTTATAACATCAGAACAACTTACCGTTTACGCAGGCCGAACTGAACTCTGTAATCATTGGTTTCAATAATGTAGAAGGGCCAGATGGGGTGAACAACGAAATGTTAAAGTTTTTTTTTCCGACGTGCGCAAAACATGCACTTCCCACGATTTTCAATATGATTTGGGACGTGAGATGTTGTCTACCAGCCTGGCGGAATGAAATCATAACACTATGTAATCTCGGTGAAAATGGCGATGACCCCACTCATTAGCGTCCGATATCGCTGACGTCTTCGTCGAGTAAGTTAATGGAGAAGATGGTTAGCCTTCAACTCACTTGGTTCCTCAAGAACCAGAACCCCTTATCCAACGACCATTGTGGCTTTCGAAATTAATCGCAATACGATAGACAATTTTTTAAGGCTTGACACTGAAGTTCAAGCAGCTTTTGTGAAACAGACATTTAGGAGTTTTTGTTGTTGTTTGTGTTTTTCGACATTTAGAGCGCTTTTGGTACTGCTTGGAGACATGGGATTCTGCTGAGGATTCATCAGTACGGAATCGGTGGATCTTTGTGCACGTTAAAAAATATACTTCATGAGCAATCGATAGTTTTGTGTGGCAGTCGGAAATCAGTTTTTAAAGTGGCTGCACCAAGTTGAGAGAGTTCCTCAATGCAGTGTAGTGAGCACATCTCTGTTTTCGCTTTTAAGAAACAACATCGCCAACTCACCCTCCTCATCAATCGGACGATCTCTTTTCGCTCACGATTTTGCGATCTGTTCGCGCAGCTCGTCAACCTCTCTCATGGTGAAACAGCTGCAACTTACAATTTCTCGCCTCGAAAAATGGGAACATCTGAATGGTTTCAAACTTTCCATTGCAAAGACAGCACCAGTTAATTTCTGCAGTCGTCGGCGCAACTGCCCGGACATGGCGTTGGGACTGTACGGGAAAAACTTTCCCTCACTACCATCGGCTCGCTTTCTTGGCGTGCAGTTTCACAATCGTCTTTATTCAGAGAACACGTAGAAACAATCCGAGACAAGTGCTTTAAAACCATGAATATAATGAAGTGTGTTTGTCGAACGTTGTATGGTGTTGACAGAAGGACTCTGCACCAACTCTTCCGTATTCTGATTCGTTCTAAGCTCGACTATGCATGTTTTATATACGACGGCGCGTGTGCTAACACAAAATGAATTATTGACCCAGTACACCACTCGGTGTTGGGAATAATTACCGGAGCATTTCGCACCTCTCCCACGGTCAGCATGCTGACGGATGCTCATGAGCCACCATTGCCCATGAGGCGAGAAATTCCGAGTTTTCGCTATGCCTGCAAAATGCGTCGAAAACAAGTAACAATTTGCTGGATTCCAGCACATGTCGGAATCCGTGACAATGAGTTGGCCGAACAGGCTGCAAGGCGTGCGGCACAGGCGCCATATCGTCGTGTGCGCACCTTAATGCCAGCGACCACTACCCAATTATCTCATCATTTATTATCAGACAGTGGCAGGGCAGATGGGACCGAGTGGGCTTCAACAAATTGAAACAAATCAAACCACACTTAGTGCTGCGGCCCTCGTCCTTCAGCCAGACTAGAAGGAACGAGATGGCCCTCTGTCGTCTTAGAATTGGGCGCACACTAGCTGCACAAATGTATTTATTGTGCGGGGAGGAATTGCCCAAAGGTGTGAGGTATGATGCCGCACTGACTTTGCGCCATATGTTGGTAGCGTGCCCGGAATATACGGAAGAACGCAGGCACCATTTTTTATATGACTCGAACACTGATGTTAGTGGACTTACTTGGTGATGATTCTCAATTCGTCCAAAATAGAGCAGTTTTTTGCTTCCTTGTGGAGATAGGATTCCAAATAGTATACACACCTGGGTAGCTGATGGATTCCTGTCACATATTTTTGTTCTTTGGACGCGAGAACCTGAAGTAGCCTTGTTATGGGTGCAATATAACCCAATTGGGTTGGCGCATCATAAAACCCCAACAATCAATCAAGCAGTAAAATCTCCTCATCTTCCGCGCCTGCCCCCCCCCTCTCCGCAACCGTCCGTTCTACGTCTGCTGATGTAACGTGAACTCCAACCCGCCTCGAGGAGTAAACCTGTGTTGTCGTCGAGTAGCAATTTGACATCGAGCTCTTTTCAATAGGCTTCTATATAATGCGCCACTGGTCGGTCCGTGTAGCGTGCCGTCGGCTCGTCCTGTCGGCTCGTCCGGTCAGTCGAGCAGCGCGCCAGACACCAGCGTTCGATCGCAGGCCGCATCGAACCGGTTCAGTGACCCCACTGCGCATGCAATGTTGATGGGCGCGCGTGCTGTTGCACCGATCGGTGTCGTGCACACGGTATGCGGGGCGGGGGGGTCCCGGTGTGAAATGTTCATGCTGGTGGGGTGGAGCCGTTTGGGCTGCAGTCCCCCCCCCCATCCCTGGAGGAGACCGTGTCGTTGTGTGTCGGTCCGGCTGTTGACGCCGTAACGATCGCCTCCCAATGTGTTGGGTGGAGGTGGTTGGTTCGCGTGGCTGGGTCGGGTGTTGCAGAGAGGTGACACGGGGGCGGGTACCACTGACCATCGATCTTCCCCGGCTCGCCTCGCGGCGTTGCCGTCAGGCCTGGCGAGCATTTTGCTGCCGTCAATGTGCTCAGTGAGCAAGTGGGGATTGAATAGAAGGATGGTGGACAGTCAGTGTCCTGAGGTAACTTTTGCATGGGGAGGTAGGCGAAGACGTCGAAACCGGTGGTGACGTCAAAATAATCTGGCAATATGCGAATGAAAAGATGATATTCGTATCTGAACATTGCATCTGTTCGCAAAACTATAATTACATCAATTACAGAAATCGGGTGTGGTGAAAAGGCAACCGTTACTACAGCTGAATGCTACTTCATTGGAAAGCAATTCAAGAAGTCAAAACTCTGTTGGCGTGAGTTCAAAACAAACCTCTGCTAGGTGTTGATTTCCATTCAACATATCAGAATTTCAGGACAATCACAGCAACAAAATGCGAACTCCTTGATAAGTAATATCGAACGAGATATATATTTTCCCCGTATATCTCTCCGCCGTGCTGTTTATCCGTGTTTTAATGGGCTATAAATATATCATTTCGTCCCTTGTTAACAATTCGTTGGTATATGCATTATCGCACATTGATATACCGGTTAGTATACATTTCATTTTTGCTACATCTCGTGCGTCCTCCACGCGGATGGAATGCCGTGCGGTTCTTTTGTGAAAAATGCGCCTAATAAAAGCAGAAGTGCAATGATCGTAACCGCCGACCAAATGCCCTACACATGTTTTGTGCGTCTAGGCTAGAAGCCATGGGGTGTCCGATAGATTATTGGTCGTTCGGACGGCCTCGGATGGCACACCTGGTAGAATCTTTAGGACGGGCCATAGTTTCTCATGGAATGTTTTTGGTCGGACGGCATCGAACGCGCGCCGTTTGAAAGAAAAATAGTACCAGCGATTTGCATGCGATGCCCCCAAATGGGGAAATGTTTTTCCTCGCCCGTAATGGAGCCTGATGATAGCTGATCCTGCTCTGGCAGAAATTCTGCTGATTGGTCGTCACGCAGTTGAGTTTTAATACGTACATACTGTGCCTACGTCATGGTTACACGAGCTCACGCTTTCGCTGTGCTACACCATCACTGTCGATCAGCGGCCCAGCATAAAGCCAAATATGGGATATGATATGATGCGGCCATGACGCCATGGTGATGCCATCGTATCGCCATGTTGCTGCCGTCCACAACGCCGCCGTTCTGCCCCCAGGATGAGGCGCTGGGAAGCTTCATCCTCAAGAGCATCAAGAACATCGACCGGTGAGGCCGGCACGTGCTGTTCATCGTCATCATCACCATCATCACCATCACCGTCACGGAGACACAGCTCTGAGCGTGGTGACGACCACACAGTCCCGACATTCGCCGTGTGCTCGGCGTTTGGCCCGTACTAAGCGCGCACGACACGGCTATGCTGAGTTCCAGACCAATCGATGCTGACCAGCGTGGAACGGCGCACACCTGCCTCATAGCCTGTCCAATTTGCCGGAGCGACGGCGACGCCATGTGTGACGTCACTCGCCGCCAACCGCATAGCTTGAGTGCACCTGCACGATATGGCATTTTATACCGCTGCTGGTGGTCCATCGACCGGCGCCCGTACGTCCGTGGTGTCGGGGCTATAGGCGGCCCAATGTTCGTTGTGTCCGGACTATAGCCGGCTTTTATAGATAAAATTAAGTTTGAATTGTTCCTGGAAGACTTCAGATGATCGGTCATTGCTATGCGCAAGCTTGTTGCATTTATCCTGGGCCCACCTCCCGGTCTGGAAATTCCAGTTTTATAACACAATTTTGGCCGGGAGTTTAGCGTACACACGTCGGGCACGGCCGCCTATTGCTTGCGCCAGTTGTCAACTGACCATCCCAGTTGTCAACTGGCCATCCTGGCCGGAGGCGTTAACAGCGAGGGTGTGAAGCGGCTGCACACGTTGTGTCAACACCGGGAGACATTTGCAGGCCAGTGCTCTATCTACTGAGCTAACCAGGCGGTACATGTCCGTGGTGTCTGAGGAAATTGACCGCCTTATATCCGCTGTGTCCGAGACTACGGCATTATGTCCGCAGTGTCCGAGACTATCTGCGGCATTATGTCCGTAGTGTCCGAGACTATCTGCGGCATTATGCCTGTAGTGTCCGAGACTATCTGCGGCATTATGCCTGTAGTATCCGAGACTATCTACGGCATTATGCCTGTAGTGTCTGAGACTATCTGCGGCATTATGCCTGTAGTGTCCGGAATTATAGGCGACCTTTTGTCCAGCGTGTTGGTGGTTGTATATCACGTCCTCTGAAAAACGTGGATTGTTGTTTTGGTGTTTGTTGCAGAAATGAATGTCTGCGATGCTGCAGGGTTCGTTTTGCAGTCGAGCCGGTTTTGTTCTGATTATTTGTTGTGTGTGAAGTTCGCCGGTCGCCCTGGCATCTGTTTTGAATCGCACCGGTCAAGATCTTAACTGTGGGAGCGCTGATGACCGGCTGACCGCCAGCGGCTGTGCTGATGGCCGGCTTACCGCCAGCGGCTGTGCTGATGGCCGGCTGACCGCCAGCGGCTGTGCTGATGGCCAGCTGACCGCCAGCGGCTGTGCTGATGGCCGGCTGACCACCAGCGGCTGTGCTGATGGCCAGCTGACCGCCAGCGGCTGTGCTGATGGCCAGCTGACCGCCAGCGGCTGTGCTGATGGCCAGCTGACCGCCAGTGGCTATGCTGATGGCCAGCTGACCGCCAGCGGCTGTGCTGATGGCCGTCTGACCGCCAGCGGCTGTGCTGATGGTCGCTGACCGCCAGCGGCTGTGCTGATGGCCAGCTGACCGCCAGCGGCTGTGCTGATGGTCAGCTGACCGCCAGCGGCTGTGCTGATGGCCAGCTGACCGCCAGCGGCTGTGCTGATGGCCGGCTGACCGCCAGCGGCTGTGCTGATGGCCAGCTGACCGCCAGCGGCTGTGCTGATGGCCAGCTGACCGCCAGCGGCTGTGCTGATGGCCGGCTGACCGCCAGCGGCTGCGCTGGGTGTCTGTGGCCGGCTGACCGCCAGCGGCTGTGCTGGGTGTATGTGGCCGGCTGACCGCCAGCGGCTGTGCTGGGTGTCTGTGGCCGGCTGACCGCCAGCGGCTGTGCTGGGTGTCTGTGGCCGGCTGACCGCCAGCGGCTGTGCTGGGTGTCTGTGGCCGGCTGACCGCCAGCGGCTGTGCTGGGTGTCTGTGGCCGGCTGACCGCCAGCGGCTGTGCTGATGGCCGGCTGACCACCAGCGGCTGTGCTGGGTGTATGTGGCCGGCTGACCGCCAGCGGCTGTGCTGGGTGTCTGGCCGGCTGACCGCCAGCGGCTGTACTGGGTGTATGTGGCCGGCTGACCGCCAGCGACTGTGCTGGGTGTCTGTGGCCGGCTGACCACCAGCGGCTGTGCTGGGTGTATGTGGCCGGCTGACCACCAGCGGCTGTGCTGGGTGTCTGTGGCCGGCTGACCGCCAGCGGCTGTGCTGGGTGTATGTGGCCGGCTGACCGCCAGCGGCTGTGCTGGGTGTCTGTGGCCGGCTGACCGCCAGCGGCTGTGCTGGGTGTCTGTGGCCGGCTGACCGCCAGCGGCTGTGCTGGGTGTATGTGGCCGGCTGACCGCCAGCGGCTGTGCTGGGTGTATGTGGCCGGCTGACCGCCAGCGGCTGTGCTGGGTGTCTGTGGCCGGCTGACCGCCAGCGGCTGTGCTGGGTGTCTGTGGCCGGCTGCCATTTCGTGACTCGTCTAGCATTACATTGCGACAGTGCGATTTCCCCGGAGAAGGGGAGGGGAGGCCAGTCGGTAATGGCTTGGCGTGTGCATGTGTGTGTGTTTGTGTGCGTCAATATTTGCGTGTATTGTCACCGTTCACCATGTGATGGCTTTCACGGGGCTCCAGCCATAGTGACGTCATCGTGTCCGTTCGTCGCAATACATCGCCGCCAACAGCTCCCAATGTCAGTACTTCGACCGTGTACCACGAAGTCTACAGACGGCCGACACCCTGTGACCATGGTGGGGTGCAATTAGTGCGGCGGGTTTGCGACATTGACGTGTGTGTGGCGCTGGAGCCGTTCTGACTCGACCGTCACGTGGCCGGCTGGAGCGCCACTACACGTCGCACTTGGTGTACAGCAGGTGCGGGCTGCAGCCTTGAACAGACGCCGTGAAGGTGAATACGCGGAACGGTCACCGGCACACGGCAAACAAGACGGTCAATTGGTGTTAAACTGCTGGAGGTCATGCTCACTACATTAACTACAATAGCTGGAAGTTACGCTTGGTGGCGTAGGCGGGGTTTCAACCGACACAACAGCGCTCAGGAGTAGGGGTGCGGATCTCGAATAACTGGCATGGTAAGTTCATTTCGTTCGAAGCCTGAATTAGGGTATTTGAAGTTTTTGCTTGAGCTCGTTCAGGAAGAAATATGTTCAGCGATTCAGCGAGGGAGGGTGTGTGCTCTACATTTTATTCGCGTCTAAGATATATATATATAGAAGAAGTATATAAAATATGCATATATGTACATTTATAATTTATATGTAGTATAAGAGTATGTCAGGATGTTATAATTGTGTGGTTTTCACCTTAATGAATTTTTCCCATGTATATAGCAATATATCTTCATAGAATGCGTGCACACGGACCACGCTTGGAACGTTCCTTTTTCATGCAGTAAATATTGGTAATTATACAACAAATATACTGCATGGAAATAACACAATAGAGGTGGCGCTAAGGTTCCAGTAGTGATGTCATGCTTCCCGCTATTTCTGGGTTATGCGACGGCGATATTGAATGCAATGGATACATTATTTGTGACCAGAAGTGGTTGTTTTTCTTCATTTTATTAACGTCCTCGCTAAATTTTGTTTCATATAAGTTCACCATATCGCCAAGGCTTTGTCAAGAAGTGTCATTTGTTCATGAAGTGGCAAATTTGGTTGCAAATTATAATCATACCTTAGATACACTAGCTTAGTGCCGTTTTTGGCTCTTGCTACACTGCATGGGAGTATTTAGTAAAATTGTACACCGATCTGCGCCGGTGGAAAGTTTAAGAAGGTTGCGTATGAAGTATATTGCCACCAAAGCAATACTTGTCATAGTAACAGTAGCTTGCGTTCACCGGGAATAGTCTCGGAGAGGCGTGGATCGGAACTAGCAGTTGGGCGACATTGCTGTCGCCCGAGGACATGTGACGGGACATTTGGCCACTGGGACACCCGCCATTGTGTTTGCGTGTGTCACGCCACCACTGACCGGTAATTAAGTTTGTTGTGGTACTTCCACATGATCTACATTGATCCGACACGCCGAAATATCGCAGGTCACACAAGCGAAACAACGTCTATGTAATTGGAATCGGCTTGCATCATTTGCCATTCGCCCCATAATTTCGTGTGACATGGGATGGCGCTTCTCACCCCACCCACCTCGAGCAAATGATGGGCGACGGTGTCTAAACCACCCACCCACCTCGAGCAAATGATTGGTGACGGTGTCGACACCACCCACCCACCTCGAGCAAATGATGGGTGACGGTGTGGACACCACCCACCCACATCCAGCAAATGATGGGTGACGGTGTGGACAGCACCCACCCACCTCCAGCAAATGATGGGCGACGGTGTCGAAACCACCCACCCACCTCGAGCAAATGATGGGTGACGGTGCCGACACCACCCACCCACCTCGAGCAAATGATGGGTGACGGTGTGGACACCACCCACCCACCTCCAGCAAATGATGGGGTGACGGTGTCGACACCAGACATCAGACTGTCGAATAGCCGTAAGTATCTGATAACACCACTCACGTGTTTTTGTGTACGAGAAAACAAGGCATTCGGTGTGTCGTCCGCGCCGGCTCCATCTTTTTTTAAACCGCAACCAGCTGAGCTATCCTCTGTGTACAGAGTGAACGGGTGGAGCATATTTCAGGACGGTGTTATGTGGCAGCAGCTTGTTGGACGCAAGTGGCCCAGCTGCGAGCTGACGCCTCGAGCCCTGAGCGTCCTGGTGGCTCGGCGCAGTGATGACGCCGATACCGCTCAGCCTAATCCATTCGTCCCAATCCCAAGTGATCATGGGAACAAGGTCAGTGACTCCGTGGTCAGCGACCACGGAGCAAAGCTCCAGGACATCGTGTGGGGTCACCAGCTGCTGCGTGCTGGCCACAACTGGAAGTTCCTGCAAACAGCAAACACATGGTGAAACACAGCTCTTCGTTGCTGAAAATGTGTGAAGTTGCATCGAGATCATATTTTATGTTTGGTTCGCAATATCTTACAAGCGCTCTTCACGGAGACTGTTGAAATTTCGGCGTACCGTACCGTGTTTAGGTTTACACTGGATCAAGCGTTTGCAGGTCCAGCCCGAAGTAATCTCCAATGTCAGGTGGATTTGAAGTATGCCACTAAATTGTATGCCGTTATCGGAAAATATCTCATCACCGAAGGTACAAACGCGCCATTATCAGTTCAGCCAGCAGTTGCAGAGGGAGCACAGGAACTCGATATGGGCCTGAGGTATCGTGTATTCGGTGAGAACGTGAATACAGTGTCTGAGCGTGAGAGACAGCATCTCGTTCGCCTTCGCTCTCCCGACCAATGTCGCCCGGGATATCACGACCACGGCTCGAACAGCTAGGTCGCAGCGGTTGACGACTTAACTCGGAGACAAAATCTGTGGGGAAACACCACCAAACCGCGGTCTCATGAACAGCCTCTGCAGCGCGCCCGGCGGACCGGAACCGCGCGCCTGACGCGAGACATAGCCGCCGAGGCCTTGGCCGCCGCGCCTGGCTCCACGACGGCCGCCGCCGGAACGGACCGCCGCCGGAACGGGCGGCCGTCGGACCGCGTCGTTCCGCAGCCGACGGCGGCCCTGGTTTCACCACAAAAACTGGCGCCCGTTTCCCGTCACGGAGCGCGCGCGAGAAGGCCGCGCGCGCTGCGTCCAAACGGCGCTGAAACGGCGCGCCACGTCCCCGCCTGGCCACCACTGGGCCAGCCGCCGCAGACACTGTCGGAGCTGCGCGGCCCTGGCAGACACCCGGAGGCACCCGGCGCCCGGTGACGCCACGCCCAGCGAGGCGGTGACACTGCACACGCTGCACTGCTGCAGCACGCACTGCAAGGAACGCTGCGATGCACCCATCAAAGCACGCTGCAACAGCTTTACGCCCGGTGACACACACGCACCGCAGTGACACCAAGTGACGCGCCGCAGTGACACCTAGTGACACGCCGCAGTGGCGTCCAGTGACGCTTCGCAGTGACGCGCCGCAGTGACGTCCAGTGACGCACGCGCTGAATGAGCTACGGCGGAGAGCTGTCGGGAAAACTCCGCCGCTCTCCGTACGTGCTGGCCGGTCCGCAGTGGGCGAGCGGTGCTCCTGCCCCCCAGTCGCCGTACCTGGTCACCCCTCGGCAGCTGGAGCGGATGGCCAAGCAGGTGCTGGACAGTGAGGCCGGCGGCAGCAGGGTGGAGGCGGCGGCAGCCAACGGCAGGGAGATGACCAGTCGCGGACGGAGGACTTCCGGCGCGGAGGAGGACGTTGTGGTAGGTGACGCGCGGTGAAGCACCTTGTACCTGTTGAAGGCCAAGGTATCTGGTCTTACCTTCTTGATCTTCAATTTTTTTCGTTTTCGTTGGAATTCGTATCCGTACTATCCCATGCTGTCCTATGTTCCAGTACCTCACCTGAATGCTGTACCTTGGCTCTTCTACTCGCTTAGCTCATGTCCTCTATGTGGGTATCCTACGGGTTGGATATCCTTCGGCTTTATCCTAGCAGTCTTTGCATGCATTATCTTTCTCTAGGTCGTAATTTGCTTAATGTTATGTCCTTGCTCTTGAGTTGAGCTAAAACATGCAACAATATCTGATTACAATTTTCCGATCTAAACTGCATCTGAACTTGTAGCTCTAAGAACATCCCAAACAATTGTAACGACCGGATGCCATTCGCAGCATAAATAGCTCAATCGGCCATTGTTTTCAGCCAAAAATTGGCACGTGAACACGCAATTCGGGTGAATATGGGAGCTGAAAAACAGGGATGCGGCATTCCGTTGGCAATTCGTCCCCCCCCCCAATCACTTGGATAATTGGAAAGTCGAGACTCGATGCATTCCCTAGTTAACCATGTTGTAGTGAAAATGACCTTCATGCAGGTAATTATGTTACTTGTGAGGTCGTCATTAACCCAGGTGAGATTGTCGGCAACCCTTCAGTTAATCCGGTCACCTTCTGACACTGTCTCGATGAGGACACGAGTCGGACATCCTGCCAGGCAACCCCTCAGTTGAGCTGATCATATTCTGACACTGCCTCATTGAGGTCACGAGTCGCGGACATCCTGCCAGACAACCCTTCAGTTATGCCAATCACATTCTGACACTCTGGTTGAGGACATGAGTCGGACATCCTGCCAGGCAACCCTTCAGTTGAACCAATCATATTCTGACACTGTCTCGTTGAGGACCCGAGTCGGACATCTTGCCAGGCAACCCTTCAGTTAATCCGATCACCTTCTGACACTATCTCGTTGAGGACACGAGTCGGACATCCTGCCAGCAGCTAAAGCTGAGGGCTGGAAAGTACGGGATGATTTGGACATGACCTGGCCAATAGGAAGTGTTTCGCCATTGTCTTGACCTCGGCGAAGTTAACACACCAGTCATAGCCTTGATCCTATTCACAGACTCGTGGAGCTGGTTTCGGCTCTAGATGAGTGTCACTCACCGGGTCTCCTTGCCCAAGTAGTCACAGCATGCTGGTGGTTCCAGAGCACGCGCCGTGTGACCTCGCAAAGTCATACTAATTTGCTCCGTGACGTGTTGTAGAAAAGCAAGAGAATGTTCTCTAAGGTAAATGGACACGAAAAAACTGAGTCATCGGCAATTGTCGCTGCACTGGCTCTCCTTGTCAGGTGCCGTGAGGGCGACTGCCCTCACGAGCATGATAATCTACCACCTTCGCTATGTCCTTCCCCTCAAAGCTCTGAGCTATTACGTCTCACGCAAAGCATTATTCAGCGGATTTTGATGTCAGAGAAACCTCTTAATGTTGAATGGACATACCACTCATGCTCAAATATTGGTAGAGTTTTCGTGCTTAGCGGACCTGTTGCACTATTTGTGGTGTTTGAGCGCAGCCTAAGCTTAGCTGAGCCCACTACCTAGGCTTCGGGAAGTGGGCATCGTGCTTATAATCAGAGGTGCACCCAAGTTTTTCGCAAGCGAGGCCCAACCAGTGGCACGACCGAGATTTCGCTAAGAAAAGTCTGCCTATTCTAAACCGCCCTCCAATTCGAGAGCCCTTCGGATTTTGGGGCACTTTATCTTAACTTTCGAGGTATTCTGAACTTTTTGGAGTCGTTTTTTCCTGCGAAGGGTGGGGATAGATCAGGTGCCCCTGAGCTTACAATGATGCAGGAATCGGAACCACCTCGAAAGCACTGCCTTGCGAAAATTCCAACTGATATCTTTTTTAGCACACTTTGGAACGCACTGCCAATGTGCTCAACTCATGGAAATTGCCAGTAGCATAACTTAATATTGTTAGTGGAAAGCCATCGTAGGGCTGCGCCACATCTGTGCAAGGTCCCACACCATGCTTCCGTCAGCAAAATGCAAGTTTTAACGATTTCACGACATGCTGCATTGTAGAACCACTGAGAGAATTCGCAACCATCCGCATCTCTTCTCACTCTCTGAGCCGACTGCCTGCGGGTGAATAAAGCTTGAAACATGCAATGTGCCTAACACAATCAGCGTTGCGTGGGCGTAAGGCTGGCGCGAAAATGTGCACGCGCATCAATCCCTGCCATAGTACGGTCATTGTGAGCGAGCGGCGTTACGCGCAAAATCTGACGTTTTCGTGCCAATCTTGTCTACCGTGACATACGAAGTGAAACGATCGTTCTCTATGAAGCTGACAGATATTGACGCCGCGCAATAGTTCCGTTCGCATGGTGTTGGAATTTGACAGGCTAAAACACAGCTACCAGCTGGCTTCGGCGAAACGAAAGCGTGGCGTATCATTTCGGAGCTGTGTTCGACACGCCACGCTGAGATCGCCACTCGATGTACCGAATGCCACCACAAATTGCTTCTCGTACGTATGCAGATCTGCATTATTTTTCGGGTATAATCGCAATGGGAGTAGATGTCTATATATACTATGCATTGATCGGTTAAGTAAATATTTGATTAACCCGCGCCGTCTCGGGGGGGGGGGGGGAGGAGTTGACAACCGCCCCCAATGGTTTTCCGCGGATAGTAAAAGAATGGCAAGCGGCAGCGCAGCGAAATTTGGCATACATTTTCCCACATCAATTTGGCATGTTGTGTCAAAAGTTTGAGGTCAGGTCATGTAGGGTCAACGAGTTAGTCAAGGTTAAGTGAGGCCACCTCCAGAAATGTTCAACCAGTCGTCACGCTTTAACGGATATAGATATTTTAATGAAACTTTCAGCGTTTGCTTATCTTTAGGGACGAAACAAAAAGACCGGAGGATTTTTTCCGTTTTTGATAACTTAGTTTTGCATATTTGCTGATAAGAGCTAAAATCGAAGATTCTGGCTAAAGTAAGCATTTTTTATGAAAGCAAGTTGACTTTGAATAAGGTTTTTCGGTCCACTCCTCTACCCATCAGAAAAATAAAAATTAAAGAAAATTGAAAACTCAAAAATTTGAAAATTCCAAAAAAAATTTAATTTTTGGGTGGGGAAAATTGTAGAGTCACGGTCGATTTCGCCTTCCTTTTTTATTCCAAATAATTTTGTTTTTCAAGTCTCCCCCAAAATGAACTCCCGGAGCCAAAAACATGATGTAAGTCGTGAAAATTTAGGCCCCCTAGTGACGTCACTCTTTCTGGGGGGGGGGGTACAATTTTTTTGGGTGGGGGGTCTGGCCCTACTCGTCGAGCGCTTTCCGATGACACCTCTTTCGTTTTCGTGCGACGTTTCGTTTGGAGATTAGAGGGTGTCAACCCCCCGCGAGACGGGGTGTGAGGATATGACCGGAAAGACGGGGAGGGTTAAGCTATGAATTCACAATGAAGTCGATCGCATTCCCTGTGCATTCGCAGTGTACTGCGCTGTTGCAGGCCAACTCTGGCCGACACGCTGGCTCCCAGCAGTTGACAGCCGCGTGTGCTGTGTGGCGTTCTGCTGAAGACTGGAGTCGCGCGATCATACCCCATGCTGGGTACGTGGTGGGTTGTGTACGTGACGACGCGCGTTCGCACGTCACGCAGCCGGCGCTCTGGGTGCGGCTGCTACCCTTCGAGTATAGATATGTTTGGAATGTCACGCAGCCGGCTCTCTGGGTGCGGCTGCTACCCTCGGAGTATAGATATGTTCGGAATGTCACGCAGCCGGCGCTCTGGGTGCGGCTGTTACCCTCCGAGTATAGATATGTTCGGAATGTCACGCAGCCGGCGCTCTGGGTGCGGCTGCTACCCTCCGGGAAAAAAAATTTTCGGAATGTCACGCAGCCGGCGCTCTGGGTGCGGCTGCTACCCTCCGAGTATAGATATGTTCGGAATTCACGCACCGCTCTGGTGGGCTGCTACGAGTATGGATATGTTCGGAATGTCATGCAGCCGGCGCTCTGGGTGCGGCTGCTACCCTCGGAGTATGGATATGTTCGGAATGTCATGCAGCCGGCGCTCTGGGTGCGGCTGCTACCCTCGGAGTATGGATATGTTCGGATGTCATGCAGCCGGCGCTCTGGGTGCGGCTGCTACCCTCGGAGTATAGATATGTTCGGAATGTCACGCAGCCGGCACTCTGTGGTGCGGCTGCTACCCTGGGTATGGATATGTTGAATGTCATGCAGCCGGCCTCTGGTGCGGCTGCTACCCTGGTATGGATATGTTCGGAATGTCATAGCGGCTCTGGCGGCTGCTACCCTCGGGTATGGATATGTTCGGAATGTCATGCAGCCGGGCTCTGGGTGCGGCTGCTACCCTCGGAGTATAGATATGTTGGAATGTCACGCAGCCGGCACTCTGGGTGCGGCTGCTACCCTCGGGTATGGATATGTTCGGAATGTCATGCAGCCGGCGCGGTGCGGCTCTCGGGTATGGATATGGAATGTCATGCAGCCGGGTCTGGCTGCTACCCTCGGGTATGGATATGTTCGAATGTCACGCAGCCGGCTCTCTGGGTGCGGCTGCTACCCTCGGAGTATATATATGTTCGGAATGTCATGCAGCCGGCGCTCTTGGTGCGGCTGCTACCCTCGGAGTACAGATGATATGCTCGGCACGATGGCCAATGGCCGGTGTGGGCGCCGGGCGTGGCCGGATGTGACGCTGCCGACACAAAACGCTCCTCACCAGACTCGCGGCGTTACGTCGGCCCGTGGCGCCGCCGCCCGATAACTCAGCTGGTTGGAGCGCTGGCCCGTGTTGGTCTCCCCCGTCCTGACAAGACGTGTGAGTCCCGTCCTCCCCGTCACGTGAGTCGCTACACTCGCTCGTCCGGCCGCCGGCTGGCAGCGTTAGCCGGACAACTGGCCCGGTAAGGCTAGCGACGTGGCACTGAAGCGGCAGTGTCGGTGCATTGGCGCACGTTAAGCTCTCGGTCGAGGTGCTGCCGGTGAACTGGAATTCACGGATCTGGTGGAGGTCCAGAGTTCACGCAACGAGCTCTGCTTAGCATGGGCCCCCGTAAAGAAAAGAAGGACGCAGGAAGCAATATGATGGCGCTAATATTGTACATGGAGCGCTTAATCTGAACGAGGCTCAGGACTTAAGAGAGGGCCTTCAAAGCGGCAGGTATGTTACCATGAAATGAGACCAGGTCTCCAAACTCGGCACACGAGGCACCTAACTGGAAAGGGGAGGTGCTGGAGCGAAAGATGCGGCCCCAGAGGCGGGCAAAGGGGCTACCTTGAAGTGAGAGTACGCTCCGAAAAGAGTACAACAAATGAAATAACAAGAAAATGGCAAGGGGCGACGGGACTGGGGGGGGGGCTGCCCTTTCCCTCTGTTCTCTGGCGACACCCATGTCGAATACCACCCATACATCTCACAAAGCCGCCTTGCTTGTGATCTGAAATAGAAGAGAAATATAGATTTCGCTGCCAAGAAGAATGCAAAAACAATGCACATTACTGGAGGTAGAGATCGATATTTCGTGAGTACCATACAATGAGCAATCAATAGAGAGGAGTTCACGATTAGACTTCCTAATTCGATGAATCCTCAGGAGGCCCTCAGCTCCAGCAGGAATGTGGTCGAGACTGCTTCCTGGCTAACAAAATTGCTGGCACCGGCCCTGCTTCCAGCACACATTTTCCAGAGTATTCAAAGCTCTACAGAGCAGAGTAACAGAACACATTCTCGAGAGATCGGGAGTCACGTACCGAGCGTTTGTCAAACAGCATGAGACAACGATAGCGTGATGAATGCATGCCACACTCATGAGTCTGGCTGTGTGTGTGTGAGGGGGGGAGGGCAGGAGAGACACGGGTCGATGGAACTATCGATCAAGCACAACACACTCCTCCCTTTCCCCGTTGAGCCAGCACCTCTGTGACGTCACGATTGATTGGCGAGGTGGCATGCGTCGTCCGGCGCGGCGTCCAGGAACCACCAATCGATGAGCGCGCGCCTGAGTGGAGCCGCTCACGGCGTGCCATTCGCCGCCGCGTGTCGGCCCCGACACCAGGCCGTCGTCGCCGCCGACGACCTCAGCGTCGACTGCGACGGTGCGGGCCCCCGAGCCGCCGCCACGCCCCACCCCCCGGAGAGCGCGGTCTCCTGTGAGCTCAAAGTCGCGCGGTCGGTCAGGCGTTGACGTGCGCGGTCGAGGCGCGAGCGCGCGGCTGCGGATCGGAGAGGACGCGGTCTGCCCCGGGGCCAGACCGTGCCGCGCCGCTGCACCCTGTCGCCGCCGACAGGGGGCGCCGCTGAGACGCGGCTGCCGCCTCTGAGGACCGGCCAGCCGTCGGAGGCCTCGCCGGCCGCGGCCATGTCGGTCAACAGGGTGACCGACGTCGACTATGTCGCTCCGGTGAGTGTCGCGCACCTGGCCTGACCTGACCTGATCTCACTGATCTGACCCTGCCCACTGGCCTGACCTCACTGACCTTTTCCCAGCCTCACTGACCTCACCCTGTGAAGTGACGTGATCCGAACGCACAAGCCTGACTCAGTTTCACTGGACTCCACCGGTCTCAGTGACCTGGCTGATCTGGTGACCCGGTCCAGTGACCTGGCTGCGTTAGCTAATCAGATGTGTGCGCAATGACCTGACTTTACCAAGGTGACTTAACCTTGCCGACATTCCCCTTCCTTGTTATCGGAGTCAAATGGCCATGCTACCGACATGACCCCTCCCTGCCCGATACGACCCGGTCTCATTGGCTTCACCTGACCTTTCACTCCCCTTACCTCTCCCCCTCCTCCCACTAATTAGCAGCAGGAAAAACGCTGGACTATTGGCAACGTCTTCCCATCCCTCATTGGTAGACATTCAAGCTTATAGATACGATGACACACTGGCACACTGACACATTGACACACTGACACAATGACACACCGACACACGAAGATACTGACACGCTGACATAGGGACATAGTAGCATACCGACACATTGATGCACAGACACACTTGTGCACTGAATCATCGATATACACTGACACAATGAAACACTGGCACGCTGACACCCTGATACTGACACACCGACACACACCTGCACCGACGCACCAACACAGTAACCTACTGACACACTGACATATTTACCTTGCAAAGCATTCACCATCGCCTGAACGTGGTCGCTGCACTCGGAACAAAATGTGTCCGAAATGGACAACACCTGGGCCCGTTTTTTCACTCATCGCCACAGACCTCATTATAAATTCGTCTGCTTGTTTGTTTATTGGGTGGTTATCGACACACTTTATGCACAATCACGGCTAACGACGCCGCCCACACTGTTTCGCCGGTGGGCCGCGGATTGGGAAATGTCCCAAGTGGCGCGAGTGCTGAACCCGGGATCTTTGGTACCCAGAGCCCAGCACCTTAACCACTCGGCCATTCCCGGCCTCTCATGATAACTTCAATATCATCGATGACGTGGTATTTTTTTTTAATGAACGTGATCACCTCTGATGGGAGGCCGAGGTGAAGTCGCCAGATGCATTGCAACGTCGTCCAATCCAATGCATTTGGCGACATCGTCGACTCGACGGTTCTGCGTCACCTGAGCGTGTGACGATGCTGCGCCACCTGAGCGTGTGACGGTACTGCGTCACCTGAGCGTGTGACGGTGCTGCGCCACCTGAGCGTGTGACGATGCTGCGCCACCTGAGCGTGTGACGGTGCTGCGCCACCTGAGCGTGTGACGGTGCTGCGTCACCTGAGCGTGTGACGGTACTGCGTCACCTGAGCGTGTGACGGTGCTGCGCCACCTGAGCGTGTGACGATGCTGCGCCACCTGAGCGTGTGACGGTGCTGCGCCACCTGAGCGTGTGACGGTGCTGCGTCACCTGAGCGTGTGACGGTACTGCGTCACCTGAGCGTGTGACGGTACTGCGCCACCTGAGCGTGTGACGGTGCTGCGCCACCTGAGCGTGTGACGATGCTGCGTCACCTGAGCGTGTGACGGTGCTGCGTCACCTGAGCGTGTGACGGTGCTGCGTCACCTGAGCGTGTGACGGTACTGCGTCACCTGAGCGTGTGACGGTGCTGCGTCACCTGAGCGTGTGACGGTACTGCGTCACCTGAGCGTGTGACGGTACTGCGTCACCTGAGCGTGTGACGGTACTGCGTCACCTGAGCGTGTGACGGTACTGCGTCACCTGAGCGTGTGACGGTACTGCGTCACCTGAGCGTGTGACGGTACTGCGTCACCTGAGCGTGTGACGGTGCTGCGTCACCTGAGCGTGTGACGGTACTGCGTCACCTGAGCGTGTGACGGTACTGCGCCACCTGAGCGTGTGACGGTGCTGCGTCACTAACGCGTCCTCTCGCCCTGCAGAGAAAGACGCTCGACCCGAACCGGTACGCCACCAAGAAGACGATCGCGCAGGGCATGCTGGACGTGGCCCTGCTCACAGCCAACGCCTCGCAGCTGCGCTACGTGCTTCAAGTGGGCGAGCAGCATGAGTTCTACACGCTCATGGTCACCCTGATCGCAGTCAGCATCTTCCTGCAGGTGGGTGCCGGCGTCGTGCGGAGGCTCGATCTTGTGGCCGGACGCGTGTCCTGCTTCGGTCTGATACGTCACCATGGGTGGGGCGTTAGTGAACGGGAGGTACTTGAGCACCACGTATGTGTGGCCGAGCACCACCCAGCTTTTGCAAATTCAACATTTCGGTTTGTGAGGATGCACCACCTCGAAATGCATGCATCCTGGAGGCAATGCAAGCGCACCAATAAACAATCTCCGTAGACTCGAGCCATCTCCACTGATAACACTCGCTATGGTGAGCTGGGCTGTGCCGGCTATGGCAGGGACGGGTAGTGTCAGGCTGGAACGGATCGTCAGGCCTTATGCAGTGGCTGAGACCCACTCAACACTGCCGTGAGTATGCACAGCCCGTGGGTATGAAGTTGTCAACTCCATACCCAGGGGCTGGGAAAAAAAAAAAAAAGAAAGGGTGGAAAGGAGCGGCGGGTGACGATGGGACGAGCGGCGGGTGACGAGGGACGAGCGGCGGGTGACGATGGGACGAGCGGCGGGTGACGAGGGACGAGCGGCGGGTGACGATGGGACGAGCGGCGGGTGACGATGGGACGAGCGGCGGGTGACGATGGGACGAGCGGCGGGTGACGATGGGACGAGCGGCGGGTGACGATGGGACGAGCGGCGGGTGACGAGGGACGATCGGAAGCCGCTCCGTATCGTCCACAAGTCTGGACAGCTGTGAATACACGCTTCGCACCATGTTGTCATGCATAAGCATAGTCTGCACTAGCTGCACCAGGCCAGTTCTAGCTGGAGACACAGGCCGAATGTTCACCCGCACACTGCACCGATGTAGCGCACTTACTGCGGCAGTATTTTGCTGCCATGCCCCAAGATAGAGGATAGAATAAAGAAGTCACGGATAGCAGACCTTATTTTAGTGTCTTACCTGGATGGAGATAGGGGCACGGGCGCGACAAGGTTTGGAGTGACATAACCGACTCGGCTGAGGGACGTGCGGCAATGTTTGGAGGGAAATTCGAACAGGCTGTGATGTATTTAAAGTGATGGTACTTCGGACTCTGCAACCGATTCTTTGTCGTCTATAAATGGCTGCCACTCCGCCTACCAAAGTGTCCTTCGCCAGCCAAAGATATCGCAGTCACTGTGCTCCGGCACAGGTTTTACCGGGGCGCCATCAACTGTCCAATATTACTGAGCGTTGTGAAATAGGTAGTGAAATATGAAATTATTCGGAGAGCAACAACACAAAACACAACAGCAAGGCTGGGCCACTGAAAATCAACGATACAATTTGTTTTATGCTAAAATGCATTACAAAATAAGCTGCGGGTATTATATTTGGAAGAATAGGGTTCCGGTTTCGGCCAGTGTCGTTCTCAATACTTACTGCAGGAGGTTACCAAAAACCTGAATGTCCTGCTACATCTAGCACTGACGTAGGCCAAAGTGACGATGCGTCTGAGGGACGGACGGAGCCTGGCACACCGACTTGCTGCCACCGTTTACCAAACGTCTCGATGGCACGACATGAAAATAGTCGTCGACTCGGCCACCGACACGTCGACACGTGTCGATGGCGGAGCAACATTCCTAGGATTGTGCATTGACATGATTTGCCGCGCGTTGGTCGAAATCACCAGTTCTACTCTGTCCTTCGACCTGCTGTTCTCGCATTTGACACAGTCCTGACCAACATCAACCCACCCGGTGGAAGAAACTGTGGCATTATATGCATTGCAGCTGGAACGCCATCCTGTGTCGCGGTAATGCCGCCTTCGTTCCAGCTTACAATATCTTGCACACTTGCTACGATACCAGCTTCTCCACATATCTCTCAAATGGCGTGATTTGGAACGCCAACGTTTGTCGCCATCGTCCGCTTTCGCTTGCGAGCCTGATTTCGTTGGCACCCTGCCGTAGCACCCCAGTCGTGTGGAGGATGTGCGACGCAGTGCGTCTCGCTGTGCGCGCCACAACGACAGCGTCCAATTACGTACAAGCCGCTTCGTGAACTCACACGTTCGTCCGAACACCGGACGACAGCTGCGGTAGAGAGGGTCTGCCGCGATGCCGAGTCAGCTGGACGCTCCGGTCCGGCTCGCCAGCGCACCGCGACAGCCGTGGATCAGCTGACTGCACGGTCGCCAGCTGATGGCGCAATTGTTGGCCAGCCCAGATCGGTCGGCGCAGCGCTGTGTGCGGCTCGGCCCGGCAGGGAGGCTGCTTCGCCGCCCTGCCCAGCCCTGCTTGCCTGCCGAGGCGGAGTGCGGCTGGCAGAGAGGCTAGCCAGCCGTGCTCTAGCCGCATGGTTAAACCGTGAGCCGGGGGACTGGGGGTCATCGAAGAAGAATGTTGGGCTCCTTTTACTACGCATTCAACTGCTCCGTCATATAGCGTCGCCAACCTCTCGCGCCGATTGTTCGCGGGCTGACTCGCCGTGCTCCCGCCGGTTGTGGGATTCGAACGCGCGATCTCGCGATCAAGGCTCCAATACCCTACCGACTGAGCTAACGCGGTCACTGTGAAGCACGATTTCATCGGGTCGACTGCTGCCGAGTGGCGAGTGGCGAGTGGCGAGTGGCGAGTAGCAAGTGGCACCGCGAGGCGCCTATAGCGTCCGAAAGGCTACACTTTATGCGTAATAGTGCAATGTATGGGAAATTAAATACGATGCTGCTGTGGCTCAGACAATAATAATGCTCTGGCTTAGATAATGATGCTCAGATGCTGCTCTGATAATGTTATCACAACATTGTCAGCAAGTGGAGTGACCAAGGATCACGGTGCGTGCACCACTACTTCACGCCTCGCCGCATAGTTTGTTCCGTGGCGGTGTTTCAACAGAGCCGATTGTGTTTGCGCGTGCCAGCCGTCGGCACACCAATGCCACCGGTGGGCGCAATCGTCAATAGCACGCTAGCCACAGCCGACACGGACCGCTGTGCGATCTCACGGCCGACGAAAGTCGTTCTCGGGCGCGCGTGACGGCGCACCCTGGCGCGACGACAGCCGTCAGCCGGACACCGCACTCGCCGCCGCCAGGCACAGAGCGTGCCTCGCCCTCCGCCGGCAGCAAGCGCGCGACAGCAGCGCCATCTGTGCCGAGCAGAGCCATCTATGCCGCGCGCGACAGCAGCGCCATCTGTGCCGGGCACGACCGACCTGCCACCTAACGGCGTGACGTCGTCCGTTGCAGGTGCTGATCGGCGTCCTGTCGTTGAGTTTGAATTTGCTGCGCGATTGCCGGCTGCATCGCGAGGAGTTCGCGCGCTCGGCAACCGCCATCAACTACACGTCGCTGTCGTTCGCGTTCGGCATCACCGTGACGAACGTGATGATCTCGGCGTTCGACGTGCGCCAGATTCCCGGCAGAGACCAGTCGGACGTGGAGCTCGTCGACATCGCCCAGTGACGCTCTGTGCCAGGCGTGGCCAGGTCGGCTCTCGCGAGCAGCATGCAGCCAAATGCGGCACGACGTGCGACGTCACGCACACCGGCCGACCGGCGCGAGTGAGCGCCAAGCTGGCGCCGTTTCACGGTGCAGTTCGAAAGCCGACCGAACGTGTTCGGTCAACGCGAAGCGCGCGAGTGCGCGAGTCTCGAGCTGATGATGGAACTGCTCCCACCGCTGTATACAATTTTGGATGAATATGCGCGCTGGAAGGTAGCACTGCGTCGAGCTCACCATGTTGTCTGTTATAGCTGTCCTGTCCATGTCACCGTACCTGTCCTGCGTGTAAAACATTATCGTGGCGTGAGCGTTTTCGGCGTCTTGTCGCCATCGATTACGTAATGATTCCACCGGTGCAGCAGGCTATGGAGCCGGCAGATCGCATGCTCTACCAGCTTTAAACATTGCATACTCTGAACCCTGAGAGGCTGTATCATCTCCAGGCAATAACCTCAAAATGCTGTATGGCTTGCCAATGTCGGAATCCTGTTTGCAGAATTGAAGAGTTATATTACCTGGGACGGCAAATGAAGCCATTTTCTCCAGTTCACACTTGAAGTTTTAGCACACTGGTTTTGCGTTTCTGTCATGCTCCCTGTTCTGTGCACAAATTACCGGGTGATGTTAATGCGTCGTTGCGTGTTGGGATGCGATGCGATGCTCCTTGTTGCATTGGATGTTGGAGTGTGATGCTGCTTGCTGTCGCATTTAATGCACCTGCTTGTTCAAGCGGTTAGCGTAGTCAGTCTGAAAGGTTGACTCATTCACAATAAAACACACACATGTCATGCTTGAGCTGTGTTGAATGACATAATCCGGTCCATGGCGGTCCGCTCTGGAGGGGCCATCCAGCGGCTCGGGTTACGCAATCACTGGCACGGAATATCAGCAGCCGCGTCCGCTGCTGACTGCTGACACGATGCCACTCTGCCCACTACACCCACACCACTGACGTCTGCTCACCCACTCTACCCACTACAGCCACACCACTGACGTCTGCTCACCCACTCTACCCACTACAGCCACACCACGGACGTCTGCTCACCCACTCTGCCCACTACAGCCACACCACGGACGTCTGCTCACCCACTCTGCCCACTACACCCACACCACTGACGTCTGCTCACCCACTCTACCCACTACAGCCACACCACTGACGTCTGCTCACCCACTCTGCCCACTACAGCCACACCACTGACGTCTGCTCACCCACTCTGCCCACTACACCCACACCACTGACGTCTGCTCACCCACTCTGCCCACTACAGCCACACCACGGACGTCTGCTCACCCACTCTGCCCACTACACCCACACCACTGACGTCTGCTCACCCACTCTGCCCACTACAGCCACACCACTGACGTCTGCTCACCCACTCTGCCCACTACAGCCACACCACTGACGTCTGCTCACCCACTCTGCCCACTACAGCCACACCACTGACGTCTGCTCACCCACTCTACCCACTACAGCCACACCACTGACGTCTGCTCACCCACTCTGCCCACTACAGCCACACCACTGACGTCTGCTCACCCACTCTGCCCACTACAGCCACACCACTGACGTCTGCTCACCCACTCTGCCCACTACAGCCACACCACTGACGTCTGCTCACCCACTCTGCCCACTACAGCCACACCACTGACGTCTGCTCACCCACTCTGCCCACTACAGCCACACCACTGACGTCTGCTCACCCACTCTGCCCACTACAGCCACACCACTGACGTCTGCTCACCCACTCTGCCCACTACACCCACACCACTGACGTCTGCTCACCCACTCTGCCCACTACAGCCACACCACGGACGTCTGCTCACCCACTCTGCCCACTACAGCCACACCACTGACGTCTGCTCACCCACTCTGCCCACTACAGCCACACCACTGACGTCTGCTCACCCACTCTACCCACTACAGCCACACCACTGACGTCTGCTCACCCACTCTGCCCACTACAGCCACACCACTGACGTCTGCTCACCCACTCTACCCACTACAGCCACACCACTGACGTCTGCTCACCCACTCTGCCCACTACAGCCACACCACTGACGTCTGCTCACCCACTCTGCCCACTACACCCACACCACTGACGTCTGCTCACCCACTCTGCCCACTACACCCACACCACTGACGTCTGCTCACCCACTCTGCCCACTACACCCACACCACTGACGTCTGCTCACCCACTCTGCCCACTTACCCACTCTGCATGCTCCACCCACTCCGCCTACTCTAACCACTCCGCCTACTCCACTCACTCCGCCTACTCCACTCACTCTGCATACCCTCCCACCACGGGCGGACCCAGGATTGTTTTTTCATGGGGAGTGGCACGATTCCCCGGAGTGGCGCCTTTTCGTTTAAAAGGGGTGCCTTTTCTTATGAAAGGGCGTCTTTGGCTGACAAATAATCCGTTGAGCGGGGGGAGGGGATGGGGTGCACTCCAGAACCTCCTGAAGGGGAGCATTTCCACGCCGGAGGGGTGTCACCTTTCCGTGGGAGGGGGCAAATACCCCAGTGCTCCCTTCCCCCTCTGCATCTGCCCCTGCCTCTCCACTCCTTGGTTCACTTCTATGCCCCCGCAGTGTGGTCAGCCTCGTTGCTCGGCTGGCTAGATAAATGGCGCTCTCTCGGGTTACCACAGCCTCACTCGTCCTTCCATCCATACGCTCTCATTCCAATGCTCATCCCATCTCAACGTCCATGTCCTTCACCTGGCCCTGCAACACCAACTCTCCCCACTAAGAGCAGGTAGGACAACTTCCCCTGTCCTGCCCACCAGCTCAGTTGTATCGGGGTAGCCGCGCCCCCTCGGCCCGCCCCCGGGGTTGACGGAGTCCTGGAAGTTGAGGTCCCCCGTCGCACGGTGCTAGTTGTGACGGGGGACGAACACGCCTCTTTGGTCTCGATATCCCGGAGGGGCGGGCGGGCCCGTAGGGCCCCATACGGGTCAAGTGGCCGGTCGCATCGGGCCGGGGACCTGGGATTGTTCCCAGTGTCTGCCGGCCCGGCCGGCTGGGGTCAAGGGGTGGGCGGTGCTGGATCCCGGTCGGGGTGGTGAGTCTCTCTCTCCCGGCCGGGCGAAGGCGCCGCCTGCCCCGTATAGCTCCTCGTGCGCCTGTCGTCCTCCCATTCGCGGGACCCAGGCGTCCCCCCAGTAGGGCCCCTACGTGGTGGGGCGCCCGGGGAGTTGAAACCAATACACTTCCATGGATTCTCCTGACACACAACTATACCCTCGCCCTAGTCTTGACTCGGACGATTCGTCGTTCCAGTCTTCCACACCCCAGTCCCGCGCCTCCGTGAGGCCCGATTTAGACGCTGTCTCGGATTGTCCTTCTAGGGTTTCTCGTCCCGTCGGGGCGACGCGACCTGCCAAGACACCTGAGCGTGAAACCGAAGTAGAGCCCGAGTTCGTCGACCCAACTGTCTTGATCCTGTCTAGTTCAGAGCTCAGACTGTCCGACCTCAGCCCTTTCCAACGGTGTGAGGGCACCGAGCGATTCGGTACAGTGGTACGGTGCGATAAATTGGGTGATGATGGCATCGAAGCTGAATTTTCGGATCCGGATGAAGCTAGGCGGGCGTTAAAAGCCACACTCTTTACGTTTGCGTACACCATCGATGGTAGACGCGTACAAAGGACAGTGCCCCTAAATGTGAAAACTCACCACTCTAAAAACTGCTCCAGAGGTGTCATCACTTGCCATGACCTACAAGGTGTGACATGTGAAGAAATTGTGCGCGGTCTTGCGGCGTTCGGTGTCCTGGAGGCTAGACGACTGAAAACGAAAAGGGACGGTGTTTCACACGACACAGACAACATTGTACTTACCTTTAACTCCCAAACACAGCCCACCCATGTGAGAATCGGGCATGTTAGGGTCAGGGTCCGCGTTTATCGACCAATCCCGATGAGATGCTTCGCCTGTCACAGGTACGGACACACCAGCCGCCACTGTCGATCAAAGCCGAGATGTCTGCGATGTGCCTCCTTGGAGCATTCTGTGGACGCTTGCACATCGGAAACCTTATGCTGTCCAAACTGCAAGGGCGATCATTCTGCTCGTGACCAAGTCTGCCCGGTTTTCAAACGGGAACAGAGTATCATAAGATTGAAGTGTGACAGGGGCGTGTCATTCCGAGAAACTCGGGAAATGACCAATGCGGCCACTCCACCTCGCTCTTATGCGGCCGTGGTGCCCAGCTCCACCCATGCCCTTCAACCCGAGTCATCCCAGGAGCGAACAGACATGCCACCTACTACACCTGCACCACGGAGCTGTGATCCTCCTGGAAACGATGCTCTAGATAAGATGACAGCCCGCCAATTGATAGGCCTGCTAAAGGAATGTGGTTTGGCAATAATCCAGGTAAACTCAGACGATGAAATCCCGGCGGCAGTAACTGCAGTTGCAGCCGACTACGTCTTACCGTCTTGTCCTGCTGTTGTGCAAACAGAAACTTCGTTCAGTTCCCCAAAACAACGTCGTCCTGAGCAGCGCACGATCGCCTGCCAAACTGACGCTACCGCAACTCCGGTGACTGAACCGATCATGGTGGCATCCACTAAAATACCTCTCGCAGAATTCCCTAATTTACCACCCCCGTCTACTTTTTTACCTCTCCGATCGACCAGCTCATTGCCGTCACTGAGAATTCCTGTGCGAAGTGGAGCTCCGGACCTGACAGCGCGAGGTCGAGCAGAAAGATCTACAAGTGTGGCATCAAACATTGGTGGGAAAGGCGCAGTGGGAAAATGTTCCATGGCTGCGAGGCTCGGCATGCGAGAACGCTCACCGTCGGTACCGCGCGCACCACTTGGCCCCTCTGGAGAAATAATGGGTCCACCTCCACCTGTCCCATTCACAGGCCAGCCACTTACACCACCTACCAGCCGAAAGCGGATGCCTATTTCACCACCGACCGAAGCGAGTCCCAGGTCCCGTCCCCGCGCTGAGTCGCCCGTGATGAGGTACCCACCTGTAAGCCGAGACGTTTAGGATAGACGACCGTCCTGACCGTAACACCTGTGACCGCCCCATACCATATCTCTAAACGGCTGACTGCGAAGAAATGTTTTAACTGAGACAGTATGCGGGGAATTACACCTCAGCATGACACTGTTTTGCCGCGATTTTACTTCTGGTTTTTATCAATAAACTTGTTATGGGCGCTATATGACCATTGCAGTCGATGCGCCCTTTAAACCCAAATAACTAACTAACTAACTTCACTTCTATGACTCCACCTTAACTTTCTCCTCCTAGGCATTCAGTTCCATTGTTGTGAACCACTCTGTCCGACATTCTCGACGCCAGGGATGGTTCAGAAGACCGGTGACCGAAAATATTCCAACTCTGACTTGTTTGACTTGACCTGGAAGATCAAATAAAGGATATGGATAAAACAAAGTATTCTGAGGAACTCAGAATGTTCAGTGATTGGCTTACACCATGCCTTTTATTGCATCACTCCATCTACCTTAGAACAAATGTCATTCGGGTTAAATAAACCCCTTGACACTTCCCCAACTTCTCTAATTTCATGGTGTTTCTTTCGCATTGCAACACCAACTTTTCTCATTTCACAACACCAGCTTTGAAATTTGCAACAGTTTTGTTGGCGAGCTTTGCCCTTGGCTGTGTTCGCATGCAGGCGAAAATACAGCTTTGATTAGAAGTCCAAGATAATGCGCCACAAATGCAAAAGAACGCTCTATACCTAAGTGGCAAAAGATGCAGAACTCACTCTTAATTTGTGACTGATGTGGATGGGTATGCGGAGTGCCAAGGAAAATCGGTAGCTATGTTATGGCTGTTGAGCACAACTTCCATTGGTTGGTTCATGTGCATGTGACATCACGTGCCAGTTGAAAATAAACCATGGCAGAGAAGCGTGATGGCCTGACTCAATTCTTCACTTGGCATCGTATCGAAACATGTCGGCACCTGCACTCTCCACACGCTCCACCTGCCTGCAGCGCGCTGCTCGTGTTCTCACGAGCCCGGCGTGTTCTGCCTCGCGCTCCTCCGACTGACCACTCTGCTGGTGGTTTTGCTGAGTAACAGCTGCTGTTGCCAGAGGAGGCTAAGCTTAATGGTCCAATATATCAGCCTGTGCATGCAGTCGCTCCAATGTATGCCCATGCATGGCGCACGCATGCTTCATGCAGTGTCAACGATTCTTGATAGTGTCAATGTCCAGACAGACCTACAGCATTACGTACAATTCTCATTCGTACATAATTTCCTTGCATTTGGCTCATCTGTACGTTATATTTACTTCATTTGCATTGCCTTACCACTAACCTGTCATACGTTAACTAATGGCTACTAATATATAACCGTGCTAGAAATCCATCCATTTAATGTAGCTGAGGTGCTATGACCACCGTGAGCCTATGAATTAATGGCTATGGATCCAATCAGAGTCAGAGTCAGAGTCAGATTGATTGAGGTCTCCACAATAATATGGCTTTTCAGCCCTCTCGTCAGTACATTGTTGTAAAACTATATACATAAGACTACTTCTCGTGTCAATAAACAAGAGTCAATTAAAAATCATCTAGACATAAATCACACTTTACCTAGTGATAGAACGCGCCTCCAAACGGCCGTTCCACGCAGCTACGGCTCTGAACGGGTAGCTACGCTTAGCGAGTTCGGAGCGAACTCGCGGGAGCTCCAACATCCCTGTGTCTGCGCACCGAGTTCTCCTGGACGACACCTCCGCACGACGCTTGATAGAGCCCGCTAGCGTAGGTGGGACACCAGACGACGTTAGCTTCCGGATCATTGCTACGTCGCGCTCCTCCAACATGGCATCAAATTTCAACCATCCAAGTGCCACTAGTGCCGGGGTGATGTGTTCTCGTCGGCCGAGGCCGGATACTATATGGGCACCAAAATTTATCGCCTTCTGAATCCTATCTCTCTGGGTTTTGTTGCAACTTCCCCAAATTGTCATACAGTAGAAGATGTGGGGGAAAACCAGTGCCTGAATGAGGAGTTTCTTCGTTTCTGAGGGTAATTTGTGTCGAAATTTTGACAGGCCAACGAGAACACTATAACACCGCCGAACCACCTGAGACACCTGTCTATCCCAGGTCAGAGTCGAATCGACGTGCACACCTAGGATTTTTGCGTTCGGTGACGGCTTAATTTCAGCATCTCCAAATTTGATCGATAAGGTGTCACATTTCCGGCGCTGAGATTTGACAACCAGGCGCTCAGTCTTTCCAGGGTTGATTTTTAGCCGATTTTGTGTGAACCAGTTCAGAGCTGTATCCAAGGTGTTTTCTACACGTTGTTTTAGCGCAGACATGTTGCCTGGGGCGTCAGAGTCTAGAAATTGCGCATCATCAGCGAAAATTACCAAGTGGCCATACTTTAGATGTGATGCTAGGTCGTTAGTGAAAATCAAATACAATTTTGGCCCGATTTGGCTTCCCTGTACTACACCGTGCGTCTCCGGGAGTGGCTCAGCGGTACTCCCCTGAATTTTCTGGCTCCTCCCCCGCAACCAATCCTCAAACCAGTGAACGTCGATCCCATACCAGCCTAGCTTTTCTAACAGGCGGCTATGCTCCACGCTATCGAACGCGCGGGACGTATCAGCAGCAAGCAGGGTAGACACATGACCACAATCCATATTTTTGGTCCGAAATTGTACAGTATCGAGCATTGCTGTTTCGGTTGAATGGCCGGAACGAAAACCATATTGATTTGAACAGAGTATGTGGTTTGAGTCGAGATAGAATGAAAGTTGCGTGTTTACAATTTTCTCACACAGTTTAGCAACAACACTCAGCAAAGATATGGGCCTAAAATGTCCGGGGTCGTCACGATCACCCTTCTTGTGCAACGGAATAACGCAGGCCTCTTTCCACTGATGCGGCACCTCACCAGTACGCAGTGAATAGTTTATCACATGCAGTAAGTGAGGCCCTGTGACTGCAAACGTCGCTCTCAGCATATGAAGTGTTATTCCGTCGTTTCCACTGGTGCGCGTATTTCCCATTCGATCGAGTGCCAACGACAATTCTGGTAACGTCACAGTGTTTACGCGGAAGGAGCTACTGCACACCCGAGGTGGTCTGGGCGGCAGCCGCACTCCCTGTGGAGCCGCCGATAACGTGGCAGCAACGTCAGCTCCCGCGGTCACAAAGTGACGATTTAGCTTGTCAGCCCAGGCGGCGTCGCTCAGGTGGGGTGGGTCGATCCTGGGCTCGGGCTTCTTGGCGGCAAGCAGAAATCGGCGGATGTCGGTCCACGTCTTCGTTTTCTGGTGACGGTATGACGTGGCGTAATAGTCTGCGCAGGCGTTGTATTGCGCTCGTTTCACGGCATTTCTGCTGTCTTTATAGGCCTGTTGTTTCACCGTGTTATTCTTGTCTTGGTCTCGGGCCTCTCGGCAGCGATCCCGCTTCTCCATGTGCTCTCTGAGCTCTTCATTTTCATGAAGCCAGGGAGCCGGGGGATGTTTGATCCGGATTGTTCGTAGAGGCATGTGGTGGTCGATGATCGGCTGCCACGCCTCGAGCCAGGCGCGCCACTTCTCAGCTGCAGAGTCCGCGTTGTACACTTGGCTCCAATCGGCCTGGAGAAGGTCTAAGCAGAGGGCGTCGTTGTTTACACGCCTGGTGGACCGGACCGTGATGGTTTGTGGTTTCGGGCGCGTCCGTTTGGCGCTGATGTCAGATGTGACGAGGTCGTGATCGCTGAAGTTACAGGCGATCACGCGAGGGTTGGAGACTGACTCTGATCGAGATGTTAAAATGTGATCTATGAGGGTAGACGACGTGTCGGTGGTGCGGGTCGGCGATGAGATCAGCTGCTGGAAGCCCAGGTCTTCCAGCATTGTCACGTACCTCCGCACCCCCGCAGCTGACGGCTGGAGCAGGTCCAGATTCATATCACCCATGGCATGTATTGGCAGCTGTTTGGTGAGGAGAAACGTGATTTGTTGTTGCAGATCGTCGAGGGTGGCTGCTACTGGTGATTTCGGTGGCCTGTAGATAGTCCCGAGAACAAACGGCGATTTTCCTGAAAACCGCAGCCACAAAACTTCCAAATCCGAACCGGTGGATGGGACCGGCAAAATTTCTGCCTGCATACAATTTTTGTAAATTACGCATACGCCACCACCATTGGTTTTACGATCCCGGCGCTCCACGACATAGCCCGGGAAAAGTAAAAATCGAGTGTCGGTATCATCGTTGAGGAAAGTCTCGCCCACGCACAGAATGTCCAGCGCGTTATTTCTCAGCAGGATTGATACGTCGTCGATAGATGGCATTAGGTGGTTGACGTTGAGGTATGCCACCTTGATGCGACACTCCGGCTGTGTGACGGCTGGCTGGTCGCGACGGCGTGCCGTCTGCCGGACGGTGAGTCTGGTTGGGATGGTCAGAGTTCGGCCCGCGGGAGCCGGGCGGCATCCCACGGCACGTGGCACGCGGCCGCGCCGGCGGCGGCGGCCGGCACGGCTGCCTCGGTGCGTGCGCCGGCACGGGGCTGGGGAGGGGGTGACCCATTTCCCGGCCGAGAGCGCTGGCCCACGTGACAGCGCCCCGGCAGCGCCAGCCGACCAGGAACGCGGCGGTGACGTCACCTGCCACGCTGGACGGAGCAGCGGCCGCGACTGGACAGCCACGAGGTCACAAACGGTTGAGTGTTGAGCCGGGTGGTAGAAGACGGAGGCGTGTGACGTCAGCAGAAATCTCGCTGCTGATTTGCGGGGCGAGGTCCACTGGAAGCGGTAGAACGGGGGATGGGGCGACAAAGCGCGGCCCATTCAGATGGCTCAGCATCTGTAGGTAAAATAGGGCACAAGTCGACAAAATTATGCCGTATAGGGGCACTGCACGCGGTCGAAAGTCACGGATCTGGAACCAGCACTGTCTAAACCGGGTCTCAGCACAGTTTCAGCACGCTACACCACCGATGACCACTGAAATAATATTAAAAACCCGGAGCTACCACAAAGCCGGCCGCCATAGCCAGGCGCGCGGGCACGAATCCTACCCCAATGAATATACCCAGTGAAGTTAATGCTACCTTGTCACTTCCGATGATATTGCACCATGTTACGAGTTTGCTACTGATCAATATTAGTAGACGATGCCACGGGTTTGCTACTGATCAATAGTAGACGACGTTTTCACGCGTTTGCTACTGATCAATAGTAGCAGACGATGCGACGGGTTTGCTACTGATCAATAGTGGCAGACGATGTCACGGGTTTGCTACTGATCAATAGTAGCAGACCATGTCACGGGTTTGATACTGATCAATAGTAGCCGACGATGCCACGGGTTGGTTATTGATCAATAGTAGCAGACGATGTCACGGGTTTGATACTGATCAATAGAAGCAGACGATGTCGCGGGTTAGTTATTGATCAATAGTAGCAGACGATGCTGTGGGTTGGCTACTGATCAATAGAATTACCGTGTAATACGTTCAGCCCATTACCTGTACCCATCGTGCAATGGAAGATTCCCACCAGTGTACCGTGTGTGCGAATTGTCTTTTGCCATCTTGCTAAGTGTTTGTGGACTGTTCCTAAATATGTCGTACGTGCATAAGCGTGTGTGTGTGTTTTAAAAGAAATTTAGTCCCAATACCTGCTGGGGTGGCTTCATGGACCAGGATTACATTGCGAAGCAGCGCTTGTTGCATGAACCTTGGGCCCCACCACCCAATCTATGCATTCCGGTCCACTGACAGGCCGCAGAGTTTAACGTGCCGTCAATGCACCGACACGGCCGCCCCGGTAGCTCATCCCCGGCCTCATCGGACCAGTTGGCAACTTACCCTCCCAGTCGGGGGCAAAATTCGAGCGTGTGAATTGACCCGACCCCTGTCTTTCCAGAACAGCGGCAACCAGTGAAGGGCAGCGCTCTAACCGATTGAGTTACCGGGACGGCTGTTCCTAACGATGCCGTACGTTCACCAGTGTTCATGGGCTGTTCCTAACCATGCCATGCGTGCGCCAGTGCCTGCAGGCGGTGGCCAACCTGACCCTGACGGTGCTGGACGCTCGCGACACCTCCGGCTCGCTGGCCACACCGCGCACCTACCTGAACTACTTCACTCTGGCACTGTCGCTCGGCACCGTGTTCGCCGACACGATCCGATCCGGGTTCGGATACGATCCGGAGCCGACCCGGACACGCGCCGATCCCATCTAGTGATCGGGGTGGTTCCGGGAGGGATCCAGTGACGGATCCCGATCCGGATCCTCGATGACCAACTGCGGTTGTCTGGGATCCAGATATGTGGACAGGGAAGGATACGGCGATATAGGTGGAGACGAGGATGGAAGCAAGGACCAAGACGAAGGTACACGTGTCCGGAAACGGAAGAAAAGAAAGAAGTTCACGAGGAGACAGAGATAGAGATGAAACGAGAGGCAGATCCTTCGGCCGTGAAGCAGACGAGGACGGATGCGAAATACGGACACGGAAGCGCAGACGGAGACGGATTTGGAGATGGCGACGTGCGAAGAGAAGCCGACTCGCGGAAGTGCTCACAGGACACAAGAGACGTCACCGATCGAACCTGCTGAGTGCACTGAGATAACCGAGTATGAACCGGCTCGGATCAACTATGAAGTGTATCCATGTTGTGGATGTTCGGTATCGGGTAGTCACTGTTGTTGAATGTCATGTTCGCCTGCAGTTTAACAGATACGCTCGTAGCTTAAACCCATCGACGAAGCGGGCGTTCGCCGATTGGTGGGCTAGATGACTTGAATGACAGGCGATGCACTAGATTGGTGGCTCAGTCAGCAATATCTTGGTGGAAGGCTAGGCGAAGTGGTGTGGTCGCCTTCGAGCTGCTGTGACCAATTGTCGACTGATCTGATCTGATCTGATCGAGCTGCTGTGACCAACTGTCCACTGATCTGATCGAGCTGCTGTGACCAATTGTCCACTGATCTGATCTGATCTGATCGAGCTGCTGTGACCAATTGTCCACTGATCTGATCTGATCTGGTCGCATCGCAATTCATTACCTGCTTAATGGACACCAATGCAGCACATTAAATACATGTCTTGCAAAGGTACTTGGTGTAGAACCAGGCACCACGAGGTTCAAGATATGGCACTGCAAGGAACTAGACTGTGCTTAGGGTCCGCGATTTTACTCCACGAACAACAAATAGGCGGGATCACGCTATGTAAGCACAGGCTACGTGCCTGATCCAACAACTTGACCGAAAAAAGAAATATCGCTGCCGCTCTGCACTGGTGATCTTGGCTGAAGACGGTCTTTGACGGTGTCCGAGCCTCCCCCCACTTGGTGGGACTGACGATCTGACGCCGACATGGCACATTCCTGTATGAGCTTGTAGCTTCCTCCACTTCCTATCTTGTCCATCCTGTCCATTCACATTTCATTTTGTCTTGTCGTCGAGATCAATCTTCCTTCCGGTCTGACCTTGAAGTACGCCACCGAAAAGCGGTGTTCAATGTGATCCGATGGGCCTCACATTGACCGCGAATCCACGCGGTAGAGAGTAGGAAGAGGCGGTGCCCCATAGTCTCGAGATCCTGTTGTCCGTCCTCTTGCGTCGCTCTGCCTGCGTCGCGTCCTCCATGCCAGATACCTGTTCTGCTCTTACGACCACCTCTGGCCCTTTCTTTCTCTGTTTCGTCTCATCGCTTTCTCTGTTGCGTCTCATCGGTCCTGCTGGAGTAGCCGACCGCACACCGGCCTCGGCCCGCTCGCCCTAACCCTGGTCCCGTCCCGCTCTGTTGCAGATCCTCGTGGGAGTCCTGCTGATGATCCTGGGCGCTCTCGACATCAACGACGAGTCCCCTTCCCAGATGGCCGCGGACGTCCTCAACGACGTCATCATCATCATGGTGTTCGTCGTCACGCTGCTGAACGTCATCATTTCGTCGTTCGGCATTGAGAACACGAAGCGGATCTACATTTCCCGAACGCCTGCGCCTGCCGCCTGACGCGGCTCAGGCGTAGGAGCACGCCGCGTCGGCCCTGACCACCATCAGAAGGGAGGGGAGGCGGCTCCGGGATTGTAGGAGCACGCCGCGTCGGCCCTGACCACCATCAGAAGGGAGGGGAGGCGGCTCCGGGATTGTAGGAGCACGCCGCGTCGGACCTGACCACCATCAGAAGGGAGGGGAGGCGGCTCTGGGATTGTAGGAGCACGCCGCGTCGGCCCTGACCACCATCAGAAGGGAGGGGAGGCGGCTCCGGGATTGTAGGAGCACGCCGCGTCGGCCCTGACCACCATCAGAAGGGAGGGGAGGCGGCTCCGGGATTGTAGGAGCACGCCGCGTCGGCCCTGACCACCATCAGAAGGGAGAGGAGGCGGCTCCGGGATTGTAGGAGCACGCCACGTCGGCCCTGACCACCATCAGAAGGGAGGGGAGGCGGCTCCGGGATTGTAGGAGCACGCCGCGTCGGCCCTGACCACCATCAGAAGGGAGGGGAGGCGGCTCCGGGATTGTAGGAGCACGCCGCGTCGGCCCTGACCACCATCAGAAGGGGGGGAGGCGGCTCCGGGATTGTAGGAGCACGCCGCGTCGGCCCTGACCACCATCAGAAGGGAGGGGAGGCGGCTCCGGGATTGTAGGAGCACGCCGCGTCGGCCCTGACCACCATCAGAAGGGAGGGGAGGCGGCTCCGGGATTTCCCAGGGTTGCCCTGCCACCCCGGATATGTGTGAGATTGCCGTCACCTGAGGCAAGTCGGACAGATTTCCTGATGACGCAGCACGCATGGGCCAAGTCAGCTTCATGCCCGCTGGCAGTTACTGGCACGGTTATCAAGTGGAGCAATCAGGTGAAGTGTTCCACGACGTCGTGCAGAGCCATCTGTGAGTGGGCTTTTCTTCTCGTCGTGATGACAATGCATCAATGTGAAAGAGAAACTCACGACACGTAGCTCAGATCCGACAATTCATCCGTTCCTACACCAATTGAAGGCCACTGACCTGAACAATCATAGTGCCTAGCTTCATTCGACTGCTGCCACAGTGATGATGTTTTTGCCTCGCACATATTGTGTATGAACAAACATAGCCTACCCAATTGTTCCATGCAGAGGGTTTTGACTTTTGCAGTACCGTGGCACATTGTGGTTGTTCATATGAAGTATGGGAAATGGCTTGTTTGTGAGAAGAAGTGCTAATCACTTATGTACCGTATGCCTTGTATCTATTCGTCGAAATCACAAATACAAATACACAGCTACACCAGCTTGCCACTTTATGCATCATCAGACCAAGTTGGTATTGGAGTCTAGTATGTTAGTAAGGGCCTTGCCCACAAGTAAATATTTTAGAAATGAAACCCGAGACGCATCTTCACAGAAAATGTTTCAAGCTCTGGAAACATTCTCTGCATACATGGCAATGCTTCCATGTCACCAGCGCTGATTCATAACAAGCGGTACCAACACAAAGCGTTGATGGGGATGCATTCGAACATAATTGACAGTTGCGGTATCACTGCTTAGGCTGTTCAAACCTTACTCATGTTCACCCGACCGGGGGGGGGGGGAGCGCGCGAGCAATTGAGGCCATAGCCATGTTATAACTAGCAATCGAGTACCAGTATGTAATCACTACCATGCTCTACAAACAATAAACCACTTCTTTACTTCGCGCACTAATTGTAGTCCAGCATTTTTTACTGTAATAATTTTCTGCAAGCGAACAAACCGAATTTAGCGTATCGTCCATTTTTGACAATGTTTATCCTCACCGAGGGAGCACCTCAAAATTATTGAGAGGTCCGGGTAACGTTGCAGGCGATGAAATCAACCTGCTCGGTTATGGGGTCCCAGATTCAAGGCTGGGATTGAGGGAGGGACTGAACTGAACATTGGAGGGATTCGAGACCCTTCGAATTGATAGGTACTTACCCCTATGATTGGACCCTTTTGGGCTTCTCTTCGGGGATTTAATTCTCACAGCGCAGAGAGATCAGATTAACCTTCCTGATATTTTTCCGAAATACCACGGAGCTAATCAAGATATCGCTTTGAAATATAACATACCTTCTGATGAATAACGAGCGCGTATTGCGCAAAAACAGAAGTTCTGGTTTCTCAATGTTCCTGAATTTGGCCAGTTCAAAGTCAGGTAAAGACATTGGCTCAATGCGGGGCTTGGACTTTCACTACAATATGTGCCATGAACAAACTGCATGAGGTGCAGCCAAAAGTCATTTAAAGAACATGCATAAAATGTACCGAGACCAGCACTACTGGGGAAGGATTCACTCACATAACCTATTGTTTCATAGAGCGCAGCAAGGTTGATTCGAGGGAAAGTCGAATATATATATATATATATATATATATATATATATATATATATATATATATATATATATACTCTGCGTTATTTGTCCGGTGTGCGGTACACCCTGATGCTCTGACGGTTCGACATACTTTGTCCATATATCGTGAGAGGCTAACCGCTGGACTTGTGTTCTTTCAAAGCCATTGTTTGTCACAGTCTGCATCACTACCTCGCTGTGCTGTACCGGTTGTGTAGGAGTGCACCTCGCCCAGCCAGATGGACCACCGTGTGTCACAATCTGCGTCACTAGCTCGCTGAACTACACAAGTTGTGTAGAAGTGCATCTAGCCCAGCTAGTCGGACCACCGTGTGTCACAGTCCGCATCACAAGCTCGCTAGTCTACACTGGTTGTGTAAGGGCAGGTTTACATCGGTTCACATCGGTCCATCGGACCGGAAAAAGTTCGGTGGCCGGACACCTTTTATGGCGTTATTTCCTGTCCGGTCGGTGGACATTTGTCCGGTGGCGATGTCAACCGGGCCCCGCGGGCCAACGGTCCGGCTACCGCTGAAGGCCGGGCCGGGCGGAGCCTCTGGCCGAGATAAATCTCGTGTATCTTTCCGTCTCTGTAAGTTACGGGCAGCGGCTCGGCCGGCACCAATCTTCCCCTCCGCCGTTACCAATCTGCCCCTCCGCCGTCACCAATCTGCCCCTCCGCCGTCACCGATCTACCCCTCCGCCGTGACCAATCTCCCTCCGCCGTTACCAATCTGCCCCTCCGCCGTCACCGATCTGCCCCTCCGCCGTTACCAATCTGCCCCTCCGTCGTCACCAATCTGCCCCTCCGCCGTCACCGATCTGCCCCTCCGCCGTCACCAATCTTCCCCTCCGCCGTTACCAATCTGCCCCTCCGCCGTCACCAATCTGCCCCTCCGCCGTCACCGATCTGCCTCTCCGCCGTTACCAATCTGCCCCTCCGCCGTCACCAATCTGCCCCTCCGTCGTCACCGATCTGCCCCTCCGCCGTCACCAATCTGCCCCTCCGCCGTCACCAATCTGCCCCTCCGTCGTCACCAATCTGCCCCTCCGCCGTCACCGATCTGCCCCTCCGCCGTTACCAATCTGCCCCTCCGCCGTCACCAATCTGCCCCTCCGCCGTCACCAATCTGCCCCTCAGCGCACATGCGCGAGGAAGTATCGAGGGAAAACAGGTGAACACACCCGCCGTCAGATCCGAATGAGGACAGGTGCCGCCGCTCTACCGACATCTCTGATCGTAAATACCCATATACTGTCGTTTGCAAACATGTCAACGACTTGAAATTATTGTGTCGCTGATGCAGTTGTATCGCCTCGCTCTAAAAAAATGTAGTTACTGTTTCCTAATACAGATGGCGTAGATCGTCCATCAACGATGCTGTGAACAATTGTGAAAGGCATGGCGATGGCTATGCCTTTTTTTATAACCAGCATAGACCAACAATTCGGGGGCTTGACGTCACCCGTTAAGTCACCCCGTCGCAGCCTTAATTGAGCTACCTTCGTTGAGCAAATAAGCCAAAACATTTCCATTTTAATAACAAGCAAGCATAGACATGGCGACTTTGATAGCCATCGAGCAGTGTGCACGAACGCTTTGCATAGCAGGCCGGACGGTCGGTCGTCGGCGCGGCGGAAGCCTACGCAATATTGTCCGGGCCGGCCGACGGAACGAAATTGTTCCGGGTCAGTGGGCTGTACCGGTGGTGTAAGAGTGCACACCGCCCAGCCAGATGGACCACCGTGTGTCACAATCTGCATCACTAGTTCGCTGGGCTGTACCGGTGGTGTAAGAGTGCACCTCGCCCAGCCAGATGGACCACCGTGTGTGACAGTGTGCATCACTAGTTCGCTGGGCTGAACCGGTAGTGTAACAGTGCACCTCGCCCAGCCACGTTGCGCAACACAGCCGCGGGCGAGTCGACAGCTCCGTTCAGAAATATGCAGCCGCCGGGGAGGCGCTGGTGAAACTGCCGACTACCGGGCGACACCAGAAACGGCGGCGAACAGCGTCGGGCTGTGGGGCGCAGTCGTGTACCGACCTGACAGACGCCGCCGACTACCGGGCGACACCGGACAGACGCCGCCGACTACCGGGCGACACCTGACAGACGCCGCCGACTACCGGGCGACACTGGACAGACGCCGCCGACTACCGGGCGACACCGGACAGACGCCGCCGACTACCGGGCGACACCGGACAGACGCCACCGACTACTGGGCGACACCGGACAGACGCCGCCGACTGCCGGGCGACACCGGACAGACGCCGCCGACTACCGGGCGACACCGGACAGACGCCGCCGACTACCGGGCGACACCGGACAGACGCCATAGACTACCGGGCGACACCGGACACACTGTGGCTAACAGCGTCAGACCGTGAGGCGCAGTCGTTCGCGAGCCGCCCGGACAGACGCCGTCGCCGGCTGCCGATACACTGACCGCGGACTCACCGTGACTCAGCGGATACACTGACCGCGGACTCACCGTGACTCAGCCGATACACTGACCGCGGACTCACCGTGACTCAGCCGATACACTGACCGCGGACTCACCGTGACTCAGCGGATACACTGACCGCGGACTCACCGTGACTCAGCGGATACACTGACCGCGGACTCACCGTGACTCAGCGGATACACTGACCGCGGACTCACCGTGACTCAGCGGATACACTGACCGCGGACTCACCGTGACTCAGCCGATACACTGACCGCGGACTCACCGTGACTCAGCCGATACACTGACCGCGGACTCACCGTGACTCAGCGGATACACTGACCGCGGACTCACCGTGACTCAGCGGATACACTGACCGCGGACTCACCGTGACTCAGCCGATACACTGACCGCGGACTCACCGTGACTCAGCCGATACACTGACCGCGGACTCACCGTGACTCAGCGGATACACTGACCGCGGACTCACCGTGACTCAGCGGATACACTGACCGCGGACTCACCGTGACTCAGCGGATACACTGACCGCGGACTCACCGTGACTCAGCCGATACACTGACCGCGGACTCACCGTGACTCAGCCGATACACTGACCGCGGACTCACCGTGACTCAGCGGATACACTGACCGCGGACTCACCGTGACTCAGCCGATACACTGACCGCGGACTCACCGTGACTCAGCGGATACACTGACCGCGGACTCACCGTGACTCAGCCGATACACTGACCGCGGACTCACCGTGACTCAGCCGATACACTGACCGCGGACTCACCGTGACTCAGCGGATACACTGACCGCGGACTCACCGTGACTCAGCGGATACACTGACCGCGGACTCATCGTGACTCAGCGGATACACTGACCGCGGACTCACCGTGACTGAGCGGATACACTGACCGCGGACTCACCGTGACTCAGCAGATACACTGACCGCGGACTCACCGTGACTCAGCGGATACACTGACCGCGGACTCACCGTGACTCAGCGGATACACTGACCGCGGACTCACCGTGACTCAGCGGATACACTGACCGCGGACTCACCGTGACTCAGCGGATACACTGACCGCGGACTCACCGTGACTCAGCGGATACACTGACCGCGGACTCACCGTGACTCAGCGGATACACTGACCGCGGACTCACCGTGACTCAGCGGATACACTGACCGCGGACTCACCGTGACTCAGCGGATACACTGACCGCGGACTCACCGTGACTCAGCAGATACACTGACCGCGGACTCACCGTGACTCAGCGGATACACTGACCGCGGACTCACCGTGACTCAGCGGATACACTGACCGCGGACTCACCGTGACTCAGCGGATACACTGACCGCGGACTCACCGTGACTCAGCGGATACACTGACCGCGGACTCACCGTGACTCAGCAGATACACTGACCGCGGACTCACCGTGACTCAGCAGATACACTGACCGCGGACTCACCGTGACTCAGCGGATACACTGACCGCGGACTCACCGTGACTCAGCGGATACACTGACCGCGGACTCACCGTGACTCAGCCGATACACTGACCGCGGACTCACCGTGACTCAGCGGATACACTGACCGCGGACTCACCGTGACTCAGCCGATACACTGACCGCGGACTCACCGTGACTCAGCGGATACACTGACCGCGGACTCACCGTGACTGAGCGGATACACTGACCGCGGACTCACCGTGACTCAGCCGATACACTGACCGCGGACTCACCGTGACTCAGCGGATACACTGACCGCGGACTCACCGTGACTCAGCCGATACACTGACCGCGGACTCACCGTGACTCAGCGGATACACTGACCGCGGACTCACCGTGACTCAGCCGATACACTGACCGCGGCCGCTGATCTTGAACTGGTGCGTGCTGCGCCGTTGGCTCAGGCGAACGGGTAATTACACCGCTCCTCTCCAACACATGGCACCAGGACGAACAGAGAGACCACCAGGACGAACAGAGAGACCACCAGGACGAACAGAGAGACCACCAGGACGAACAGAGAGACCACCAGGACGAACAGAGAGACCACCAGGACGAACAGAGAGACCACCAGGACGAACAGAGAGACCACTAGGACGAACAGAGAGACCACCAGGACGATACACTGACCTCGGCCGCTGATCTTGGACTGGTGCGTGCTGCGCCGTTGGCTCAGGCGAACGCGTAATTACACCGCTCCTCTCCGACACATGGCACCAGGACGAACAGAGAGACCACTAGGACGAACAGAGAGACCACCAGGACGAACAGAGATATTTGAGGTTAAGGCGCAAGCTGGCCTCGAACACCGCTACAATGCAGGGAGATATGTGAGGTGAAGGCGCAAGCTGACCATGGGCCTCGTTACAAAGACACCTCTGGATTTCGAAAGAAATAATTGTAATAGTCAATTTACGTTTAATAAAATCCATCTACAGAGGCGCAGCCAAGGCCTCCTACCCCCTTAGGAACCAAAAATATACCATAGAAAATACAATACATTTTGAGACGTTCACCACACAAAACCATAAAATTTAGCCGCGCTTCGCGCACTGAAATCTGTTCCAGCTTGATTACTTGTTTTCGTGGTCGGCCCTCCTTTGGACAATCATGGCTGCGCCACTGTTCATCTATATGTTCGACATCATTTTCGAGCATATTCAGGACATGAGTGGAACCAATTTTCGCTATCTGGAGAGCATTAGCATGCATTATTTTGCTATCTGTCCAACACCATTAATATACGTATATGTCGTAACGAAGTGTTCCGTCCATCGCCCAGGTTTCTTTTCCAATATATTTGCAGATGAGCAGAAATAGTTTGAGAGCCCTGTTTGTAATGTTGTGATGCACGGTGGTCATTTCTAGCTTGAGCATGAAACAATTTGAAGCTGTAGTGAAAAAAATGAGCGTAACTCTTACCGTGGAAAAATAACAAGAGAGGATGTTAGGCAGATACAGATGCCGGCATCAGATAATGCTCGTTAACACTGGTGGCAAGTAAAGGCACCGCCCGTCTGCGGGGCCACCTCAGTTGGCTGACACGGCTCGTGAGAGCCCTCAGCAGACGTCGAACTCTCTCCGGCCTGTCTGCCACCCCCCAGCTGACTCCATGGCTGCTACCCGCCGCCATACAGCTGCCACACAGCCGCCATGCAGCCACCACACAGCCGCCACACAACCACCACACAGCCGCTACACAGCCGCCACACAGCCGCCACACAGCCGCCACACAGCCAGCACACAGATGCCACACAGCCGCCACACAGCCGCCACACAGCCGCAACACCGCCGCTACACAGCCGCCACACAGCCGCCACACAACCACCACACAGCCGCTACACAGCCGCCACACAGCCGCCACACAGCCGCCACACAGCCAGCACACAGATGCCACACAGCCGCCACACAGCCGCCACACAACCGCCACACAGCCGCCACACCGCCGCCACACAGCCGCCACACAGCCGCCACACAGCCGCCACACAGCCGCCACACCGCCGCCACGCAGTCGCCACGCAGCCGCCACACAGCCGCCACACAGATGACACACAGCCGCCACACAGCCACCACACAGGCACAACACCGCCGTCACTCAGCCGCCACACAGCCGCCACACAGCCGTCACTCAGCCGCCACACAGCCGCTACACAGCCGCCACACAGCCACCACACTGCCGCGACACAGCCGCAACACAGCAGCCACTCAGCCGCCACACAGCCGCCACACAGCCGCCACATAGCCGCCACACAGCCGCCACACAACCGCCACACAACCACCACACATATGCCACACAGCCGCCACACAGCCGCCACACAACCGCCATACAGCCGCCACACAACCGCCACACTGCCGCCACACAGCCGCCACACAACCACCACACAGATGCTACACGGCCGCCACACAGCCGACACACAGCCGCCACACAGCCGCCACACAGCCGCCATACACCCGCCACACAGCCGCCACACAGCCGCCACACAGCCGCCATACAGCCGCCACACAGCCGCCACACATCCGCCACACAGCCGCCACACAGTCACCACCTTCAGTTACGCGTCAGTGCTGCTGTCGGCGGCCGGCTGGGTGCAGACGTCGGCCTCTCTCCGGCCTCTCCGGCCTCTCGGCTGACTCCACGGCCGTGCCCAGCCGCCACTCAGCCGTCACCTTCAGTTGCGTGTCAGCGCTGTGGGCAGCCGGCTGGGTGCAGACGTCGACCTCTCTCCGGCCTCTCGGCTGACTCCACGGCCGTGCCCAGCCGCCACCCAGCCGTCACCTTCAGTTGCGTGTCAGCGCTGTCGGCAGCCGGCTGGGTGCGGACGTGGCACCAAACTTCCACGGTAAGCCACCAAACTTCCACGGTAAGCCACCAAACTTCCACGGTAAGCCACCAATCGTCAGTTCCGTCACGGAGACCTCAGCACAGCGCGACACGCTAGCGTAGAGACTTTAGCTCTTCACAAGAAACTAAAGAGAAACCTTCAACTCCGTAATGCGCTAACGTGGAGCCTTTAACGTATGGAAAAACTAGCGTGGAAACTTTAACGCAGGCAACGCAGCGGCGAGGCTTCAACGCCGGAGGCGTTGCGAAGTTATATCGCCGGGACCGAGGTGCACTGTCCTGATGCTGCTCATTTCCTGTGCTGTATGTTTGCATCGCTTTCCAAATTGCGTAACAATCTATTTGAACGCCGAGGCTATAGCGCAAGACGGACGGAGGGCAAAAACGATCCTGACTGCGGTGGTGGTGGCGGTTTTACCGACGAAGCTGATCAGGAGCTAGTTCAGAAAGTGTGATCGCTCGGCACCAGACGTGTGCTCCAGACGACACTGGTTCAATGTGGATCGGGTATCGATGGACATAATTTGTGGACAATGGACTAGTCTCCCCCACTTTTCGGTCGGCGCGCATCCGAACGGGGAGAGGCTCTTCTCTGGACGGAAAGCGGCACGCTTCCAGCACGATTGAGTGCACCTCGCCCCCACAAATGCAACGTATTTGTCAGGCGCAAACATCCCTCTGAGGAAAAAAAGTTCCCAGGAGCCCTCAAGTGCACCCTGCCCTTGACTTTTTATCAATCAATGGCGCCCTTTCAGACCATCTGGCACACCCTGAACACTTCCCCCACTTTTCACGTGGCTCGTATTGTTCCAATCGCAATTGAGTATCCGGGACTTAGCCCTGGGCGATCTGGAACGACATTTTTCAAAACACTGCGATTTACTGCTTTGTTGGATTCCTGTGGGACGTTTTCACTCACGTTTCGCTCTGAGGTCATCGTTTTCGGTTGTTTGGAGGTCAGATACAGAGTCGAAATTGGCTAATATCACGTTTCATGGAACTTAAATCTACATTCAATTTTGTTTCTGCATATACAGGATTCGTTCGTAAATGTGCAGCTATTGGGTTCATCATGCCGTAAATGCCTGCACAATAATTGCTTGTTCCCTCGTCAGGGGCAAGTGCAAGGGCGGAAAATTGGTACGTGCCTCTGACCCTCGCAAACCACCATTTTGGGGCCGACTGTGTCTGTGCTCTCAAGCTAAGCAGCGATTTTCTGTTTTTTTTTATACGAATTCAGTCCAAGACTGCTCAATTTGTTGACACCCTCTGAACAATGTAATGTCATTGTCGTTTGCATGTTTTTTTCCTCATTTGGAAAATTATCGATCCACACCTACATCGTGCATATGGCAGATAATACGTAGCTGCCTGGGGAGTTGTCAGCGCAGCCCCAGTACCTTACCTTGGTGTGTGACGGCCGATGAGGTTGTTAGAGTAGCCGGTCTGCTAAATTTTCAGCTGCGGGCAAACTTCGAATGCTCTGGACATTGGTTTGGGGGGATTCAAGATTGGCTTAGACTTTGTGAAATTCAAACATAACCATGCATCGACCATCCATGTAATATTGTATTCCCGATCCATGGTCCAATGTGTTACTCGCCTGAGTGTCATTTCCCGATCCTACTCGCCTGAGTGCTCGGAGCAAATGTGGTTCAGGTAAATGCGAATATGTGTTGTCACTTCATGTGTCGTGGGATTTTTCCATGTTCCTGGCTCAAGCATAATCTCTCAAGATTGCCGCCATGCATATTATTGCTCTTGTGCCTTATTGTCCAGTATTGCGGATTAGTTACTGGTGCATATTACTGCAAGCACAAGTTGCACCGTATTGTTCAATGCCTGGACGACATTCTGAAGGAACCAGGGGCTGCATCGTCTTCGTGAAGAAAACAAGATCGCTGGTGTATTTTAAGGCATGCGACGACTGTGCATTCGTTCAGTTGTGAGTTTCCTGACGATCCCGACAATCTGCCTCTTCCCATAATCTTCACTCTGTGCATGGCCAACCCATTAACAACACACGATCAATAGGGACCGCCATAAGCGTGGGTGCTAGAACGAGTATCAATCTGTGTACTTCTGAAGGAGCACGTGCTTCTCCAATGCTGAATTGTGCCCCCCCCCCCCTCCCAATGCTGCATTGTGTCTATCTGATGTGGAGTCGAAAGATGAAGATCACCACTCCTCCGCCCCTTTCCATGCTTAACAGATTGTTCCTCGAACAGGGGGGGGGGGTTCAGTACCAATATTTCACCCGAATATATCTGGAATAAACATGAATTCCCCGCCCAATCGTTGTTTAAGAGACACCACTGGGTGTTTGGCAGCTTAACATGCTTACTGGAGAGGGGGACGAAATCCGCCCACTCCTTCGATGTTTCGTAAATAACTCCCGATTTTACCGGCTGATACACGCCATTTTTGTGCACCTGCTTCGAAATGTCCGGCACATCGCCTAAGATAAGCAAGACGAAATCTGCCGACAATTTTTCGAGTTAGAGGCCGTCAAAGTCAAGACATTTCATAGCGTCAGACCACAAAAATCGGCGCGGATGCGCTTCCCGTATATCGGCAAAAGGGAAGTGTTCATGGCAATACTAGCGACTTGCTTGATGTATATTGCTATGCTATATTGTTTCTCAAGATCATGCTAGGTCACCAAGGTCCACTCAGGTCAAGTTCATGACGGGTGAATGGAACCAAGATTGTTCCACTGGAAGGTCGTCATAGGACAAAGACGTATATTCAGGCCATCCACAATAAACTCGTGGCTATTACAGCCTATTGTCCAGTGCTAAAACAGATGCCACGGGGAAAAAGGGCTGTCACAGTCACACCTAAGAACATATAACAATTCCTCATACCAGCGGCACAGAATGAGTCAGCAAGTACGGTAAGTATGATAAGATGTCAGCAAGTATGATAATAAATTAGCAAGTATGATAAGAGGTCAGAGAGTATGATAAGACGTCAGCAAGTAGATCAGATCAATCTGACCGGCCTCGTGCATAAATGCCGCCTAAGGCGGCGACCAAACGTGGGATCTGGCAGTTGCCTCAGTTCGTGTGGAAGTTCATAATACAGGGCAGGACCTCTGGAACAACAACGGCGCCTGCCCATCTCTGTTCGCGACCTGGGGAAGTATAGGTCCCGGTCCTGACGGGTGTGGCGGTCACGGTGCTCGGCGACTGTTGAGATGGTGCCGACCAATGAAGCCGGCTCCTGCAGTCGGCGCACCTTGTGAAGTAGGCACAGCGTGTGGTATGAAGGCAAGTTCTCAGCACTCATCCAGCCAAGATGCTCTAACAGATCCGTGACATGGTCAAGTTTAGTTCATCCGAAAATGGCTTTTGCTCCATAGTTGATAATTTTTTCGAATCCGAGACCTATTTTTTTGGGTGCTATTTCCGTACACCGAAATGCAGCTCCGGATCTGGGAGAGGGCCAAGGCATTGACGAGCACCGAGATGACAGATGGTGGCAGGTTGCCTCTGAGATACGATAGACCGGCCAAAGTTCCGAAACATCGGCTGGTAATGGTGGAAACATGCGAGTCCCAGCTGAGGGTGCGATCAAATGTGAACCCTATATTTTTGACTTCCGAAGAGGGAGCAATTGTTGATCGCGAAACGTTGCAGTGAAGTTGGGGAGATTGCGCAAATTTTGTTGGCTGCCAAAGACCATGAGCTGGGTTTTCTCCGCATTTGCTTTCAGACCGTTACCGCGGAACCAAACGTCGAGGGAGGCAAGGACGTGCTCCAACTCCGCAGCGACACTATGGATGCGAATTTTGTTTCCGATGACCAAAATGTGTGAGTCATCTGCATACTGAACGATCACTGCGCCTTCAGCGAACAGACTGAGGTCGTTGGTGAAGATGCAGTAGAGCAAAGGGCCGAGAGATGAGCCTTGAAAAACTCCGATGTTGTTTGGAAGTGGCACATATTTTAAGCCGCGACCCAGACTGTCAGTGAGGCTGACACTCTAGGTATGGTCTTTCAGATAGGCCGAAAACCATGAAGTATCAATACCGTGCTGGCTTAATTTGGTCAAGAGTTTTGAATGGTCTATCACATCAAAGCATTTGCTCAAGTCCAGGAGGCAAAGGAGGGACATCTCACCACGATCATTGGCCGATAGGATCTGGTCGGATATGGATATCAGCGCGGTCTCCGTTGAGTGACGGGGGCTGAAACCATGCTGGGTAGGAGAGAGGAGGTGGTTGTTGGACAGGTAGGCGTAGAGCTGCTGGTGGACTGCACGCTCCACAATTTTGGCAATGATCGGGAGAATAGAGATGGGCCGGTAGTTGGATGGGCTGGTGGGGTCACCGGATTTAAAGATGGGATAAACTATGGAGTACTTCCAGGAGATGGGGACGTCGGCAATGGTGAGGCTGGAGTTGACCAAATGCAGAAGCACACTGCCAATGACGTCAAAACTCAGCCGGATCATACCCACGATGATGCCGTCCCCACCGCAGGCGGATGAGCTGTTCATGTCGAACACGATGGCGCGCAGCTCGGAGAGGGACAGTGGCACAAGGCAGAATGCACAGGCACCCACTCGCTGCAAACGACAGGCCAGGCTCGGAGAGCATCCTGACCAGCAACGTCGCCAGCAATGCGTGGTCCAACGCCAACAAAATAATCGTTTAGCTGGTCAGGTGAAGCGTCAGGAGCCGTACTATGGCACTTGGCATCGCCCACGGTGGACCTAATGCACCGCAGTATTCCCCCTCGTCCGCTCTCCTGGATACGCCTCTGCACATCGTCAAGGGTGTTGCGTTGAATGGCAGAGCGAACCTGTCTGTTGAGCTCGCTGTAAATAGCAGAGCCGTGACCTGAGTAACGCAACGCCTCCTGGCGGTGGGCCATGATGTCTCTGGTTCTGTCAGACAACGCTGGGGCGCTAGGGTTTCGAATGCGCAACGACCAAACTGGAGCGATAAACGCAAATGACAGTCATGCGATTCATGTCATTTTGCATGTTACTCCCTATTGAAAACTTTTGTTTTGTGATTGTGAACCTAAGCGTTTCCATACTTCATTAATGTACTTTCTTCGTGAAGCCGATTGCGCCGGCCGCCCGCCGGAACGGCGAGTGGCCCGGTTCCGGTAACTAGAACCGGCAACTGACCCGATAAAGTGCTGATATATCGGTGACCTGGGATCAAATTCCGGATCTATCATCTGTATTGCATCATTAGGTATGTCTAAAACATCATTGATGCCAACTTTTGAGCATTTAAACACAATCGCAGCGACCCATAACCATGTCAAAGCGACCCATAACCACGCAAAACAAGCCAAATATGACATATGTGACCTCATTTGACCTTGAAGATATCGATCTAAGGTCATGAAATTTGCAGACAATAGAGTTCATCACCATACCCATCTACTCGGAAAATGTCGTTACTCTAGCTATAATAGGAGCCGAGATCTTCTGGGGTGGCGGAATCGCCCCCACCCCCCATCCAGTGCGCGTAACTTTCAGAGGTCCTCCAGGCTACATGTTAGTGATGTTAGTCGTCGGCATAATCATTACGGTGTGTGGCTTAATTGGCCTCTCTCCAGTATCTCTTCTTCTCTCTCTCTCTCTCTCTCTCTCTCTCTCTCTCTCTCTCTCTCTCTCTCTCTCTCTCTCTCTCTCTCTCTCTCTCTCTCTCTCTATCTCTCTCTAAACTCTGTCTCGCTGATGAAGGGATGTTAAAAACCGTATCTATCCTCGGTTTCATCACGCCTTTCTGACGTCATTACTCATCTTTCACCGCTGTCATGGCAATGCTCTAGGCCTAAACGTTCCTGATTTATATTCATGGTGCATCACTTTGTCTTCCAGTCATCATGCATGCCTGAACACACAAACTAGCCAATTACAATGACGCAACAAATATGTACTGGACAGACACTTGACATACCAAGCCGAAGGCTATCAACCGGTTATTCCGGCGATGCACGCTGAGGCTTGCATTTACTCTGCACCGCTCAGCCAGAAAGAGTGTCTCGATCAGCCACACTTATGGCAAGATACAGGTGGCCGGTCAGAGGTTATCGGTCATCTTACTCGATTCAGTGGTGAATTGTCGCTTGAAATCTTTATTGCAATTACATTCCGGCTTATTTCATGCCCCATCTTATGATCTATCTCATAGCTATCACTTGTCAGCCACTCAATATAGAGCTAACTTGATCTCACTATTCCATATCACTGGATTCTGGGAATTTCAGGAAGTCACTCATGAATTAATGGACCTATTTATTCCATCAAATATCTATTCAATAACTAAGCCATCTACTTGGTGTACTATTGTTACCACGCGCAAGCGAAAGACTGGTGTTGAATGCAGCAATGGCAAGGGAAGTCAAGGGAAGAACTATTTTGACCATTATTCAAAGAAGAAAAATAGCTTAGCTTTAAAGTAACTTTAAAGTAGCTAAAGTAGCTTACCTTGAAGCTAAATTCTAAGCTTTGAGTCCTCAGCCATTTTCAAGAGTGAATTGAAAATAGCGTCTGGTCCACTCGTAGAACAGCTTTACAGGCACCATCAACGGTTTTCTTGACCAAGTGAAGAATATACCTTGATTTATATTCTGCCGCTGAAATGCCAGGAGATGAAGACATTTATGCGTCACATGAATATAGACGGCATGACACGCATTATTTAATCAACGTTGTTGTGTACCGGGAAAATGTAATACTCTCTCGACAATGCAAGCTTATGTGTTTACTACCAAAGACATTGAGAAAGTATGACCAGTTCTTCGACGTTTGCAAAATCCTCAATTGAGAAAAACCATCGAATCTATCTGACCTCTTGGGTCAATAATGCTCATCATCACACATTGTACTGAAGCGGCAGTTTATATTTTTGTCTCGCCTATTTCGGCTGGCCTCAATGCATGTATGCGCATTTTATATATACTGAAGTGTGAACATTGATATGCATTGAATGAGAGGCACTCACGTCACGACAAAGAATGACGCCATGCGGTTTTACACCAAATCATACCGGTACAAAGCGCCATTAAGAGCTCTGGTTGAGCGGGGACAAGAAGCTGGTAGAAACATAGCGCCATCGTATTCAATTTCGAAGGAAGTGCAGGCATTCCAGAAATGAGAACAGCAGACTTCGGCGCAACACATTCGGCATTTGAGACGCGTGCACCATATGCAGCAGTTGAGCCACATTTGAGACGCATTCACCATATGCAGCAGTTGGGCCACATTTGAGACGCATGCACCATATGCAGCAGTTGAGCCACATTTGAGACGCGTGCACCATATGCAGCAGTTGAGCCACGTTTGAGACGCGTGCACCATATGCAGCAGTTGGGCCACATTTCGGAAATTATGTCTCCAATATCCGCGTAAGCTCCCTGAAAACTAATCCAATTTCGTCGAAACTGAATCCACTCTGATCGAGGTTGATTCCTCTGACCTAAATTACGTACGTATTTAAATACTAATTTGCCATGTGGGACTTTCGCGCAAAAGTCGGCAGCACCCGCCAGTGTGCACGAGAGTCAGCCAACCTTGGGCAGAGGAGGAGGAGAACGGGGATGGTGAAGCGGATGGAGGTACCCGCAAAAAAACATAGAAGACATGCAACGTTGAAGCACGTCTGAGGGGAATATCTGAAGTGAAACCTACACGGTGAAATGTATCTCTCGATCGATGTGAGGTGGTCGGCAATATTATATAGGACTATAATATAAAGGAAGCATAATTTATAGGGTCCTTCAATGAATAGAGGTATGTTAAACACTGACCAACGAACGGAGCAAAAGTCTGTCGGGTGCGTTGAAGCTGACAAAAACACAAATCGCGTGCCGAACTACAGCGGAGTAGAGAATAGGATTTGTCGAGTTTCTTCGTCACCCATCAATGGTGAGAATGGACGGCCAGCGTACCATGTCAGGACTATTGCATCACACACACGCGATGTATGTGGGGACCACCATAAACACGAGGTGTGTTTTGTATACGCAGACCTGAAATGTGTCCAGTGTGTTGCTGCGGCACGGGTGACATGATTGGCTGAAACAACATCTACTGGCGACGAACCATTTTACAATGTCTCCTAGGTTGAGAGTGGCTTTGCATACTTCGTAATTTGCATGCTACCTGTCCTGTTGAACCTGTCGCTGTTCATTCGGGCAGATCTTCAGACCAACTACTCGTCTTCGGATCTAATGCACCGCATACTTCACTGCGCAACAACACGATCAGTCAAACGAAAAGATGTGGAAGCATTGCAAGCGTAGGCAAACCAACGTCTGACGCTGGCTTGCTGTCATCATAAATGTATAATCAAGCTGGAACAGCGCCAACAATTCATCGCCGTTTCTACTTTGCTAGATTATGGAACAGATGGTAAATGCGCACACATTTTGCCATAAGAAAACTTGCATCGACCAATAGAAGAGCACACGCACCACGACTGCCCACCATGAAATCCTGTGACAGTCGCTAAACTAACAGCCACTTGATGCCACTCACGTCCCCACCGTAGCGGTGGTACCCCTCGCACAAACCCACTGATGCGAGCCGCATACTTCTCACAGCTTTCTCCGCGGTACTGGCGCCCAAGCGGCATTAAGTCAACCGGCGTCGTCTGCCATAAGAAACAGCAGATGTCTGACTCACTGTTGCCGACCCCTTCTCAAACCGACAACCCCATTGCCTGCTCGAAAGTCTATTTTGCTATTCTTACTTTCGACCCTAATTGTTGCCAGCCGGCTCGGTAGAGCAGGTGTCGAACGTCACAAGCGTGGGCGAAATCCGAGCGGATGTACTTCCGTGAATGTACGAGCAGCTGTAGTTTCGGCACGGCCCGCGGCTTGTCGGATGTACTTCCGTGAATGTACGAGCAGCTGTAGTTTCGGCACGGCCCGCGGCTTGTCGGCCAGTCGACACAATGACAGTGCAATGCAAGGCACTATGCAGGCTGGGTGTGTGTAGCATGGATTGAGCGGAAAGCTACGGACAAGGACTGACAACCATACCACGCATGCTATTCCGGCATTGAGGTGCGAGATACGTGCACAATGTTCGGCAAAGAAGTTCAATTTTGGCAGGAGAGCTGCAAAATTTAGTTGAAACGGAATAGCCTTCAGTGCGATTATGCCGAAATCCTCGGTACTACCTACGAAATCAGGCTGCTCTACCAAACGTGGTGAGGGTCTCACAACGTCAAATGCACCGTGCTGAACTGTCGAAGCCGCTCGTACGTCTTCCTGGAATGTCACAGCCTCCACTGAAATTGGTTGGTTACGTCTCAACGGGATGTTAATATGGCCCAGCTGCAGTAGGCTCACACGACTTCAACGCGCCACGATCCCCGACTCTGCGCCCACAGCCCTTGTCTTCGCTGTCCCAGCACTCCAATGGTGCCCCACACTGGTGCAGGGGTGCGTGCTTTGTCTATGTCGATCCCATATACGTGTGCTGTGGTGTCAAAGGACACGTGTGTGTGTGTGTGTGTGTCGTGGGTGGAGGATTGATGGTGGAGCTAAACATCTCAAGCGAAGAGTTAGAGAGCTGAAAGGTTGCCCCGACTGTAGCCAGCTGCAAGAGGCCGACTGTGCGGTGGATCCACCAGCGGAGACAGGCCGACTGCTGGTCCCTGCCGCCTGTGTCCAGGCTGTCGCCTGTCGGGACAGGCCGACTGTGCGGTGACCGGCCGACTACAGCGCCTCTGGCGGCGCTCGGGCGAGGTGCTCGGGTGCCGCCTGTCAAAGTGTGTGTCACATCAGATGCATTTTTCACGATTGAAATGACGTGGATTGGTGGCGAGCGACATTGACTGATGGTGGTTGACATGGACTGATGGCGGTTGACATGGACCAATGGCGGTTGTCATGGACCAATGGCGGTTGTCATGGACCAATGGCGGTTGTCATGGACCAATGGCGGTTGACATAGACTGATGGCGGTTGGCATGGAATGATGGTGGCTGACATGGAATGATGGCGGTTGACATGGACTGATGGTGGCTGACATGGACCAATGGCGGTTGACATGAACTGATGGCGGTTGACATGGACTGATGGTGGCTGACATGGACTGATGGTGGCTGACATGGACTGATGGCGGTTGACATGGACTGATGGTGGCTGACATGGACTGATGGCGGTTGACATGGACTGATGGTGGCTGACATGGACTGATGGCGGTTGACATGGACTGATGGTGGCTGACACCTGTATGCGCATGTAACCAGCGCTGGCGGATATTTCAGACCGGCGGATTGCATCCGACTGCAACATGACCGCCAACGGCGGGTTCAGTCTCGACCCTGAGCTGAGCCAGACGCAGGAGATGGAGCTGACCACCGCCGCAGCCGACCGGTCACGTGCCCTCTGCGTGCTCGGCTCGGGAGACTTCGGACGCGCCTTCACCCAGAGAGCCGTCGCGTCAGGGTTTGCTGTCACCATCGGCACCCGTGGGGGTCACAAGGAGCCGTGAGTGGACGTCACCGTCACCGTCACCGTCACCGTCACCGTCACTGCCACGACATTGCCGTCATTATTGGCCCGTGCGAGTGGCATAAGGCGCCGCCAATAGAGTCGAACTGTCTTGTCAGCTTTCGAGTCCTGCACCGGGCGTATTTATTCACATGCTTCAATGACTTACCAGCAACAATTTTTGGCATGCTTGGCACTATCACAAAAATTAGCAGCTATATAGGGCGTATTTATTTACATGTTGTGATTTAGCAGGAACAATTTTTACCACAATACCACCCATCTGATACCAGGCATACAAATAAGCGGTAGCAAACATTGCAAGGCCATCCATCTGGTACCAGGCATATGCATAGGCGGTAATAAACATTGCAAGCCCACTCTTCTGATGCCAGACACATTAATAAGAGGTGACAAACATTGCAATGTGCTGCTTCGGCTTTCTCGTAGTACATGGAAATAATAGCACTAGGAAACACATTTGCATCACCAAGATAGGAATGCAACCTGCTTCCACGTTGAAAAGTTCCTGCTAGCCTAAGAAGTCCCAAGCTTAGTGTTTCCGGTCCGCATGCACAGTCGATACCATTCCTGATCCGTATTTACATTCGATGTCAATCCTGGTCTCGTGCATATTGCATACTCGATACCACTCTGGATCCGTATGTACATTCGATGCCAATCCTGATTCACATTTACTTTGCACAGTCGATGTCACTATCGATCCGTATTAACATTCGATGCCAATCCTGGTTGGCATGTGCAGTCGATGTCACTATCGATCCGTATTTACATTCGATGCCAGTCCTGGCTCGCATGTGCAGTCGATGTCACTATCGATCCGTATTAACATTCGATGCCAGTCCTGGTTCTCATTTGCAGTCGATGCCACTTCTGGTCCGTCATACAGTCGATGTCACTCCTGATCTGTACGTGTATTGAGTACCACTCGTGGTCGGCATGTGCATTCGATGTGACTGATGTACAGTAGATGATTGCTCCAGACCGTATATAGGGCTTCACGCCCTCCCACTCATGTACAGTAGATGATTGCTCCAGACCGTATATAGGGCTTCACGCCCTCCCTCTCATGTACAGTAGATGATTGCTCCAGACCGTATATAGGGCTTCACGCCCTCCCTCTCATGCAGGTCAGCGTCGATCTTGTAGTGCGCCATTGAGAACAATCACCCATCTAAGCCTTTCACAAACCGGCTTAGCCAATGCTGTGGGAGACCACTTCAGCTAGATTGAGTACAGCACCCGTGACCGCGTATCACCCCCTCTCTCCTCCAGCTCAGGTAAACAGAAGTTAGTGTCAGCATTCCATGACACGGCACATTCAGTGGGAACAGATGGTCGCAGCTGTCTGCATAGTGTAGAGGGAACAGTAAACTACAGGCTGTTTACGTGGTACGGCAGAAGCGGATAGCCGCAGGCCATCTACAAGGTGCAGTGGGGGACAGGTAGCCCGCAGACCGTCTGTATGGTGCAGTGGAGACAGATATACACACACTGTCTACATGGCACAAATTGACAGATAGTTCGGGCACATATAGACAGACAGACAGACAAACCGATACATACAGATGACCACGGGCATGGCGCAGTGGAAGCAGACGGTATCATGCTGTCTACATGGCAAGTCGACTTGTGCTGTAGGGATGCTGTGGAGATCCCAGTTCGGCTCATCATGAGTTTGGAGCGGGTGGGGGAGGTAGGTGCCAACTGTGTGACGAGCCGTCACGCGTCCCCGATGCTCCTGCTAGATCCCTTCATCGACCTGGTTGACCATCCACGGCTTGATTGGTGTTGTCTTGATCGCATGTCCAGTCCGCCGTGACAGTACGGCCGTGTCGCCTGCCAAATATGCGTGGCAGCGCTGCAAACGTGGCTCCAGGACCTCTGAAGGGAAGAACCTGCATTGTAGGGCTATCTTGATGGTGACCAAAGTCGGCGGACTTCTGCTGATCGCATGATATGTACTTGCATCGTTGGTGACATACAATGACATCTGTTCTGCCAGAACAACGGGGGTTCATTTTTAAGTAGCTTTTGATACCTAAGCATGTTATCTAAACTGATGAAAACTGAAAAAGCTAAGCGTCGCGCCCAGAAGATAACAAAAAAATCCAGCATGCGCATGCATGCAATCGACAGACAGCCTAGCAGTACCCCACTGATCAAGGGAAAATGCATACAATTAGCAAACCCCTCTGCCTGGCCAAGGGATGACCTCCTTGTAGCCTGGCCATGACATAACTTCTCTGTAGCCTGGCCATGACATAACTTCTATGTAGCCTGGTCATGACATAACCTCTATGTAGCCTAGCCATGACATAACTTCTATGTAGCCTGGTCATGACATCACCTCTCTGTAGCCTGGTCATGACATCACCTCTCTGTAGCCTGGCCATGACATCACCTCTCTGTAGCCTGGCCATGACATCACCTCTCTGTAGCCTGGCCATGACATCACCTCTCTGTAGCCTGGCCATGACATCACCTCTCTGTAGCCTGGCCATGACATCACCTCTCTGTAGCCTGGTCATGACATCACCTCTCTGTAGCCTGGCCATGACATCACCTCTCTGTAGCCTGGCCATGACATCACCTCTCTGTAGCCTGGCCATGACATCACCTCTCTGTAGCCTGGCCATGACATCACCTCTCTGTAGCCTGGTCATGACATCACCTCTCTGTAGCATGGTCATGACAACTTCTCTGTAGCCTGGTCATGACATAACCTCTATGTAGCCTAGCCATGACATAACTTCTCTGTAGCCTGGCCATGACATCACCTCTCTGTAGCCTGGCCATGACATCACCTCTCTGTAGCCTGGCCATGACATCACCTCTCTGTAGCCTGGCCATGACATCACCTCTCTGTAATCTGGACATGACATGACATCTCTGTAGCCTTTTCGTAGCCTTATATGTCTGAGCTGACGAGCATGGTTTCCCTATGTGGCGAGCATGTTTCCTATGTACATTGATATTGGGTACGCCATGGTTTATGTCACTGGGCCATTGAATAACGCCGCTCGGACATTGAATCAACTCTCAAGTCAGTCAATCATATCAATCAAGCTCAACCAATCCACTCTCGGTGCCCAATCACTGCGTGGATCTCCGCACGGCTATGCCGCGTACCGGTCTGCAACCTGTCAATGACATAACCTTTGCCTGTGACCCGGTAGCAACATGATGAAGCTGATCGAGGCCACCGGAGCTCGGATCACGTCGCAGTTGGATGCCATCGCCACCTCGCCGCTGGTGGTGGTGGCCGTGCCGCCGGACTTCTACGACACACTGCCTCTGCATGCTCTGCGGAACAAAGTGCTCATCGATGTCAGCAACGCCAGCGATCCCTCACACCTGAAAAGGTTCGCGAGGAGCATTAGTTCAGAACGGGGTGTAGGAAGGGGCTGACGAGAAAAAGAAACACACTCAGCTGTGGCGTTTGGAACTACTTTGCGTTTCCTATGGTTTTGTGTCGAGAAGCCTAAAGGCATCGTTGTTCTGCCCTGACTTCGAAATTGCTTTTTCACGCTTGAGGACTCACTCTTGTAATGAACTTCTGCTGATAGGCATGATAGGCATGCAATTCCTTGCACCAGCAGTACAGTTGCCCTCGAGGCCTTAGGTGTCTTCTTTGCCTTCGTTGTGCTCAAGGCCGCTCCTAATCATACACGGTGCAGGCTGTGACAATATTGCTCGGCTGTGCTGGCCATGACCGACCCGACCGACCAATATCCATTTGACCTGCAGTCTGCGTTCGAACGCCGAGTACCTGCAGGAGCTGGTGCCGTCGGCCGAGGTTGTCAAGGCCTTCAACGTCATCTCGGCCTACCTGCTGGAGACGGGCGGCATCCAGGGCAGCAAAGAGGTCAGCTTCCTGTGAAGAAAATCTTCGTTTCCCCGGTGACAATCAGCAGAAATCAGTGACGTCAATCAGTGACGTCAATCAGTGACGTCAATCAGTGACGTCAATCAGCAGGGAGCCGCGGCTTGAATCGCGTGTGAACATCATTGCGGAATAGCGTTCCATTCCCCTCGTGTTGGAAGTGGGTGGTGTCTTACGTCGCGGGTGTTTTCAGCCTACAGGCCGCCTCTTTGTAAAGCCATTGTCACGCCTGATCGAATCGCCTTCACTCTCGATCCGCCCCCAGTTCACACCCAAATCAAGTCATGTCCGCTGAGGACGTGCAGCGCGCTTAATTGACGGAAACCCGAGCGGTGCACGGTGGGCGTTCCTTGGCATTTATTCTGCTCGTGCATGTCGACAACCAAGTCAGCGAACGCTTATTGATTGCGGTTCACAGCAATTGTTGGTTGTTGTATGTTGTGTGTTGTGTGTTGTTGGTTGTTGTGTGCCGATTACTGAATGAACGCTGTGTCAGCAATGGCACTTCACGTAAGCACCACGAGGACCAAAAATCCCAACACTCCAAAGAACTGGCGAAAACAAAAGTACCAACACCTGCTTCTGTACACCCAGTAAATCACCCAATCACCAACACCCACTCTGAAGCTGCCTGTTGCGCCCTTGCTTCAGGTTCCGGTGTCGTCCGACTCTGAGCGAGCGGGTCGGCAGGTGGTGCAGGTGGTGCGCGACCTGGGCTTCGTGCCGGTCAACATGGGTCCTCTGCGCACGGCGCGCGAGATCGAGCGTCTGCCGCACGAGTTCTTCAGGGACTGGAGAGGAGCGTTCAACGTGACCGGAGGCCTGTTCCTGGTGGGGTACATCATCAGCTTCATCAAGTGAGCGGCACCCGAGATTGGCATCACACGGCGATATTGGCAAGGGCGCTTCAGATGCGGGCTGACGACACCGATGTGAGAGAAGAATGAAGTCCGTCTTTCCATTTCGTTGTTGGATAGTGAGCGAGGAAGCAAATCCGGGTGTGGCGACATAATTCTGCCCATCTTTGTAAAGTTAAGCTACAAGTGAATATTTTAGTGATTTTCTGGTAACTTTTATTACGGTCGACATTCGTCAAAATTGATGACACAAAGCTGAGCAGCCCCCATTTTTAGTGATTACCTTGCGGTGATAACACCAAACTGTAGAGAATCATCCTTGTGATATCAACACCTTGTGATATTGTTGAGATTATTCCTGGCTAAAGCAGGTCGAGTGTGATTACGCTCTTTGGCGAATTTTGGAATGGACGATTTACCCTATAGTCTTGTCAACAACACCTCAGAGAGGTGACTTGATCCCTCACGAAACTGAGGAGTTTTGTGACGATAGTCAGGTGTAAGGGTTTGAGATCTCGGGGTGGCAGGAGACCGCGTATCGAGTCTCACTCCAAGTCCCTCCTCTGCCATATTAGCGTGATAAGTGACAGGTTAACGACTGTAGTGGCTTTGGTTTTTGGTGACAGTAGAGTAATAACGATATAGTATTCCTGAAGATAACTAGTAAGGAGGGTATGCTCGTACGAGTTACCATTACTGGGATAGCGGTTAGTAATCAGCATATAATAGCAAAACATTGCTCTGAATCGCTTTCGGTTACTTGACTGGCTATATGCATAAGCAGTATAGATGCCAACGAACGTCCATCATCGCCATCTCGACAGGTTTCAGCTCTGCAAAAACCTCACCGAAAACGAGGTGTGGGACTGGTCGGTCTTCAAGAAGATCCTCATGACCAACTTCAACCGCAACTTGGCCTTCGTGGCGCTGACAACACTCGGGGCCGTCTACTTACCAGGTGACTGGGCTGTTAACCCGCTGAAAGCTGTTGCCGCGTTTCATGGCAAACGGGATCATCACGGGGTTAACGGCGAAATCTCTGGGCAAGGGAATTCGGTGGGCGGAGGAAATTTTGTGCTCAGAGGGAATTCTGTTGGCTGAGGTAATTCTGTGGACACAGGTAATTCTGTGGACAGAGGTAATTCTGTGGACAGAGGTAATTCTGTGGACAGAGGTAATTCTGTGGACAGAGGTAATTCTGTGGACAGAGGTAATTATGTGGACAGAGGTAATTCTGTGGACAGAGGTAATTCTGTGGACAGAGGTAATTCTGTGGACAGAGGTAATTCTGTGGACATACGGAATTATGTGGACAGAGGTAATTCTGTGGACAGAGGTAATTCTGTGAGCAGAGGGAATTATGTGGATAGAGGGAATTATGTGGGCAGAGGGAACTCCGGGGCAACTTCGCTGTTGCGCAACGCGTTGACGATGTTGTTTTCCGTCAGTTGGACGAGAGCGAATGACGAGATGTGAAGTCTCCGTTACTGCTTCGCCGCTATGTGTACAACCGTGCAGTGCATTACAGCTTTATCAGAATTGTACTCTGACCAGTAAGCGTTGGAGAGTCGTCTGCTTTATATATGCAATAGGATTTGTGTTCGGATAGCGTTTTGCTTACCTATTGCGAACGTAACGTATCAGAGCACGTCTCCAAAAATACTTATGAACGTGCATGTATGCAAATGCTAACCTTAATGTTTTCTTCTTTTTCTGATGGCAGGGTCCAATTAAGCTTCATTCCATTTTCATGGAACTTTTTGGCAAATCGCATTACCTTCGCTCCAATGAAACGTGCTAAACAAAACGAAGGGCTACTCTTTAGATTATAATGTTAAGTGCTTAATTAATTGAACTATATATATTAGGAAAGCATGCAATGAGCATGCCTATGTTACACTACAGGGTCGTGGCGTAAAGTTGAGACATAAAAACAATTACAAAATCGTTTAAACCGAATTTCGTACAACTGCCTGGACTGGACTGGACTGGTGGTTGAGGGACAATCTCTTCTGAGGCCGAAACAGAAGGGCATTGCTGGCATGGTGCATGCACTATATGAAGCGCTCTTCGTATGCCGATATGCTTCGCTTTGTTTCGCTCATCATGCACCAAACAAAGTGCGTACTGCTGCTAGAGAAGTGGGTCATGAGTTCGATCATGCCAAACTTGAATCACGGTTGCATGAATGCAATAGTTATTCGATTTGCCAATGGCCGTGTCACGTGCTCCCCAGGTGTGATCGCCGGGTACATCCAGCTCTACCGCAGGACCAAGTACAGCCGATTTCCTGGTTGGCTTGATCGCTGGCTTCGGATGCGCAAGCAGCTCGGTCTGCTGGTGTTGGCGATGGCCGCCACCCATGTGAGTGGTGTTGATCACTGAGCGCCGCTCGGTCTGCTGGTGTTGGCGATGGCCGCCACCCATGTGAGTGGTGTTGATCACTGAGCGCCGCTCGGTCTGCTGGTGTTGGCGATGGTCGCCACCCATGTGAGTGGTGTTGATCACTGAGCGCCGCTCGGTCTGCTGGTGTTGGCGATGGTCGCCACCCATGTGAGTGGTGTCGACCAGTGGGCTCCATCTGTCCATCACCCGGTGCCTCACCAGCATCACGCGGGTCTTGTGTCAATTCAATCACACAAACAGAACCAGTTCAAAGGTGCATCGCTACCTATCGCTGTGCCCTGTGTTCGCGAACAAATCAGACATCGGCATGTACGGCTCAGAGTCCGCACTTCGGAGTTTTTTATATGCGGAATTCGCTAATACAAAATTGTGGTCCCCATTCACCCAAGCAAAAAGTAAAAAAATACATAAAAAGGGCAATGGAAAAGTTAGCTGCAACAAGCACGAATTTAAACCTTATAATAGAATGAAGCACACACGGAAAGCAATCCATTCTTGCAAATGTAATTACAGCGAGCGAATAAATATTTTACGCTCATGCTTCTGATGTCATCTATTTCGATGTAATTCACCATTGACAGCCCCTATACAACTTTTGGCTTCCATCGTGTGCTTCCATCGTGTGATCCTTCCTCGCAGTCAGTGGCACAAATGCTTATTATTTTGTCATCCTTACATAATATCAATACTTACCATGAAGTTTCTGACCAGAAGCGTCGCTAGGAATTGATGGCACGGAAGGTCCCGAGGAGTCTGAGTGGGAAGCTACTACAATCATTGGTCATTATGAACATATCCTGGCTCCGCCACTGCGCGCCATTTATTTTAATCGTTTGCCCTGGCTTCACTTCTTCCTCTCCTTGATCGGCCATTGGCAAAGTGTCACCTCATCACTCCATTCCTTGTAGTGGTTTGAATAGGGTATGTCTGAATATCTCTTGCCACGTCTTGGATCCGCCACTGGGAACGTCTCCTGGCTCCGCCATTGCTTGCGATGCATTGCTGCCGTCTGTCTCGAGTTCACGCCAGACTCCCAGCTTTCCGATGACAATCTACACGATGCCGCTTTGAGGACACAGGTCATATGTTGCCCATTTTTCCTCAACTTTGCTCCGCCCCTGACATGCTTTCGACCAAAATAGGCATTTTCGAAGGTAAGGGGGGGGGAGGGGTGTTATTAGCAGTTGAATTCCAAATACTGGTCACCTGAGCAGCAACATCATGGAAATATTCAGCCGTGCGTGCAATTCCTACGCTATTACAAAAGCCTGCAGGAGGTGCCTCCCAATATCCGCTCCTGGAGCCGCCTCTGATATAGTTACCAAGTCGTCACTTTTGCACAAAGTAGAAAGAGAAAGATGGAAAAGTCACCGAGTTGCACGTACGTACCACAAGAGGGTAGGGAAAGGCAGGCGAAAACCATAGATGAGGGAGGAATGCCGTTCCCTCCCCTCCCATCCACCCCTACCGGAATAAGGCTAAATTAAGATATTAATCTGGATGCGAGCAAGTCTGGGCACATCACAGAGAACCAAAAAGCATTCGACACGCTCAGCACGTAAAAGTGCGCTTTCCTGCCATATTACGAAACTCCTCTGCCGTAGCTGTAGGATCGGTACAAGGAACCTTGGTGGAACGAAATATTTCATTCATGATGAAATAGTTCTTGACAGCGTGTGTCTGCTGACAGGGCTGCATGTCTTTGGGAATCTTCCACCCGCATCAGCAGTACGAGTGGCTGTTCGAACCCCCAACAACCATCCGGACCGAGGTGAAGACCGATGAAGCACACTTCAACACCCAGACTGTCAACATTTGGTTTCACCATCCCAACTGGAGAGGAGAAATATTCCTCACACTTGGTTAGTCTGGGATTTTAGTGTGCCTAGACTGGGCCAGTAGTTAACCCGCCTCGTCACGAGGGTGGGGTGATATGCGCCCGTCCCCTCAGGTTTTAGTGTGACTAGACTGGGCCAGTAGTTAACCCGCCTCGTCACGAGGGTGGGGTGATATGCGCCCGTCCCCTCAGGTTTTAGTGTGCCTAGACTGGGCCAGTAGTTAACCCGCCTCGTCACGAGGGTGGGGTGATATGCGCCCGTCCCCCAGGTTTTAGTGTGACTAGACTGGGCCAGTAGTTAACCCGCCTCGTCACGAGGGTGGGGTGATATGCGCCCGTCCCTCAGGTTTTAGTGTGCCTAGACTGGGCCAGTAGTTAACCCGCCTCGTCACGAGGGTGGGGTGATATGCGCCCGTCCCCTCAGGTTTTAGTGTGACTAGACTGGGCCAGTAGTTAACCCGCCTCGTCACGAGGGTGGGGTGATATGCGCCCGTCCCCTCAGGTTTTAGTGCGACTAGACTGGGCCAGTAGTTAACCCGCCTCGTCACGAGGGTGGGGTGATATGCGCCCGTCCCCTCAGGTTTTAGTGTGCCTAGACTGGGCCAGTAGTTAACCCGCCTCGTCACGAGGGTGGGGTGATATGCGCCCGTCCCCTCAGGTTTTAGTGCGACTAGACTGGGCCAGTAGTTAACCCGCCTCGTCACGAGGGTGGGGTGATATGCGCCCGTCCCCTCAGGTTTTAGTGTGCCTAGACTGGGCCAGTAGTTAACCCGCCTCGTCACGAGGGTGGGGTGATATGCGCCCGTCCCCTCAGGTTTTAGTGTGCCTAGACTGGGCCAGTAGTTAACCCGCCTCGTCACGAGGGTGGGGTGATATGCGCCCGTCCCCTCAGGTTTTAGTGTGACTAGACTGGGCCAGTAGTTAACCCGCCTCGTCACGAGGGTGGGGTGATATGCGCCCGTCCCCTCAGGTTTTAGTGTGACTAGACTGGGCCAGTAGTTAACCCGCCTCGTCACGAGGGTGGGGTGATATGCGCCCGTCCCCTCAGGTTTTAGTGCGACTAGACTGGGCCAGTAGTTAACCCGCCTCGTCACGAGGGTGGGGTGATATGCGCCCGTCCCCTCAGGTTTTAGTGTGACTAGACTGGGCCAGTAGTTAACCCGCCTCGTCACGAGGGTGGGGTGATATGCGCCCGTCCCCTCAGGTTTTCGGCGGATAGTGAAAGAACGGCGCGTGGTGGCGTACCTAAGTTTAGCGTACGTTTCCCACATCAATTTGGCATGTTGTGTGAAAATTTTGAGGTCGGGTCATCCAGGGTCAACGATTTAGTCAAGATCAAGTAAGGTCACCTCAAGAAAGTTCAACCAGTCATCACGCTTTAACGGATAAAGATATTTGAATGAAACTTTCAGCGTTTGCTTATCATTAGGGATGAAACAAAATGCATGAAAGGAATCTTTGATTTTCTTCGTTTTTGATGACAGTTTTGCACATTTTCCCATTAAGGCTATAACCGAAGATTCTGGCTAAAAAAAAAACATTTTTATGAGAGCAAGTTGACTTCAAACAACGTTTTGCGGTTCAATTTTCTAAAAATTTTATTTCGCTAATGGGTAGAGACCCATTAGCGAAATACAAATTTAAGAAAATTGAAAACTGAACATTGTGAAATTTCAAAAAAGTAGAATTTAATTTATTGGTGGGAAAAACATAGGGCCATGGTTGATTTCGACTTCCTTTTCTGATTCCAAATAATTTGTGTTCAAATCTCCCCCAAAATGAACGCCCCAGAGCCAAAAACATGATGTTAGTCATGAACATAGACTCCTTAGTGACGTCACTTTTGGCGGGATAAAGTTTTGGGGGTGATTTATGTCCATACGCGTCGACCGCTTTTTGATGACACCTCTTGCGTTTTCGTGCGACGTTTAGTTTGGAGATTAGAGAGGGGATTTGTATCCTCCAAGGCGAGGATCAGAGAATCAGACGAGGATTGGAGGATCCTCCAAGACGAGGTCAGATCCAGTGAGGATCTGACCGGAAAGAAGGAAAGGGTTAATAAAGCCTCACACCCATAATGCTTGCCAAATCCTCAGTGTAAGATCAGGGACAGTTGATTAGGATTCTTGCCCTCCTTTCGCTTGTGGGTCTGGTGTTGAAAAGTGCGGAACGAAATTTGTGATGCATGTGGCCGAGTGGTCAGAGTCACGTGTTATTGTTGTGCCCCTGAAGGAGAGGAATAAATAAACGTCTGATCCACGGTAAGCTGCTGCTTAGTTCGATACAGGAGAGTTGTAACACACCGATCAAAGGTGGTAAAGCGTACTTTGGCATCGTCAAAATTAAAGCGTATGCCTGAGAGTGTAACTTTAGGATAGAAATGCTTTATGCTTCAAGTTGCAATGGAGTCCCGCATTCCCCATATCACTACCAGACGTACTCCACCACCCCGTGACTAGCTGGAGGATACAGAATGAGTAAAACATTTATGCAGTGAACCTCCTCCATTTACAAACGGAACCTGACGTGAGCTACGTGGATGCTGATGTGGGTTTGATCTCTGCGACGACTGTTGGCGATTGTCTTTAGCTCTCGATGTCTAATCTGACCTGACGTGACCTGACATACCGCAGGTGCTGTGTCACTATGCCTGCTGGTGGTGCTAGGCATCGCCTCGCTGCCGTCGGTGACAGCGCACCTGAGCTGGCGAGAGTTCACCTTTATCCAGTCGAAGCTGGGCTGGGCGGCGTTGGTGGCGGTCACAATGCACGATACTGTTCTCGGCTGGGACTTCATGATCTTCAGCTACAAGTGCTACATGCCCTCTGGGCTGCAGGTTCGGTGCTCACCTCCCTAGTGTTGTGGTCGCCCTCGATGTCTTGTGTGAAGAAAGCTCGGCCTTAGGGGTTTATAGGGAAAACTGTTGATAACGAAATGGAACTTCTCCGGATGGCACGTGTGGTCATGTCAGTAGTTCGCTATTGTAGCGAGACGCTGACCTAAAGCTCGGTGCTGAAAGTTAATGCCGATGTCGCTCCGTCGCTACCCGTCGGCAATTTCCGTGTCATCGCCACCGCCTCCTCTGGTGTTACTCGACCGTGCCATCGCCACCACGTCCCCTGGTACCGTCCGACCGTGCCATCGCCACCACGTCCCCTGGCACCGTCCGACCGTGTCATCGCCACCGCCTCCCCTGGTACCGTCCGACCGTGCCATCGCCACCGCCTCCTCTGGTACCGTCCGACCGTGCCATCGCCACCACGTCCCCTGGTACCGTCCGACCGTGCCATCGCCACCACCTCCTCTGGTACCGTCCGACCGTGCCATCGCCACCACCTCCTCTGGTACCGTCCGACCGTGCCATCGCCACCACGTCCCCTGGTACCGTCCGACCGTGCCATCGCCACCACCTCCTCTGGTACCGTCCGACCGTGCCATCGCCACCACGTCCTCTGGTACCGTCCGACCGTGCCATCGCCACCACGTCCCCTGGTACCGTCCGACCGTGCCATCGCCACCGCCTCCTCTGGTACCGTCCGACCGTGCCATCGCCACCACGTCCCCTGGTACCGTCCGACCGTGCCATCGCCACCAAGTCCCCTGGTACCGTCCGACCGTGCCATCGCCACCACGTCCCCTGGTACCGTCCGACCGTGCCATCGCCACCACCTCCCCTGGTACCGTCCGACCGTGCCATCGCCACCACGTCCCCTGGTACCGTCCGACCGTGCCATCGCCACCACCTCCTCTGGTACCGTCCGACCGTGCCATCGCCACCACGTCCCTTGGTATCGTCCAACCGTGCCATCGCCACCACGTCCCCTGGTACCGTCCGACCGTGCCATCGCCACCACCTCCTCTGGTACCGTCCGACCGTGCCATCGCCACCACGTCCCCTGGTACCGTCCGACCGTGCCATCGCCACCACGTCCCCTGGTACCGTCCGACCGTGCCATCGCCACCGCCTCCTCTGGTACCGTCCGACCGTGCCATCGCCACCGCCTCCCCTGGTACCGTCCGACCGTGCCATCGCCACCGCCTCCTCTGGTACCGTCCGACCGTGTCATCGCCACCGCCTCCTCTGGTGTTACTCGACCGTGCCATCGCCACCACGTCCCCTGGTACCGTCCGACCGTGCCATCGCCACCACCTCCTCTGGTACCGTCCGACCGTGCCATCGCCACCACGTCCCCTGGTACCGTCCGACCGTGCCATCGCCACCACCTCCTCTGGTACCGTCCGACCGTGCCATCGCCACCAAGTCCCCTGGTACCGTCCGACCGTGCCATCGCCACCGCCTCCTCTGGTACCGTCCGACCGTGCCATCGCCACCGCCTCCTCTGGTACCGTCCAACCGTGCCATCGCCACCAAGTCCCCTGGTACCGTCCGACCGTGTCATCGCCACCACGTCCCTTGGTATCGTCCAACCGTGCCATCGCCACCACGTCCCCTGGTACCGTCCGACCGTACCATCGCCACCACGTCCCTTGGTATCGTCCAACCGTGCCATCACCACCACGTCCCCTGGTACCGTCCGACCATGCCATCGCCACCGCCTCCTCTGGTACCGTCCAACCGTGCCATCGCCACCAAGTCCCCTGGTACCGTCCGACCGTGCCATCGCCACCAAGTCCCCTGGTACCGTCCGACCGTGCCATCGCCACCGCCTCCTCTGGTACCGTCCGACCGTGACATCGCCACTGCCTCCTCTGGTACCGTCCAACCGTGCCATCGCCACCAAGTCCCCTGGTACCGTCCAACCGTGCCATCGCCACCAAGTCCCCTGGTACCGTCCGACCGTGCCATCGCCACCAAGTTCCCTGGTACCGTCCAACCGTGCCATCGCCACCAAGTCCCCTGGTACCGTCCAACCGTGCCATCGCCACCAAGTCCCCTGGTACCGTCCGACCGTGCCATCGCCACCACGTTCCCTGGTACCGTCCGACCGTGCCATCGCCACCGCCTCCTCTGGTGTTACTCGACCGTGACATCGCCACCACGTCCCCTGGTACCGTCCGACCGTGTCATCGCCACCACGTCCCCTGGTACCGTCCGACCGTGCCATCGCCACCACGTCCCCTGGTACCGTCCGACCGTGTCATCGCCACCACGTCCCCTGGTACCGTCCGACCGTGTCATCGCCACCGCCTCCTCTGGTGTTACTCGACCGTGACATCGCCACCACGTCCCCTGGTACCGTCCAACCGTGCCATCGCCACCACGTCCCCTGGTACCGTCCGACCGTGCCATCGCCACCACGTCCCTTGGTATCGTCCAACCGTGCCATCGCCACCACTTCCTCTGGTACCGCTCACGTGCCAATGCCAACCCGACAGTTTCTGCCAGCCACGTGGCAGGGAGATTACGCAACTATCTCGTGCGGGATCGAGCTGTAGCGACAGGGGTTGGACAACCTGAAACCACCGAAGTGGGGGCTGAACTGAAAGCCAACCCAGCAGGAGATGTACATCATTCACCTCGACGACAGTTTATTTTGGTTTCGATTGATGCATTCCACGGTTGCTCCGTCACCGATATTTCTGCTTTGATGGCACAAATTTATAGTCGAGATGAGGCCAATGGAAAATGGCTTATTAACTTTCGGGACAATTGCCGAGTCCGCCTGGCCGCCCGAGGAGCCGTCCTGACCGCAGTATATTTGGTTCAACCAGTGAAAACCATTTGGTAACAAGAAACACACACAACATCGCACTTTCCACCCATGATTTCCTGTACGCACAGACATTTTTCGTGGTTATTGTTCACGCCAACCCATGTCAGCCGGGCACTAGAGTCGGATGGTTTGTGTGTCAGCGGCTGGTTCGCCCTAATGGTAAGTCTGTTTGTTCCAGTACGCGTTGTACCTGCCCATCATCTGCATCTCTGGGAAGCTGATACTGCTGATCCCATTCTTCAGTCGCCGTCTTGTGGAGATCAGGAAGGGATACGTCAGTCAAGCGTTGTCATCTATGTAGCCGCAGCCGGCCATTGACCGAGGTGCCGTCTCTCGGTCCGAACAAACAAGGCGAAACTACATACACACCGCAGCATCCCAGCGGGGTGGGACCACATGCCACCGGACCTCCCCCCCCCCCCCCCAGGGTGGAACAATATTCCACCTGACCCCAGCAGTGTGGAACCACAAGCCGCCGGACCCCAGCGGGGTGGGACCACACGCTGCCGGACCCCCACGGGGTGGAACCACAAGCCGCCGGACCCCAGCGGGGTGGAACAACAAGCTGGGGCGTTACGGGGAGCGGATGTTATTGCACTTCTGGAGCGCACCGGCGAATGTCCAGTGGGTTTTCCGAATCTGGCGCAACGACCCTGCCGGCGTTAACAGAACCTTCACACCCGGCGGTATCGAATGCGACATGTCACGTTACGGCGGTGGCTTATCACCAGCAGTCCGGCATTTGCCAGCCGGCCACCGGTGGCCGAGTGGTGAGTGAATCGGTGGACGAAATGGAGCATGGTGTAGTCAGTGAATGTCAAGCATATGCAGCATGCGAATGAGTTGCGGAGATCCTTGTCAGGACTGCCTGGAGCAGCGGAACAGTTGGCGTGCTCACTGAATGCTACTTCTGCCCAGTGCAACATACACATGACTCACGCACCATTTCCTGAAGCATAGGATGCTCATCGGCACGTAGTGCATGTTCATGTCTCGATGAAAAGGGCTGACGACAGTCTGTGTAAAGGTGCTGTTTGAAAACCATTCGTCGTCACGATGGTTTTCAATGCATATGCACACGATATGTGCTGCGATTTTTGTCCCGCAAGCGGTGGCACCGACTAGAGGTGAAAAATCAGCCCACATCACCCACAGACCGTGGGAATCAGCAGGTATTCATCCACTCCGCGTGAAAATCGGCTGGATGTCATCTACAGGGGTGAAAATCAACAGGATTTCACACACACAGCGCTGAAATAAGCAAGCTGTTGTTCGCAGATCGTAGAAATATATCAGCAGGCTGTTATCGAGCTGTTCAACATTAGGAACGTGAATCCCTGGAATCTCTGAGAGTGCCCATTTCATGTTTGCATACCGTGAAGTTTAATAGTACTTGTGAAGACTTCTTTTTTGCACGTGGCCACTTGGAAGGTGCGCAATGCATTTTGAGTTCAGACTATCTAGTATGCGCCATTAAACTTCGTGTTAAACTTGCATCTAGCGGAGGGTTCTTCCCTTCCCCCAGCTCCCAGAGTCTCCACTCATGTCCCTTAGGGTGGACGGGTCCTTACCCTGAGAGACCGTTATCAATATCATCATGGGATGTGCACTGCACAGTGTTGCATGGGCCAGGCAATGTAGCCAGCAATTCCTCACCTGGCAGCGCAGTCTCAAGAAGTGACAACAAATGACGGTGAGTGTGATTCTGTGATTCTACGCGCATTCTGCGTGGGACTCATGGAGTGTAAATAGGCGGCTGTTGCATGGCGACATGTAGGTACATCTGTAGGTGTTGTCGTGACCAGTGTTGGTTCGGTTTCATTTTATTCATTTAAGCATACACAAGCTGGAGAAATAGTGACAAGCGTTGCGAGCCGGATTATGATCCTGCAGGGCTTACACACTTTGCGCATGTTAATTTCCGACCAGGAAGTGGAAACCCCAGGCTAAACTTTGTCACGTGTTATGACGCGGACAATATGAACGTAATGCTGTTAATGGTTAACTGAACAAGTTATATATATATATATTATATATATATATATATATATATATATATATATATATATATATATATATATATATATATACATGTATATATATATACTTATATATATATATGTATATACTTTTATATATATATATATATATATTATATATATTTATATATATATATATATATATATATATATATATATATATATATATATATATATATATATATATATATATATATGTATGTATATGTATATATATATATTTCGTATTCTACTTGTCACCCTGATGCCCTAAGGCATTAAACCGAAACACTGGTGTACATTCCTAGGTAATGCTGAACAGATATTATAACGCAATGCCTGGTTTTGTTTGTTATGTCACCCAATGAAGATGAAGTTCACGTTCAGTACACTTCTTTCTAGTTAGCGCAAGGTAAATCAACAGCTAAGTATCCTGTCGCACACAACTGTCAATTTGCACCCAGTTTATATTTGTACTGGGTTTGCTATGATCCATTAAGCTTTTCTGCCAAGTATTTTCATGGTCTGATGATAACAACGAAGACCACCACATATCCTAATACCGTTTTACTTCCGCGAAGGTTAAACCAGGTTTACATTCATCGCCACCATCAGACGGTCTCGGCTATGACAATATATTAGGTGGCTCTTTAATTCCTTACCATTCGTGTAGACGCAAAGCACTTGTAATTGTCATCAGACGGATATATTTCCATGTGACATATGCAATGTAAGTGCCAAGCATTCCTCATCGACAGAGAGGTGTTCACAGATACAAGCGTAATCTCTGCCGGTAATATCGTCGCAGACAGTGAACATGCAACACGCCAAGTGCAACATGTAGCATTGAAAACAAATGAAGCCACCCGTCGGCGATGCTTGAGGTGCCACCATCTCATAGCACACACGCTGAGAATGGTTGCAAATCGTGTTCGATCGTTGCGTTTTTATTTTATAATTTTGGAGCTTGTTCTCTTCTCATAACTCAGTGGTTCCCAGTTCCTTCATTTCCGTTATATATATATATATAATCTATCATTCCCTTTCTTTCTCAGCCTTTCTCTGGTTCGTCATAGCTCGCCCCCCTATCCCATCTTCCCTTCACATCACCGCATCTTCTCCTCTTTATCTCCATTTTCATTCGTTTCCCTCTGTCCCTGTGTCTCTTTCCTCTTGCTCCTCTTTCTATTCCTCTGCCCATGCTCAGCTGCATGACCGCTTATGGCTTCTGGAATAGCTCCATTGTGCAGATGAGGGGGTCATATCCTGGCTTAGTGCTGGTGTGGCTCCTTCATACAGGGGAGGGGAAAGGGCTGGCCTGTCCCTCTATCCATTCTCGTGCATCTCCACTCCCCATCAGTTGCTTTCTGCCTGTGACATAGCTCGTATGTATAAGGGAGAGGGAAGGGCTGACATGTCCCTCTATCCATTACCGTGTATCTCCACTCCCCATTAGCTGCTTACTTCTCCTGGTATAGCTCCTTTATACAGGGTATGGAGAAGTGATGGCCTGTCGCTCTATCCATTCCCGTCCACTCCTCATCAGCTCATCCCAGCCGCTTTCACAAAGCACAGTTGTCCGGTGTGCGGTGTTGCTGTTGGCCCGCCTCCGCCGCTGCCCGGCGATGTGTTGCTGTTGGCCCGCCTCCGTCACTGTCTGGCGATGTGTTGCTGTTGGCCCGCCTCCGCCGCTGCCCGGCAATGTGTTGTTGGCCCGCCTCCGCCGCTGCCCGGCGATGTGTTGCTGTTGGCCCGCCTCCGTCACTGTCTGGCGATGTGTTGCTGTTGGCCCGCCTCCGCCGCTGCCCGGCAATGTGTTGTTGGCCCGCCTCCGTCACTGTCCGGCGATGTGTTGCTGTTGGCCCGCCTCCGTCACTGTCCGGCGATGTGTTGCTGTTGGCCCGCCTCCGCCGCTGCCCGGCAATGTGTTGTTGGCCCGCCTCCGCCACTGTCCGGCGATGTGTTGTGTTGGCCCGCCTCCGCCACTGTCCGGCGATGTGTTGTGTTGGCCCGCCTCCGTCACTGTCTGGCGATGTGTTGTGTTGGCCCGCCTCCGCCACTGTCCGGCGATGTGTTGTGTTGGCCCGCCTCCGTCACTGTCCGGCGATGTGTTGTTGTTGGCCCGCATCCGTCACTGTCTGGCGATGTGTTGTGTTGGCCCGCCTCCGCCACTGTCTGGCGATGTGTTGCTGTTGGCCCGCCTCCGCCGCTGCCCGGCAATGTGTTGTTGGCCCGCCTCCGCCACTGTCCGGCGATGTGTTGTGTTGGCCCGCCTCCGCCACTGTCCGGCGATGTGTTGTGTTGGCCCGCCTCCGTCACTGTCTGGCGATGTGTTGTGTTGGCCCGCCTCCGCCACTGTCCGGCGATGTGTTGTGTTGGCCCGCCTCCGTCACTGTCCGGCGATGTGTTGTTGTTGGCCCGCATCCGTCACTGTCTGGCGATGTGTTGTGTTGGCCCGCCTCCGCCACTGTCTGGCGATGTGTTGTGTTGGCCCGCCTCCGCCACTGTCCGGCGATGTGTTGTGTTGGCCCGCCTCCGCCACTGTCCGGCGATGTGTTGCTGTTGGCCCGCCTCCGCCACTGTCCGGCGATGTGTTGCTGTTGGCCCGCCTCCGCCACTGTCCGGCGATGTGTTGCTGTTGGCCCGCCTCCGCCACTGTCCGGCGATGTGTTGCTGTTAGCCCGCCTCCGCCACTGTCCGGCGATGTGTTGCTGTTGGCCCGCCTCCGCCACTGTCCGGCGATGTGTTGCTGTTGGCCCGCCTCCGCCACTGTCCGGCGATGTGTTGTGTTGGCCCGCCTCCGCCACTGTCCGGCGATGTGTTGCTGTTGGCCCGCCTCCGCCACTGTCCGGCGATGTGTTGCTGTTGGTCCGCCTCCGCCACTGTCCGGCGATGCGTCTGCCCGTGCCCCTGCCACGGTGACCCAAGAGCCGGCGGTCACGCCCAGTGGACCTGGTCGTCGTCTTGTATCCCAGCTTCGTCAGCAGTGTCGACGCCATTTCCAGACGCTCCGACATTTATCAGGCCTCTGGTGTCGAGGCGCCAGCCGGCGCCAGTTCGACGAGATTCTGGCGCTTCATAGTTCTCGCACCGACGGCCGTCAACCGCATCGTTTTATTCCTATCGTTGTTGGTGGTAGCTTCTCATCGTTTCTTCTTTCCCTTGCCCTGCTTCGCTTTCTTCCCCTCATATGGAAAGCCACGGAACTGGAGAAAGTCGCCGGCGTTGTGGCAGATGTAATAAGCATTCTCCATGGGAACTGCATCCTCCACATTTGGTGCGGCTGGAAAAGAAGATGATTCGACTGTTAAATCCTACACTAAGCCGACATAGAACACCAGCATTAAATCACAAAAAGTTGGTATGGTGATTTGGAGACAACATGAAACGAGGTCCGAAAAATACGGTAAACCTGTGTTGCTATGTGCATAGTGCCGTTCCAGGGCTCGGAAAAATGCGCTGGGCCCGAAAAAAATCACGATAGGACCCACAAAATAATTTCCCAAACCTATAAAATATCATTGGTATCCGACAAAATAAAGCCGGGGCCCTACACAATTACTCATGGGCCTGGACAAATCAATCCGGACCAAGAAATCATTCTGCAGCCCTAAAACCCTACGGGCCTTCGAGATCCCGTAGGTCCCGGAAAAAGCATACCGGACCTGGCAAAAAATCGCGTCGGCCACCGAAGAATCACGCCGAGACCCGGAAAAGTGACTCGGCTGCGACAAATTTAGAAGTCCCGAAAAAATCGCGTCCGGCCCAGATAACTTGCGTCGGGTCTTGACAACTCTTGTCGGGATCTTGACAACTCTTGTCGGGGTCCCGAAATCACAAGCCTGGACCCAAAAATCGCATAGGGCCTCGACAAATCACGCCGGAGTCTCCAAGCATAGCGCTGGGTCCCAAATAATTACAACTGAGCCATAAAACCACACCTGGAGCTCGGAAACATATACGGGACCCTCCATACTACACCTGATGCCGCAAAAGAGCAACAAGGTGCCGAAATATGTGCTGGGGCTCTACAAATAATCGCACTGGGAGCCGCCAAAAACACCGGTGGCACTCAAATCGAGCCGGTGGTTCTCAAAGCGAGCCGGTAGCACTTAAAGCGAACCGGTGGCCCTCAAAGCACGCCGGAGCCGCAAAGACGGAATGAGGACCTAAAAAGGCTGTGGCCCGCAGATTGACGCTACGGAAAAAGCAACACAGCGCGCCGGTGCCCTAAGTAAATATATTGGGACCTTCGAAAATGCGCCGGTTCCTGAAAACACCGTGCGTGCACAAAGAAAAGTGGCAAAGACCTAAAAAGGGTCTGTGTCTAAAAAATGAACCGGGTCCTAAAACCGCTGGTGCCTTTCAGTACATCAGAAGAAGAAAAAGCAACGGGCCCTAAAGGGAACATCAAACCAGCGCCTCGGTTCGATCGAATCTGGAATCATACATAAACAAAAGGATGAGGTACTTTAAAGTTCAGAGTGGCATCCGGATTTCTTTTCCACCAGAAGATGTGCAAGAAGAGAAATAATCATCGAGCTGAATTGATAGAATTGTCCCAGCGAACTTCCCTGAGGTCGGAAAGTTGAGCAAAAGTATCATAAGGCAGCATTAACTACGCAATGGGCCTCGTAGAATGCGTTGTCATGGCAGAAAAGTGACGAATGCGACGAATGCGCAAGGCAGGTGCACACATGCGCGACGTGCACTTGGTAGCGACCGGGCGACATGGACTGAATTGCAGGAAATGAAAAATGCACTTTTAAAGTGAATTGTACCGGTGTCATTGAACCACACCACCGACACTCACATCAACACGCAATGCATGCTCGCGAAACACTCGTAGGAAACACGTAAATAGCCATTCCCGAATGGCGTTGGACGTACATGAACCGATTTGCTTCCCAATTAGAAATCAATGGCTACCAAGCGGTGCCGTCGGACGTAGATGAGCCGACTTGCTTTGGGAAAACATAAAGGGAAAAAAATAGCATAACGTAAAACGACTACCCAGAGGATATCACATCGAACGTAAATGAGCCGATTTGCCTTGCAACCCATAACGTAAAACGGCTTCCCAGAGGTACAGCGGACGTAGATGGGCCGAATTGCAAAACACCGTACTAACCCAACTGACAACCCTGCATGGCATGCTTAGACTAACCCGCTACTAACAACTAACATGCGGCGGCCGGCGTGACAGGCGGTATGGACAATTTCCTCCTTGTTCGCACGGTAAAGATCCTTCGGTGCTCTTCGATAAGAGTAGGCTAAAGCCGGCACCCTGGCAATATCAACTTCTCGCCACTCTCGAAAACACCCCCACCCCACCCAAACTACATATTATTTTGCGGAGAAGTAAAGTAAAATTAAAACCATTTATACATCAGGGAGATGTCATCAGCCCAGTCCCCGCCTTCAGCACCTAAAATGTAACACAAACTATAACTTAAAACATCTCTTAACGTTAATGTCTACTTGCCTGCACTTGTATTGCAAACACTCGCTTTAATAGACAAACATGTAACGTACTCGCTTTAAAGACGGCGCAAATGACCTTCATGGTCCGGTACGACTAAAATATCACTCTCCCCCGGTGTTATTGAGCAGTATGTGTCGACTTATGAAAGGATAGTAGGGAAAAGCCCTTGCCCGTAGAAAGGGGTTAAGATCCGATGACTTAGAAACAATGTCGGTAGGCTGACCCCCTGTAAAGGAAAAGCAAGTGTCACTTGGCATTTCAATTAAATTCAATTGAACCCCTTTGAAGAATGGTGGTTGAAATCAGATCAGTTCTAGAAATGGGGTAGGCTGGGCTTATTCCAAATCCGTCGCCACCCTCCCCCTCCACGGACGCCAATCCTACGTACTGCTGCTATGCGTCTGCTACGCCCGATTGTAATCACGCAAATCCGAGGGGAGGGTGGGGATACGCAGTACACATTGCACGAGTTGCTACGTTTCAATGCCACTGGAATATTTATATGTTCCGCAATGTTCATGCACAGGTGAACGGGTCTGTCAATTTTTGGAACATGCTCCTAACTAAAAACAATTGCGTGGCATGCACACAATTATTTTCCTTGATATAACTCAATCGCTCAATGTACAGCCTGCAACTGATTGCTTAGTCTAACGTCATGAATTGATCTGCTATATTTAATTTGTCTGAATTGCTGTAATTGCCGCGCTAATTCAAGAAATGCAAATTACACCGACGAAATTGATTGGCATTGATAGGGTTAGCACCTTCCTTTAAAAAGAAAATCACCATTTGAAATGACCAATGTTTGTCTAGTCATCATTGGAACCATTTGGTAGTAAACCAAATCGTTGAACACTAGGAATGAAATGCAAGCAATTATGATTGATTAAATTAAGTCATTCTCATCACGTTATTTATGGTCTATTGGGAAAGTGCGTGAGAATTCCGCTTCTATTTTAAAAATATGCAATTAATGTCGCATCACAGTACACTTACGTCATGCGGTTCCCACAATGGCGTAGCTCATAATTAGTTGCGTACATTTTAAAATTATCAATGTTTCTTTCCACAATGGCATTATGCTTGTTTTCGTAAGCATTTATATCACCCTGTTCAGGTATGCTTTACCTGACGGATTACAGGATGTGTCCCCAGGTCTGTTCCCCTAAGTAGATGCTATTCGTCTTACGGGAAGCTCGGCCTTTACCTGACGGATTAAAGGATGGATCCCCAGGTCTGTTCCCCTAAGTAGATGCTATTCGTCTTACGGGAAGCTCTGCCTCGCAATTGGATAAGCCGAAAACAGTCGGCAATGCGTGAAGAGTCCAGGCAACTCGTTACTCAGCTCCATGGTTTTGTTGCTCCTCATTTGCCATACCAATTATTATGACGCTGTTTACTCACGCTTTTTCTGCTTCGTAATCTTCTTTTTGCTCTTCTTTCCCTTCTTTCCCTTCTTCTTCTTCTTGCCAGCAGTAGCTACCTCTTGGGCTGCTGGCTTTTCTTTTGACGATGATCTCTTTGAGCGTTTATCAGATTTGCTTTTTGCTGCGTTCTGTTTTGGTTTTGACTCTTTGCCCTTCGCCACCGCCTTACCGGTCTGAGTGAGACAGCACGAGTGATGAAATACCGGATCGATGACAGCGCACACATGGCTGGTCCATCAGTGCGGCATTGAATTAGATGAACTTTTGCACCTGGCATAGGGTAAATACAAGGTTGAAAGTTATCGCAAAATGACAACTTCACTAAAATAGCCTGAGGACAAATGTGTGGTTGGAAGTAGACATCAGTAGGCTACTGCCTAAAATAAGAAATAACAATAACCACGGCCTGGTCATTTATTTTCCCCACAGAAGTGAAACCAACTTTAACTTTGACACGAAAATACGCACAACTTTGTTTTGGGTGCAGCTTTAGAAATTGCTGTGCGATGTAACCCAAGAATGCGAGGCAGTCTACCTGAGTAACTGGAAGTACCAAATGTGGTTGAGAAAGGCCATTTTACATCTTTTGAGCTCCTTGCTGCATTCGGTCCCCACATTAATAAGCAAACAATCTTATGTTTGCCATCAGACGGATGTTTCTCAAACTGCCGGGTCCCCCCCTCCCCCCCCCCAAAAAAAAAACACTGGCAGTCCCGAACAACTAATCTGACAGATGTAAATTATCACTATCGGTGTTCACCACCCGACTTCGACGATTGCGACGCTATCTGTGACAAAATTGTGACAGTAACTCACGCCCTGGGACTCGAACGCCTTCGAAACCGAGGTGACCTACTTGTGACGGGAACTTTGAGCAGCACACCGACGAATTAACTAACGCAAGAGTTGGGGTGGAGTTCCCATAACTTTGAGCAGCACACCGACGAATTGACTAGCGCAAGAGTTGGGGTGGAGTTCCCAGAGGACAAGACAAAAAATGTGTACACCCAAATTTTACCGGAAGTTGCAAGAACCTAATTCTAAAATACCGCGTCACAGTTGACCAGTTCTTTCCGAGGCACGATAAGCACAAGCAGGTCAGTCGCCCCAAGCCTTGTTCTCACCTTTTCCCGCCAAAATCGCACTACCGCGAGTGGCAGTGGAGGTAAATGAACTGGGCCTGCTCCAAAACATTACATCCTTACAAAGCTCCCCATGTATGCATGCATGTACTCTAGGCCTGCGCAGAGCCTTTCTCCTCGAAATATCCAGCGAAGTGTTCAATGAACTATATACCTTATCCGCACAAATAAAAATATAACATAACATTCGGAATGAACATAAAACTGATCACATGCCAGATTCCCGATGGGGCATATTCTGTCCTTATCGACATTTTGGTATCAAGTTGTCAAATTTTAACGTATGAATTTGTTCACTGTATACGTACATTTTTAACATGAGTGTGAATTTCGTGATATGCCATGCATTTTTCTGAGACGATGTGAGTGGTTCTGATTTGTGCAGTGATATGTTTGTTTGTTAATATATTGAAGATAAGGAGAAAAGCTCATCCAGCCACCGGCAATTGTCCAATTCGTATCAGATTTTGCATTATCACCAAGAAGAGCATTTCTGAAAATTGTTGTTTGAAGAAGTCACCAACAAGCTACTGACCTTTTTCCTAGGCGTCTTTGAAGCCATCTTGTCGCTGCCTTGCCAAGTCGGGAGCTTTTAACGATAGTGTTGGAATGCTTTACTCAGTGATTTCTTTTGCGATGCACTAGCGCTAATTTTAATCAGCTCATACACCAAATAATAGGTTCTTTGTGGTAGTACTCATCACCCATTGGTGCGTTCTGACTGTTCGAAGTTGTCTTCACAACTCTCTTTGAAAAATAACTATTCCTGATACCTACTGCCTTGTGCTATATGACTTTGGAACCTTGCTTGAAGCAGTCAATGCCTAGTGGGTTCCCTATTATTGAAAGGAAATTCGATTTTTAAGAATTGACAAACTAAAAAATTGCCACAAATAATCTCGTGACATTAGCTACAAATGTTCTATCACCTATATTTAAAGGTCGTCACCCATCTCCTCTGCTCTTTTGTGGGTGTCCAAGTAATATTTCAAGTGACCAGCTGCTATACTTCGTGTATGCTAGAATGGTACTACACTGCCCCTTTTAAAGCAGCAGCCAGAACGGACGAATGGAAAAAAGGATTATTCTGCATGGTAATTAAGTATTTTGTGACATGATGCAAGTTTCACTAGTCATAATACTTCAAGGCCATGATATGTTAAGCATATAGAAAGCAATGCGCAGGTGACGATGATACATGGAGAGGGTGCAGGGCTGGAAAACGTGGGTGGAAATAAGCTCGGGCATATAAGCTGCTCTCTTTCGCGCGGCTGGCTACGCCGCCCTACACTGTCAGATTCCACGTAATTGAAGGGAATTCTATTTTGAAGATCCGACAAGCATCAAGGTCTCAAATTATCTTCTGCATAGTACCCATGTTTCACTTGTAACCTGCATATTTCCCCTGAAATGTGTAGGTAAAATCCCGACGGTAAGGTGACTTCCCATGTTCTTCGCGCTTTACAAGATGAACAGTGAACGCAAATGAACTATTTCGTGGATTTCTTGCTCCAATGCAAAATATATAAAATGACTATGCTGCCAGCTTGAGCCGGACGGTTCAGCATCCTTTGCGGGGGTTAGACTTTCCATACTTCTTGGTCCTCAAGCTCTTAAGCTCAAATAACTAACTTTCCATACTTCATTTCAGTGGAGATACTTCCCCCACTGTTGGTGAGGTTTAGCATGGAACCTACAGGCATTGACTGAATAAAAAATGATATAAAACTTTTGTGCCACCATGAATCATTTTGGAAAAGTTCCACTACCGATTATTTATCAAATGATCATTGACACTGACACAAGCGAGATGTAATGCACTTGACGGCGTTCGCCGCGCCACCTATAACATAACACTGAGCCTGACAGCGCTGTCCGCGCCACCTATGTGGTATTTCAACCTCCACCGCATCCACGCATCCTACCCGGCCCACATCCCATCCCAGTTATCTTTAGCTCTGTGTCATTTTCTCCCTCTCCTCTATCCCATGATCTCGAAATTTTCCGGACCTGGCCGAATATAATTTAATCCAAACACCAAGCCAAACCATTTTAGGCTATGACCCAGCTATGGCTACAGGCAAGTCAGGCGATACCAACTCTCGGGCTCGAACAGCGCAAGGTGATACCAACTTTAAGGCTTGACCAGCGCCAGGCGATAACAACTGTACAGCTTGACTAGCGCCATGCGATACCAATTGTACTGGTGGACTAATACCATATGATACCAACTGTGGGGGTGGGCGAGTGCCAGGTGATACCAACAATGAGGTGGACCATCGCAAAATGATCCCAACTGTGAGTTCTGGTCAGTGCCAGGTGATGCCAATTTTAGGACTTAGATGTGGATCAGCGCTGGGCGATACCAACTGAGGGAGCGGGACAGCACCGCGCACGATTCAGGCTGCGAGGTGGGTAAGTGCCAGCTGAACAACTGACTGGTTCACCCCGGGGCACTCGGAACGTACAGGAAACCTCGCCTTTCTGGATACTCTCCTGAACACCCTCCGAGAAACATGACGCATAATTGCACTTCAAAACCATAGCGCCAGATAGTGGATCAGGCAAATATAGTGGCGCCTATCATGTATTCTTCATCGGCACATCTTATGAGCACTAAGAAGGTTGCCCTGTACAACCAGATCCAGCGTGCCATTGCCATCTCATCTAGATTCTAGATGTTATGCCCAACCCAGCATCGTAGCCTGGAGAAGGTGGCCACCTTGTTCCCAGCCGGCGACTTCCTTGAGGAGGTAGTTAGGTCCGCGATTGCTCAGATGAAGCTGATTACATCCAACGACAACGCTAATCGGATGGGGGAGAAACCTACCGGTGTACGCTCGTCTTTGCTATCTTGACGAGGGGCATCGAAGACGGGTAGCGGGAATTGTGTGGAGACTTTTGCAGCCAGCATGCGCATCAGCTGGACCAACGAGCGGTTCAGCCATGTTCCAAAAATTGGTCAGGTCTGCTCTGGAACCGCTATCCTACCCCACTGGCGAATGCCATTGTCACACGTGTTCCAATGGGCTGAAAGTGCGAAGAACGTAACATGCCAGATTAGCTGTTCTCTGTGCACCAAAGAGGGGAATATGAACTTCATGTTGGAGAAACTAAGAGACCCGTCGGGCTCCGATTCAACGAGCACCTCAGTAACACTGCCTGGCGTAAATGCAAATAAGCTTCTGAGTGACATCTTCATCATTCACAGTCTGACCATCAGGAAGGGCCGTACAGACTTCAGGTTGCAAGAGTCGATGTGAATATGGATCTTGAATCAACGCTGAACAATTTATCCGGCTCATGTGCTCTCTCGCCGCACAAGGTGTAGTATTTATGTTGTTGTTTGTTTCGTGTGTGTGTGGGTTCAAATTTTCCTGCTGGCTCTTATCTAGTGCACCTAGCCTTTAGCTGTAGGTATATTTATGCCAGAGATTATGTGAAGCTGCTTTTTTGTCTCCATTTAACAATCTTCACTCGCGAGGATGCTATAGCAGCGAATTTGTTGAGTCCCTTGATATATTTTTAACATAAATAATTCGTTATGTTTTACAACATTTATTTTTATTAGCGACCATTCATATATGTATTGCATCTCAATGTGCAACGAGCCAGCAAGCACACGTTAATCAACACTAAATATCGTTTTCCGTATCTTCGTTAGTGTCTAAGCACTGTCGCACTGCCCGTGATCATTTGAAGACTGTCGATATCCATTTGATCTATACCAGCGCTCTATTACCGTAATTAAACTCATGGGAGAATTAAGCATATATATATATATATATATATATATATATATATATATATATTTTATATATATATTATATATATATTATTTTTTTTTTTTTTTTATATATATATATATATATATATATATATATATATATATATATATATATATATATATATATATATATATATATATATATATATATATATATATATATATATATATATATATATATATATATGTTATATATATATATATATATATATTATTTTATATATATATATATATTATTATATATAATATATATTATATATATATATATATATATATATATATATATATATATATATATATATATATATTTTTTTAAGGGGAGGCCTACCGACTCGATGCAGCTTGATGCTTCATCAAATAATGCCACGCAGGAATTCAGAAATTCGAAAAACAGGATCGCGGAAAGTCGTTCCGGCCCTTCAAACACCATACCCGTACCAGCACGCTGATCATCGGCGATCGCTGCTGCCACGCATATCACAGATAAACCATCACACAGACTACTTTATTGCAACAGAAGTTGAAACACAGGTATATGGTGACAAGACATTAAGCATGTGTGAAGATCACCTGCGAGAATGCAATAGGTGTATTTCAACATTCAGTGGCATTACGACCATTCATAATTATATTTCACGCGGCAGGTAAATATGTATGTATCGATAATAAGCAGACGGAAAATATCTCTTTCAGAAAAGCAAAGCCATCTCACCATGGAAACGCCAGCTCCAGAACGAAGCCGGAAGCACCTTTCCGGTGGCTTTTCGAGGCATGCTGCATTAGCACATGGTATAACAAGACAGATGATTACAAAACAGAACGAATAACTTTGGCGTCTAGCGCCCCATCAATATCGCACTCTCCACATTCTCTCCCAAGTCCAAGTTCACCACTCTCAATGTCACTACGTTGCTACGTATCAACAGCTGCGGCCTGACTCGGTTGTCATGGTTACGGGGCAGGCTGAGTCCAGTGCGGGCATGGTATGACGTATTTACAATGATTCAGCTGCTCTGCTGCGCTCCACCAGTCGCCGGTAGAGCCGATCCGCGGCACGGAGGTTGGCGAGCTTCTCCGACGAGACTAGCAGCCCGTCCGGGGTTCTGTCCGGAGACTCGACGCTCCAGGCTGACACCAACTGCTGGAGCGGGGGCGCCGGCCAGGTCAAGGGTAACCTAGTTTTGGGGTCAACGTTGTCTGTGAATTGACAGGTAGTTTTCTGTTGGGTCGATACCATCGCCTGTGGTGGGTTCAGCAAATCCAACCAATGTTTACATTTATTCAACAAAAGTAAATCCGTCAGGATTCAATATAATTGGTTCTCACAGCCCAACTACTACAACTCAAGATCACCATTTGCTATCAGAATTTCCACTGCGAGCGACTCTGGGCAAGAGCCAGAAACATGACCAAGCCGTGTCATACCTGGTATTGACAGCTGTTCATAGCCTGCATAGCAGATACCTGTCCTGCCAGGATGGGTGGGTTAACACCTGTCCTGCCAGGATGGATTGATTGACATCTGTCCTGCTAGGATGGGTGAATTGACACCTGTCCTGCCAGGATGGCTGGGTTGACACCTGTCCTGCCAGGATGGATTGATTGACATCTCTCCTGCTAGGATGGGTGAATTGACACCTGTCCTGCCAGGATGGGTGGATTGCTTACGTCACGACTTGCCGCATCTCAGTTCGTCTCCGCCGTCCAAGCAGTCGTGCTGACCGTCACAGATCTGGAAACGAAAACCTCTCAGTCGACGACAGCCATTTTTCCGCAGATAAAGTCGATAACTTCCATAAGAAAGAAGTAACCAAGATACTGCTTGTCTTTCAGGATTCAGTGCGCACGACAACAGAATGACTATGCTTGCATAAGGCTACCATACGATTTGAATTATCCATTGACTAAAAAGTCGATAGAATACACCGTTGGCCCACTTGGTTAGCATAACGCGCTGGTCTACTGGTGCACAGAGCAGAACCGAGGACAAGATGAATCACTGAGTAGTATAACGTCAGTAGTCATATGCTTTGGCGGGTCAAATAAAACGGCAGAACACTGTTCAGACCTGGCCGAGTTCATTGCCGTGGTAGCCGACCTGGTGTGGTTTGCCGTCCGATAAAGCGATCCGGTCTGACAGACGTAGGTCACATTTGTCCAGCTCGAGCTACGTTCACAACTCTGTGAAGTGTCCGTATATGTCTGGCCACACTGATGGACCGATATGTAGAGAAGCAACGTCCCAGTGACGGACAAGGGTCTTGTCCTGCTGTACGTCCCGCCGACCGAACCCACGTCACCGCCGACCGATGAACTTGTGACGATACTGAACTGGACTTAACTGAATTGGTCACGAACACGACGTGGCGGGACGCAGCCGGGCACTGATCTGACTGCCCTCTCGATGCACTGTCCGGTGCGACACTGACCTGATTGTTATCGATGCACTGGCCGGTGCAACACTGACCTGACTGTTCTCGATGCACTGGCCGGTGCGACACTGACCTGACTGCTCTCGATGCACTGGCCTGTGCGACACTGGCCTGACTGTTATCGATGCACTGGCCGGTGCAACACTGACCTGACTGTTCTCGATGCACTGGCCGGTGCGACACTGACCTGACTGCTCTCGATGCACTGGCCTGTGCGACACTGGCCTGACTGTTATCGATGCACTGGCCGGTGCAACACTGACCTGACTGTTCTCGATGCACTGGCCGGTACGACACTGACCTGACTGCCCTCTCGATGCACTGTCCGGTGCGACACTGACCTGACTGCTCTCGATGCACTGGCCGGTGCGACACTGAAACTGGCCCCGCTCACAGTTGAAGGGAGGGCAGAACTCCGGCTCGTCCGAGCCGTCGCCACAGTCGTCCTGCAACACAGTTGGCCGCCGTGTCGGCCGCTGTCGTGTCGAAACACCCAGCCAACGCCACCTTGCCCTAGCCCAGCAGTGCAGGGTGCAACCGGGATGCAGTATGTTCGCACGCATTAAATTCGCGCCAAACACTAATGGTACCCCCCCCCCCTCTTAGAAAATTGGAGCAGTGGCTATTCAGTCAGTTAGCAATGATGACAGAGGCTCACAAAGCAAACGTCATCACCAATGGTAACCATTGACGCAGCAGCAGCAGCACAAGCCAGTAAAATAATGACAGGGTGGGAGCAGCATTTGGTCAGGTCATCTCTTCACAAGAAACACAGGCATGCTCGTGGTGTTGGTCAGGTTAACACACTCTAGTCAGTGGCGTTGGTCAGCTCATCTCTTCACAAGAAACACAGGCATGCTCGTGGTGTTGGTCAGGTTAACACACTCTAGTCAGTGGCGTTGGTCAGCTCATCTCTTCACAAGAAACACAGGCATGCTCGTGGTGTTGGTCAGGTTAACACGCTCTAGTCAGTGGCGTTGGTCAGGTCATCTCTTCACAAGAAACACAGGCATGCTCGTGGTGTTGGTCAGGTTAACACACTCTAGTCAGTGGCGTTGCTGACCAAAGTCGTAATTTCTGGGCTACTTCTGGAGCGGTCTATTGTCATGGTATAATTAGGCTGCATTACTCTTTTTATTCACAAATCACGCTTGGTATATTATAGGTGTTGGCAAGTCATGGACAGCGAATTCCCATCTCCTGTAGAGTGTATTCGGATTTAATTTACATAACCATTCCTCAGTATTCTATCGAAGAGGGCGACGAGCTTGCCTCCAAGTCTTTGTTGCAGTAACCGAGCCCACGCGTGGTCTTGGAATATTGCACAGAAAAACCAACGATCAGAGCTTGGACCATAATTGGCCGAGCGCTAGCTCGCCACTTCTTCCACTAACCTCTCATTACCCATCAATTTGCAGGGGCGTTCAAAGGCGGCACCGGCGAGTTCAAAGGCGCCGTCTATGAAAACGACCTCGCGCCTTATTCTCCCGCCAGCGCGCGCACCAACTCGGCCACCCACCTCGCCATTGCAGACGAGCCAGTGCGGCAGGCACTTGAGCGTCTCCTTGCAGATGAACTGATCGCGGGTGCAGGTGGTGGTGCACGTGACGCCGTTGTCCTCAGTGTGGAACTGGTCGGGGCACATGCACGCACGGCCGCCGTCCGGCCTCAGCAGACAGAGCGTGGCGCAGCCGCCTCCCGACTGGCACGGGTTCCTGCGAGTCACTGTCGGCAGCGGTGAGACTGGTCAGACACACCCGGGCTGAGGTTGGAAGGTGCGGAGAGTTAATAGTGTGGTGAGTCAGGCAATCCTGGACTGAGGTTAGAGGATGTGGTGAGTCAAGCCCCCCCCCCCACTCCCCCGAACTGAACTTAGAGTATGTGATGAGTCAACCCCCCTTACTGAGGGCAGAAGGTGTGGTGAGTCAAATACCTTGGACTGAGGTTGCACGATGTGATAAGTTAAACACTCCCGAACTATCGAAAAGGCCGGACGGCGGTCACCACTGAAGACGACAGTCTCACGGATCGAACTCCCCTGCATACAGGAAGTGGTCCCGCCTTCCCTCGGGCCTCCTGCAGCAGGTGTGAGCTGTTAAATAACGAGAGAAAGCATCGTATCAGACCCTTGTCAACGCAGACAGACAGCTTGTCGTCCCAACAGAATACAAATAGCACGATGGACCACGCGCCTACACGGACACAATGATTAGATGTCAGACGTTGACAAGTTCCGCGTTGGGTGTCAGAGGTTTCACTCTCTCTCTCTCTCTGTCTCTCTCTCTCTCTCTCTCTCTCTCTCTCTCTCTCTCTCTCTCTCTCTCTCTCTCTCTCTCTCTCTCTATCTCTCTATATATCTCTTTTTTTTTTTTTTTTTTTTTTTTTTTTTTTTTTTTTTTTTTATATATTTTTTTTTTTTTTTTTTTTTTTTTTTTTATATTTTCTCTCTCTCTCTCTCTCTCTCTCTCTCTCTCTCTCTCTCTCTCTCTCCTCCTCGTTCACACACCACACACACACACACACACACACACACACACACACACACACACACACACACACACCAATATTAGGTGACGGATTAGGATGAAAGTGAGATTACATATCGAGCGGATCGCCGCCATAGCGGCCTGAGGAACTGCTTAACCGCTGAACATCATCCGGCACGGAAGCCACGTGCAGGAATTCTCATGACGCAGATGCTACTACGCAGATGCTGCCTGTGTGCCTGTGGCAGGCAACACACAGGCATGGGGCGACCTATCGACCGCACATAATTCAGCCGGTCAGATTTAATATTTAAAACATATAATCATGACAATGGAGCCCGGAAGCAGACAAAAAAGGCACGACATCGACCGGCCGCCTGGCACAGTGTCGCACTGCAGAGAGGTAACGGTCTGGCGGCTCACCACACGCGGCTCCGTGCGTGTCGGACCGCGGGGACGCTCCGCTCCGCAGGACGTTCCCACGGATTAACCGCACCCATCGGCTGCCGTCGACCGCGTCAAGGCTGAACTCACAAAACGCACGAATTTCGGCTTCGAATGGCGTCAAATGAAGTGATGCTTGAAGTGATCGATTGGTCTGATGTGTATGTGTTTGTATGCATTCCGCTCTTGTATCCGTGTGGTGCGAGCTTCACAAAACAGTGCACCGGGTGTGTGAATGGACGCAATGGGCAGTTGATCCTCATAGGTTCTTGCCGTTTTACCTACGGATGGAATTTTGGAAACAGCAGTGGGAAAGTACGGAAGGCATCGGGAGTCTCATTGGCATCCGAGCATGCTATGCCGGTAATCCGTCCCAATGTGCACCGACGATATGCAGACTGGCGCCTTCATTCCTTTCCATTCATATTATGCATGAAATGTGGGTACATTTTGGCTGTTCAAATGTAGCCAGCGATATTAATTCATATCTAACCCGAAGCATAGGTGTAGAATAGAAGGGCATTGCGAGCCGGGCCATCCACTTTCTGGCAACATTATCTCCGAAACCCACGGGCATCACATAAAAAAAGCCACATGAAAGGCAACTCATGAGCCCACTTGCACTTCATAGACATTCATATTCCATTCCCATTCATGAGTACGCATCACAGCCCGTATTTAAACATGGGTGCTTATGAATTTAATAATAACATGACTCATTTTTCTGGAGACAAGCTTGGTGTGTTTGACCTGCTGGTAATGCTACGCTGCGGATTGTGCCACCTGTGTACCACCTGTGGTATGTGGGACCTGTGCGCCTGTGTACCACCTGTGGTCGCTGCGGATTGTGTCACCTGTGTACCATGTTCGTGACATGTGCCTTGTAATACTACCGCACGTCCTTCCGTCATATTAATGACGACTTGGGTGTCCTGTTTTGTTGTGTGATCATCGTACGACTGGACAGTCTCAGATCTTGATATAGATAATTATCATCACGCCGAGGATGCTTTGTAAATAAACCGTAAGTAATCACTTTGAAGGTCCCTGATTCCAATCTTTGTGAACTGTGGGAAAAACAGCTGTGTCTCAGGCTCTGCTCTCACAGGGCCTGTGGAAAACACAGCGGTGTCTCAGGCTCTGCTCTCATAGGGCCTGTGCTACTTTATGTCGAATATGACTTGAGGTTATGTCAATATTTCAATATCTGATGGAGCAAAGAAGTGTGATAAGTGGAATGTAGCGCATGATGTCGGACATTGCAGCTCGCAGACCGGTTCTGCAGTGCCCGATGGTTAGGTGTCGGGACCGACTGTGTCATATGCAGCTGCAGCTACGAACAACGCAGACAAACATCCTCCTAAAAAGAACAGAACGCACATTCTCACCAAACAGCCCTGAGGTGAAATTGGCAGACGAATGTGAACCCAGCTCAACAAAATTCCATTCTTATTTCATCATGGGACGGTAGTGATCGTGTGAGAACGTGACTCAGCGAGCATTCCCAGGAACACCAAAAAGGGCCTCCGTCTTCTCTGAGCCAGTCTATGCGCTTGTCTAGTGAACTCATCAGCTCGAGATGAACCAGAATTTCGTGACCGAAGATAATGGCGTGTATACCAAGCTGCAGACGAGCACCAAAAGTATTCAGAAAACCACATTCCGTGGAATAGCACCCGGCCCAACCAGTGCAGAGCAGAGACGTGTGTTCTACCAACAATGGGCAAAGCTCTCAGCACATATCTGCCATATCACACACAAAGGAAATGAATCATTTGATATAGGTACAACCAGACAGCTGCTGTCTCATCCTCCCGAAGTCGAGCTGTGCCCAATGCAAAGGGGATCAGCGAACCTCGAATCAATGATATGAACTTCACGCACTAAAATTGTAATACACATGGTAAACGTAATTAGAAGCCCAAGCCACCTGCAAAAGCAACACCATATACCTAAACGTATGCTGAAGAACTCGGTGCACATGGTATTTCTCCAAGTCGAAATCTGACGTGGTTTCGGTTGTACTGCGGCTGCTGGTTGGTTGGTTGTTTGACCTCTATTTGACCCCTCTAGGGCACATTAACTGCACACGTGATGCTGCGACAGTTCGCAATTACTCGTGCGACTGCTGCTGCAGTCATGTCTACTGCTGCTGCAGTCATGCACACTTGGCCAGTACTGTCGTGTGTTATTGGCCAGTACTGTCGTGTGTTGTTGTCCAGTACTGTCGTGTGTCAATACTGCGCGTGCTAGTAGCCAGTACTGTCGTGTGTCATTGGCCAGTACTTTCGTGTGCTCTTGGCCAGTGCTGTCGTGTGTCAATACTGTCGTGTGCTATTGGCCAGTACTGTTGTGTGTTATTGGCCAGTACTGTTGTGTGTTATTGGCCAGTACTGCCGTGTGCCATTGACCAGTACTGTCGTGTGTCAGTACTGCCGGAAGTATTGACCAGTACTGTCGTGTGTCAGTACTGTCGTGTGTCAGTACTGTCGTGTGTCAGTACTGCCGTGTGCCATTGATCAGTACTGTCGTGTGTCAGTACTGCCGTGTGTCAGTACTGCCGTGTGCCATTGACCAGTACTGTCGTGTGTCAGTACTGCCGGAAGTATTGATCAGTACTGCCGTGTGTCAGTACTGCCGTGTGCCATTGATCAGTACTGTCGTGTGTCAGTACTGTCGTGTGTCAGTACTGTCGTGTGTCAGTACTGTCGTGTGTCAGTACTGCCGTGTGTCAGTACTGCCGTGTGCCATTGATCAGTACTGTCGTGTGTCAGTATTGCCGTGTGCCATTGATCAGTACTGTCGTGTGTCAGTACTGCCGTGTGTCAGTACTGCCGTGTGCCATTGACCAGTACTGTCGTGTGTCAGTACTGCCGTGTGTCAGTACTGCCGTGTGCCATTGATCAGTACTGTCGTGTGTCAGTACTGCCGTGTGTCAGTACTGCCGTGTGCCATTGATAAGTACTGCCGTGTGTCATCAATACTTCAGCTCTTCCGCACGACCTGCATGTGAAGACCTGCACGTCAGCTGTTACCGACTGTGAATACTGACAAGGATGCTGCTGTGTGTTGTGAGCTGTGGACATTCACAATGCCCCTGTTGTGAGTTGGAACACTCACAAGGTCGCTGCTGCGAGCTGTGGAAGACGCGGACGCCCATGGGAAGGGTGCTGGAGTTCCGCAACGTAATGGCGTGGGTGCCGTTGTACTTGATGATGCTGTTGGTTTGCCAGCTGGACCAGAACAGCTCCTTCTGGTAGATGGCCAGCGAGAAGATATGCAGCAGGGGCTGAATAGTCACACCTGCCACAGGAGAAGATATGCAGCAGGGGCTGAATAGTCACACCTGCCACAGGAGCGCCATCAGTCAGTGTGAGACGCCGTGTTCAGAGAGACTATGTCTCAGAAGATATGCAGCAGGGGCTGAATAGTCACACCTGCCACAGGAGCGCCATCAGTCAGTGTGAGACGCCGTGTTCAGAGAGACCATGTCTCAGACGCGCATGTGACGATATATGGGGTCTTATACGTAACACGCATTGCAGCAGAAGATATGCGTAATGCCAAACATGAACGCCAAGGACATGTAAAACGTAATAGCATGAGAGAACACATGCAAGCTTCCATTCGTGCCACACACTTCAGCGTTCATGTGCAACCTGCATGACTAAAGTACACTCGTACTGATTTAAAGTGTGAATAACTGTTTGTATCGGCCGTGCGAGTGAATTGCATCACAACACAGAACGCAAAGCGCGCGGGTGCGTGTCGCCCAACCCGCCCGCGTGGCGCACAATCGGCACGCGCTCACCTTCGGGACTGCGCAGCAGCACGCGCCTGTTGCGGCCCTCCATGTCGGCCACCTCAATGTGGCCCTGCTTGGCGTCGGCCCAGAACAGCTGCTGCGTGTCGTAGCTGATGGTGAGTGCGTTCGGCCAGACCAGGTCGCCGGAGATGAGCACGCGCGGCCGCGAGCCGTCCATGCCGGCAGTGCCGATAAACGCCGGCGCGTCCCAGTCGGTGTAGAACATGCGTCTGTGCGGCACACACTGCGGTCAACGTCCCAGTCGGTGTAGAACATGCGTCTGTGCGGCACACACTGCGGTCAACGTCCCAGTCGGTGTAGAACATGCGTCTGTGCGGCACACACTGCGGTCAACGTCCCAGTCGGTGTAGAACATGCGTCTGTGCGGCACACACTGCGGTCAGCGCGGCGACACGGTGGTCTCCTCCCAGCAGCTGGCTATCTCGGTGAGGACGGGTCAGGGTGGCGGTGTCATAAAGCATGCATTTACAAAGAATATAAAATATATTTCCAATGCTCCAAAAGTCCATCCACTCATTCGCCCTCTCTCTCCCTCTCCCCTCCCCCTCCCCCTCCCCCTCTCCCTCTCCATCTCCCTTCCTCTGCATCTCCCTTCCTCTGCCTCTTCCTCTGCCTCTGCCTCTTCCTCTGCCTCTGCCTCTGCCTCTGCCTCTGCCTCTGCCTCTGCCTCTGCCTCTTCCTCTGCCTCTGCCTCTGCCTCTGCCTCTGCCTCTTCCTCTTCCTCTTCCTCTCCCGCTCCCGCTCCCTCTCCCTCTCCCTCTCCCTCCCCCTCTCCCTCTCTCTCTCTCTCTCTCTCTCTCTCTCTCTCTCTCTCTCTCTCTCTCTCTCTCTCTCTCTCTCTCTCTCTCTCTCCCTCTCTCTCTCTCCCTCTCTCTCTCTCCCTCTCTCTCGCTCTCTCTTTCTCTCTCGCTCCCTCTCTCGATCTCGATCTCTTCATCAAACATCTCCCATCTCCAAAAGTCCATGCATAAAAGAAACGTCGCTTCAGTGTTACTCAACCAGAAGAAGACCTGAGATCGTAATGCGCTAAGATGGCCTTCGCACTGCAGGCGTCAATAAAACCCGTCCCTTCTAAAAGGAATTTGTAAAAAATATTGTCAAATTTGTCCACATCACTTTGAAATTTGGGCTACTTTCCAACAATTGACAAGTCTCAAGTGAATATCACGTGAGGTTTTCGTGATATGACCTGAAACGTTTCGTAAGCAAACGCACAGTAGGTATTCTGGAAGCTAAATACTGGATTAAGGAGGCTTAGAGGAAAATTGGCTAAACTGATATGTAAAAGGGACCATAGGTCGGGGATTAAAAGGTTACTTTTGCGCCACGAATTCTCTCCTGATATGCGTAGCGTCATTATATCTGTTGGCAAATGTTTGATAAAAACAATGGAACTTGATAAAAATTGTGCTTATTTGGTTTCATCATTGAAAAAGACGGCATTCGCTCTGAGTTGGTTTCACCCGTTGCGTTCTCCTGAGAACAATGCGGTCAGAAAATCGTCAGCTTTAACGTTCATCGCACATTTCCTTATGCTTAACTTTCACTTGACCGATGAGTTGACCTGTGTGCGTGTCATGGTGTTTGACTAGAACTTCAGTTTGCACGCCACTGATTTTGAAGCACGAAATCACATCTGTTTCACGGCGAGAGTCTGAAAATTACGGCGACGGCCGGGTGACTGAATATGCTTACGATATTGACCTATTTGGAAGACTAGCCAAAAGATGTCCACGAAAATACTTTGATTGAATTTGAAAGCCTTAGAATGGAGCTAGGCTGTGTCGTGTGCCTGTCTGTGCAGCATTGACGCGCGGCCCAATTGTGTTGTGGGACAAGTAAGTTATCGCTACGGGTTTTTCACCACTTCGCCGAAGTTGTTGTGCAGTGTCGACAACAGCGAAGCGCAGCAATAACAAGCGCACACATTTCATTTTTCAGTCAAACTTTTCGCAGAGCCGCTGCGCCAGATGTGGCGAATGTTCTTCCGACGAGATTCTAACGAGCCAACCGATGATCCGGCCGACTGCGAGGACAAAAACAAGATCGCAGATCGAAGACCCATCTACGGAACATAGCAGATGGGTATTTGATCATCGCAGATTGCAGACGCATACGCAGGAAATAAATTCCGTGTGCTTTGTGCTTTAAATAGTGATGAGCTGTTGGACGGACCACCTAACTGGCCGATGAAGCGTCCTCCCCCTCTCTCTCTCTCTCTACTGCTGAAGTGAGTCACTCGCCGCCCGGGGGTGCTGCGGCTGACGCGCCAGAGCAGGCCGCGTCTCGGCGGCGCCGGCCGGCGAGATGACCTCTGATGCTGCCGGTGTGTGGGAGGCGGCTCGCCATCTGTCCAGGGGCGGCACCAGACGCCAGTGTGGGGGTGGGCGGTGCCGCCGTACAGGGCCCGCCACAAGGCCGCCCGGCTGTGCTTGGCACCGGCCCGAGCCGGTCACAGCCGGCGGCGGCGGTCACACACCGGTACCGAGCACTCCCGCCCTGTCCCCACCCGAGCCCGTCACACACCGGTACCAGACACTCCCGCCCTGTCCCCACCAACGTCCACGTATGAGCAGCGCGCTGATCACAGGCCGGCTGACATCGCGGATCGCCGCCCCGCTCTGACCCCGGAAGTGTGATTGTTTTCAATTGATTGGTTGATGGATGGATTGACTGATTCATTTATATGTGCACTTGCATCCTTCGTCTGCAGCGCGACGCCATGTGTACAATAGACGACACCATGTGTACAACAGTTAATTTTGTTGAGATGCATTCCAACGTGCAATAAATAAACAAATAGACATTAGCTGTTGTTGAACTGGATAAGCTGGACTAATCTCGTATATTGCAGACTATTAATGCGCTGATAAGACTCGGCTGGGCTGATTCCATCTATTACCAGTTGACTTAGGACTGGCTGGCCAGACCAGACCGATATGCACCGCAGAAGCACGCCTTACAGACCGTTGTTTGTGAATATGGTTCAGCCTTGTCATGATGGAGGCCTGTTGGCTGCAGTCGAGACCTGGACCGGCATGGTGTGACTGCCGGGTGGCAGAGGCAGGCCGAGTTGAGCTGCAGCCGGGCTCTGTGTTCAGTGTCACCCACCCGAATCAACGGCACTGAGCCCATGGCTTCCCCTGAGCTCTCTAAGGCATCAGCCAGGTGTAACGGCCCAACAGCTCGAACCCCCACCGCAGACGGCCCGAAGCCCTCTTTATGTGTTGTAATCCTCACTGGCCGCAGCATTGAACACCAATCCTATTTGAAGGACTATGGAGCAGTGACAAGCTTCATCCCGACACAATGCCTGCCGTGGAAAGGCAAGTTTTGTGGCCACAGTTAAACCAGCAGCAAATATGGTCTTGAAACGAGTTACTTAAACAGCATCGAAGCGCTCAACTGTACCTGAAAGACCTTGGCTGCAAGGTATCTTGGTCGATTATATGAGTTTTAGGGTACATCAACAGAGTTGGTGTTTCAGCCGCCACACAGCCTAGCAGCAATGCCTGCCCCCGCCCCACAGTCTGATGTCAATTGTGTTGGATCCAGTTGATTTAAACCACTCTTCTGAAACACCATTCGCCTGGCAGGTGTGTAGCAGACTGATATGACCTATGTGACCTCTGTCCACTACCTTGTGAAAGTGAAGTTTTCTGGTGTCTAAAAAGATTGATGCGGTTTGACGGTTTCCACAAAATACTACACCCCTAATATTACCGGCTAACCTGAAGATGGGCTGATTTTGAATTGGCATACGCATGGGCCATAATAAGCATCTTGATTGCATGATACGCATCTTCCGGAAGCCAGTCATTCTATCACAAACATAGCTGATGCCGTCAGCTCGATTGTCACGTCACGTCACGTCACGTCACGTCACGTCGCGTCACGTCGGAGCGTGGTTGTTGATCCATTAGTGACAAATGCTGATTGTTTGTGGAGACCGATGATTGACTGAGACCGATTGTTGATTGAGACCGATTATTGATTAAGGCCGATTGCCGATTGAGACCGATTGCCGATTGAGACCTGAGACCGGCACCACGACAGCGGCGCCACTGCAGCCACATATTTCAGCTCAGAGAGTGACGCTAATTTGTGTTCCAAGAACCGGCCCCGACGCACGCAATAGTGAGGTGATTGGCCTGAAAAGATAAGGCAACTTCTTTTGAACCAAATATCGGTATAAAAAGGTGCCTGTGACAGGTTCACCTTGAGTCATGTCAGGTCGACGGATATCGGCGTGGTAACGGAGGTGTGTCTGGGGATTTGCTTGTTCTTTGGATTTCCACATCGCTTCCTACTTCTCTGAATAGTTGCGGACGATTTTTGCAGCGTGCGAACTCCTTGAAGACAATTTTGTGTCGAATTATAAATAACTTTTAATGTGAAAATCACCGAGTTGTGTACAGTTGCAGACCCAGCGGAGAAGCCATCCGAGTTATACCTCTCAAGGTGGCCTGATTTAGCGCAAAATTGGCCATTGTTCACGATTTTGTGGAAAATTAGACACATTATGTGTCGAAAACTTTGTTTTAGCTCAAGCTCAGGTTCTAAGCAATCGAAATCCGTTGAGGTCCTGAAAATTGGCGTGTTCTTACAAGTTGCCCTCCATGCCGATTACAAAGTGTCCGTCTCTGGCTGAATCTGCCTCTGGCAGGATCTGTCTCTGGCTGGAACTGCCTCTTGCTGGATCTGCCCCTGGCTGGATCTGCCCCAGGCTGGATCTGCCCCTGGCTGAATCTGCCTCTGGCTGGATCTGCCTCTGGCTGGATCTGTCTGGCTGGATCTGCATTTGGCTGGATCTGCCTCTGGCTGGAACTGCCTCTGGCTGAATCTACCTCTGGCTGGATCCGCTTCTGGCTGGATTTGGCATGCCGACAAATATTTCAAATACAATGCTGCTTAGTGATTACCACAGTAGGTATAAGCTGCGACTAACCTGCTTTGCGTTGTCATGAACAATCTTAACCAGCACTGATGCACCCAGAAAGTAGTTCAGTATAAATTTAGAATTGATCAAATATATTTATTTAAAAAAAACAACTTCTTACTCACTATAGCCCCTGTTGCATCATCTTTGCTTAGGATGGTCAATAGAGGGGAACATGTTGTACATTGAGCCATGTGTCGTGCCGCGGTTCTATCACCCTAGTCCTGGTGCCAGTCCCGAACATGGATACTGAGCCATGTGTGGTGTCGCGGTTCTATTATCCTAGTCCTGGTGTCAATCCCGTCCTTTGAGACCCTGTCCTGGTGCCAATCCCGTACTCCGGGACCTGGTAACGGTGCCAATCCCGTACTCGGGGACCTAGTCCTGGTGCATCCCACTCCGGGACCTGGTGCCTGGTGCCAATCCCATACTCCGGGACCTGGTAACGGTGCCAATCCCGTACTCGGGGACTCCGGTGCCATCGTCTCCGGGACCTGGGTGCCAACCCCGGGACCTGGTAACGGTGCCAATCCCGTACTCGGGGACCTAGTCCTGGTGCCAATCCCGTACTCGGGCCTAGTCCTGGTGCCAGTTCCGTACTCCGGGGCCTAGTCCTGGTGCCAGTTCCGTACTCCGGGCCTAGTCCTGGTGCCAGTTCCGTACTCCGGGCCAGTCCTGGTGCCAGTTCCGTACCCCGGGGCCTAGTCCTGGTGCCAGTCCCGCACTCTGAGACCCGGTACCGGTGCTGTGCTGACTGTGGAGTCAGCACAGCTCGGATCCTGAGGCCGGCACCGGTCGTAGGCCTGTCACGTTGTCGACCCCACACAAATACGTGACGCTCCCAGCCTGGCCTGAAGTGCCACCCTTATAAGGATTGGAAAGTTCCGGCCATTGAAGTCTCTGGATCCATCAGATACGGCAGCATCCGAGCCAGGGCTGGATGTCGGATCCGGGGTGGACCAGACGGGAGTGGGGAGCGGGCGGCTCATATATTGAATGTATTTTTGATGCAATGTGCAACTAGGTGCACCGCTCCCTTTTATTTTTGCTGCAACACGATATTCGCGATATATCATGGGTGCTATGGTATGCTACATTGACAACTGAGGATAGCTGACGAAGAAGATTGTCCTTTCACCCGTCACGGCGTACCCCGACTGTCCTTCGGCCATCAGTCGCTGGGAAGTCTCCCGAGGTACGGTCCTGGGACATGGCTGCCCCTTCCCTCTTCCCCCGCTTGTTGATTAGCAGTCAGTAGCCATGTGAGCGATGCAGAAGGTAATCGATGGATAGACACACTTAGCATGAGATAAGAAGATGATCATGTGGAGATCATCAATCAGGTTCGTTTCTTTTTGCTGACAAAGGCGGTGCCGGGTTGCCGATCATATCACCATAGGTCGTGTCGGATTCATCATAACTCGTGTCGGGTGGAAGTGTTCTACTGACTTCCGGAATGCAAACTTTGACGCAAGCGCGACGATTGAACACCTGTAAGCTTGAAGTGTTGAGTATCCGCATTGGATGGATAGCGGACACATCCTAGCATCTCATCACGATGAGCTTCGCATCTGCTATCCTGATGATGCTGACTCACCCCGGCTCCGGGTCGAAGCAGATGGCCCGCGGCGCGACTCACCCCGACTCAGGGTCGACGCAGATGACACGCGGCTCGACTCACCCCGACTCAGGGTCGACACAGTTGACACGCGGCTCGACTCACCCCGACTCAGGGTCGACGCAGATGACCCGCGGCTCGACTCACCCCGACTCAGGGTCGACACAGATGACACGCGGCTCGACTCACCCCGACTCAGGGTCGACGCAGATGATCCGCGGCTCGACTCACCCCGACTCAGGGTCGACACAGATGACCCGCGGCTCGACTCACCCCGACTCAGGGTCGACACAGTTGACACGCGGCTCCCCCGACTCAGGGTGGACGCAGATGACACGCGGCTCGACTCACCCCGACTCAGGGTCGACGCAGATGACCCGCGGCTCGACTCACCCCGACTCAGGGTCGACACAGATCCGCGGCTCGACTCACCCCGACTCAGGGTCGACGCAGATGATCCGCGGCTCGACTCACCCCGACTCAGGGTCGACACAGATGACCCGCGGCGCGACTCACCCCGACTCAGGGTCGACACAGATGACACGCGGCTCGACTCACCCCGACTCAGGGTCGACACAGATGACACGCGGCTCGACTCACCCCGACTCAGGGTCGACGCAGATGACACGCGGCTCGACTCACCCCGACTCAGGGTCGACGCAGATGACACGCGGCTCGACTCACCCCGACTCAGGGTCGACGCAGATGATCACGCGGCTCGACTCACCCCGACTAGGGTCGAACAGATGGCACGCGGCTCGACTCACCCCGACTCAGGGTCGACGCAGATGATCCGCGGCTCGACTCACCCCGACTCAGGGTCGACGCAGATGATCCGCGGCTCGACTCACCCCGACTCAGGGTCGACACAGATGACCCGCGGCTCGACTCACCCCGACTCAGGGTCGACGCAGATGACCCGCGGCTCGACTCACCCCGACTCAGGGTCGACACAGATGACACGCGGCTCGACTCACCCCGACTCAGGGTCGACACAGATGACACGCGGCTCGACTCACCCCGACTCAGGGTCGACGCAGATGACCCGCGGCTCGACTCACCACGACTCAGGGTCGACACAGATGACACGCGGCTCGACTCACCCCGACTCAGGGTCGACACAGATGACACGCGGCTCGACTCACCCCGACTCAGGGTCGACGCAGATGGCACGCGGCTTGCCCAGCCCCTCCGAGATGAGCGTGCGCCGGAACTTGCCGTCGCCGTCGGACACCTGTATGGTGCCGGAGCCGCCGTCCGTCCAGTACAGGTTGCCGGTCACCCAGTCGACGGCCAGATTGTCAGGACGGTCGGCCCCCGTGTGCAGCGACTGTGCAGCAGGTCAGGCCGGGTCAGGTCACCGCGCGGCTCCCGTGTGCAGCGACTGTGCAGCAGGTCAGACCGGGTCAGGTCATCGCGCGGCTCCCGTGTGCAGCGACTGTGCAGCAGGTCAGGCCGGGTCAGGTCATCGCGCGGCTCCCGTGTGCAGCGACTGTGCGGCAGGTCAGACCGGGTCAGGTCATCGCGCGGCTCCCGTGTGCAGCGACTGTGCAGCAGGTCAGGCCGGGTCAGGTCATCGCGCGGCTCCCGTGTGCAGCGACTGTGCAGCAGGTCAGACCGGGTCAGGTCACCGCGCGGCTCCCGTGTGCAGCAACTGTGCAGCAGGTCAGACCGGGTCAGGTCATCGCGCGGCTCCCGTGTGCAGCGACTGTGGGGTGGCCGGTCGGTCACCGCGCGGCTCCCGTGTGCAGCAACTGTGAGCGGTCGACGGTGTCATGCGCGGCTCCGTGTGCAGCGACTGTGCAGCAGGCCAGGCCGGGTCAGGTCACCGCGCGGCTCCCGTGTGCAGCAACTGTGAGAGGTCAGACCGGGTGGTCATCGCGCGGCTCCCTGTGCAGCGATTGGAGGTCAGGCCGTGGTCACCGCGTGGCTCCGTGTGCAGTGACTGTGCAGCAGGTGACCGGGTTGTCACCGCGCGGCTTCCGTGTGCAGCGACTGTGCGGCAGGTCAGAGCGGGTCAGGTCATCGCGCGGCTCCCGTGTGCAGCGACTGTGCAGCAGGTCAGGCCGGGTCAGGTCATCGCGCGCGTCGGCAGCGCGCGTCGGCAGCGCTCTCGGGCTCCGGCCGTTGTTGGTGTGGGCTGTTGGGGAGCGCAGTGCAAGTGCACCGGGTCCGACGGTATGTCGCGATGAAGCTGGTAAATGGAACGGCAACAAGCGTGGTCATCGCACGTTGGCGCCGCAGGGTTCCGCTCAGACAGCGTGACTCTGGTAGCGAACCATTGCTTTTGGTGTGGACTGAGCCTATAGGGATACCCCAAAATGAGACCTGAAAGGTAGCGAACCTTTCTTTTATGGATCCTACCACGGTCAACCAGAACAATTGGCTTAGCTTACCAACACAGCTTACCCTTTGATAACCTTGGCATTGTGCTACGTTTTCTGGTCTGTAATAGATCTTCACAGTAGATCAAGAAGACCGAGGAAACTTGGTTATTATTCAGTTGCAGCCCTTTGCTGACGCCAACCTTGAAATTGAAGGCCATGTCTAGCCTTTTTGCGGCAGTCGCTGAACATCTTTTGTTAATCTAGCGAGTTCTCAGTCCATCGCCAATTAGACAAATGCAGCAATCCGTTCACTAGTTTTTTTATGCAATATTCAGGCAAAAGAGCATGTGAAGATGATATGATTCCACACCGTGTATGGTAGGGCCTGGCTTCGGAGTCCACATTCAGACCCGGTCCAGTACTGATCCGATCACATCCGGCAGCGTCGAGAAAGCAGAATCGTGATGTGACGCAGAAAAATGGCACCACAAAGCTGAACGTGCAATGGCGTTATAAATCAATGGCAGTGAGAAAACAAGCCATCAATTCTAGGATCGCATCATGCAGCATCTAACTAGTTACGAATTACTGTACGTTATTCATATCAACGACTATTGCGATGCCATGCTGCCGTCAAAATACCATTTGCTTGCCCATTAGGGTCGACAGAAATTAAAATTGGACCCGGAAGTTTATAACATGATGGAACCAACCCAGATGAAACCGAATTCTGCATCAAAGATGAATATATATATATATATATATTTATATATATATATATATATATATATATATATATATATATATATATATATTTCTTCCATATATGTTTATACCCAGGTCCCGAATTTCCCGCTGCTTTATATCACCCCATCATACGCAAAAACATGTCTCGATACGGTTCAACGGCATCATGAACAAGCTGACTTCCAACGATCTCTACGGATGCCCCGCTTCTGCACACACCCGGCACACCGACATTGCCACAGTGGTGCTGAGAGGCGACGATCTCCTCTCGCCCACCGGTCTGGTGTTCACGCTCTTGTCCGCCGCTCTGGTGTTCAGCTGGCGTCAGAGATCGTCAGCGCGTGTGTCGTCAGGTGGAGGGGTCGTCAGCACCAGTGTACTGATGTCAACACACCACCTGCTCCAGGAGGAGTGGAGGGGTCGTCAGCACCAGTGTACTGATGTCAACACACCACCTGCTCCAGGAGGAGTGCCTCACGTCCGCGGAAGAAATGCCGCGGTACTCGCACTCATCAGGTACGCTGGTTGAAAAAGTTGTTGTTTGTAAACGAACTGGTGGTTCGTGTGCTTATAATTGTATTTGCCTAGCACTGGTAGGCAGGCTAGGTTGTCGTGACTGGTATGTGATTAAAGCTGACAGGCAGTCAGCTTAGATGAACGTGCAAAGGCGTTTAGTGACCTTAAGCTGCAGTCAATGGCATGCTATTTGTTAGTCATCAAAACTCTCGTAATGGCGTGAACTTACACCTGATTTTCTTCTTCGTTTGCAAGGCATATATTTGCTATTGTATCCCACTTGCGCTGCTGATTTTCTACAATGGTGCAGTACATCTTAGCGACAGTGCGCTGATATTTGCCATTTTGATCAGACATGAGTCAAAGTTGCGTGACCCACGGCCGTACATCAATCTTGCTGTCACAGATGTCATCAAAGGGAGGCTAATCAAAATGACGTCAATCATCAATTCAAACAAGCGAATCTAAGCACATGCGCGAGAATCATTTCGGTTTATCTCGCACCCACGCAACAATTGCTCGTGCAGTGATACAAAACCTTTCGCCTGAACTGCTGTTGGGCAACGGACACTACGAGCGTCCGCCGACCGTCGTGAGCACACAAAAACGACCCACGACACTCACGACACTCAGCTGGCGACTGGCGACCTCAACGCCGACACGGGCCCACTGTGTGGGGCCCGTGCGATGTCCATGCCAGGAGCGCCCCGACACCCCTCCCCCCAGCTGGGGAAGGGGTCACGCGGGCGGCACCGGCCGCGCTAACGGGACGTGCCGACAGCGCCGTCGTGGTGGCGTGCCCGCCCCCTCCCCCAGCTGGGGAAGGGGTCACGCGGGCGGCACCGGCCGCGGACTAACGGGTCACGGCGTGCCGGCCGCCACGCCGGTGGGGACGGGGCCACCCCCCCCCCCCCCAGGGAAAGGCGGACGGACTAACGGGTCACGGCGTGCCGGCCGCCACGAGACGCCGCCGTCGGTGGTGGCGGTGACGCCGGCAGCTGTACGTGCCCCGACTGGTGATGAGACCGGCGGCCACAGTCCGCCGCCGTTGCACCACCGCCAGCTGTTCGCGGCGACGCACGTGCCACGCGCTCCCCAGGCACGCCGCCGGAGCCTCGGCAAATAGAGGTGTGAATTTCCGCGACGCAGGGGTTTACACGAGCGTTCGTGAGACTCGGCCGCGAAACAGGAATGGCCTAGAACCGTCACCACTGGATGGGTGTCTGGATTGGTGGTTTGGGCCAGAGGTGTCCGTTGCGAAATAATGGCAGATTGAAAGAAAAAAGTGAAAAGGAAGGTATTTTACGATAAGGATTTATTTACGATAAGTATTTTACGTGGCTGGTCGTGATGAATGAGGCGTTGGTTGTGAAGACAATAGATAGATGGGAAGAACGTTTTGGCTATAGGGTAATAACACTGGAGGTTAAATAGCCGGGCGTTGCAGCGCCGAAATCAGCTTTGCGTCGGACGACATACTCAGATGATTGCGAGCAGCTGGATGTCCAGGAGCTCGCTCGCTGCAATGCGAAGGTTCTGGGGTTAAGCCCCCAAACATCCTCGACGTGCGGTCCAGCATGTCGTGTGCAAATCACCGCTCCGTAAAAACGGGTGTCGTAATCGCGCAGATCCGTGTGCAAAGACGCCAGTGAACGCCGGTGAGACTGAACTTTACGGATCTGTTGTCACACACGGGGCGGAGTCAGGAGCTGTTGTCACACACGGGGCGGAGTCAGGAGCTGTTGTCACACACGGGGCGGAGTCAGGAGCTGTTGTCACACACGGGGCGGAGTCAGGAGCTGTTGTCACACACAGGGCGGAGTCAGGAGCTGTTGTCACACACGGGGCGGAGTCAGGAGCTGTTGTCACACACGGGGCGGAGTCAGGAGCTGTTGTCACACACGGGGCGGAGTCAGGAGCTGTTGTCACACACGGGGCGGAGTCAGGAACTGTTGTCACACACGGGGCGGAGCGAGGAGACGTGCTCAGCTTGGATCACGTGAGAACACGTCGGACATGCGGCGGGATGCGCGTGAACACGGCTTAAATATTAAGTGCAGAGACAATGTGTGAGCCCCCCGCCCGTCCGATGTCGCCGGTAGTCACCGACCGGATTTGCGTTTGGGAAGCGAGTTTCGTGGGAACGTGTGGTCAAGACGCGGCCGTGTAACCTCCTCAGCGTGGCCATGGGTCACGGGAGGTGAGCTGAAAAACAAGGAACTATCCGACCTCTCGCAAAACTGTCCGACCTCGCGAGGGTGCATGGCGTCCAACAGCTGCCGGGCCTCTTCTCTATCCTAATACAAGCACGCATGGACCACTATGGGTGCAAGCAATGTGTTTACCAAATTGAAGCTGGTCTTCACGCTGAGTGGCATAGACAGCCCCTCTTGACCTCGCCATGAATGCGTGGCATGCTCCAGCGAGGTGCAGGGTCACCTCTAACATACGACAGAGTATGACACACAGAGCTGATTGTATGACATACCTCAGACATACAATCAGCGCAGCGTTCGCTTCTGTCAATTCACCGAATTCGTCAAGCCTGCGCTGTGATGCGCCAGCGGTGATTTGCATCGGGTCAACGATGACAACGATGCGTGTAATCGTGTAATTGCCAGCGTGTAATTGCCAGCGTGTAATTCTGGCCGTGCAATTGCTGGCGCCCACAGTTGCGCAACGGGACAATGAGCGTGGATGGAGACCGCGTTCGCAGTGGCGTTGGGCGTCTGTGCAAAGTATGAGCAGGCGCCAGCGAGATCACCTCATGGCTGCATGACCACGGCAGTCGATGCGCCCCCAAACCCTCAGAGATCACCTCATGCCGAGGCACCCAGTCGCGAATACCGACCTCCAACGGGGCCGGATGGATGATCGTTCAGACGACCATCATCCAACATGCACGGGCACAATGCAGTCGTCCTACGACTGCGGGCCAAGGTGACCATGGCACTTGCCGGCGCTCACTGGGAGGCCCCACGCTCCTGAAGCGGCGAGCGCTGGCCGGGTGGCCGCCGGGGGTGATGGTGTGGAGGTGGGCCGGTCCCAGTCGGCCGCGTCCCGCCACTCTAGGCTAGAGTCCCGCCACTCCAGACCAGCGTCCCGCCACTCCGGGCCAGCGTCCCGCCACTCCGGGCCACCGTCCCGCCACTCCGGGCCAGCGTCCCGCCACTCCAGACCAGCGTCCCGCCACTCCGGGTCACCGTCCCGCCACTCCGGGCCAGCGTCCAGCCACTCCGGGCCAGCGTCCCGCCACTCCAGACCAGCGTCCCGCCACTCCAGACCAGCGTCCAGCCACTCCAGGCCACCGTCCCGGCCATGCATCATCCCCGCAGCCGACAGTATGGCTGGCGATTACACGGGACACCGAGTCACTTTGACTCTCTTTGACACTGGCCAGGTCGTATGGCTGGCGATTACACGGGACACCGAGTCACTTTGGCTCTCTTTGACACTGGCCACGTCGTATGGCTGGCGATTACACGGGACACCGAGTCACTTTGACTCTCTTTGACACTGGCGAGGTCGTATGGCTGGCGATTACACGGGACACCGAGTCACTTTGAATCTCTTTGACACTGGCCACGTCGTATGGCTGGCGATTACACGGGACACCGAGTCACTTTGACTCTCTTTGACACTGGCGAGGTCGTATGAAATGCTCCCGGGAACCCCAGCTGTCAGCAATTGTGCGTCAACGCAATCAGCGTTGGACGGTCGTGTCAAGGTTACGGTGCAATTAGTGTCGGCCGTTTAACAGGAACAATCGTGGATTTGGGAAGCGTTCATGAAAAAGCCCAATAAACTAAATCTGTTGTACTGCAATGCCACAGGTGCAATTGCTGAAGAGCCACTAACGCTGCACAACATGTCCAACGTCGATGGTTGCTAAGAAATTACCAGAACGCGCTTTCGTGGATAGTTTTTCGGCCAATGACCGATTTCGGTTTTTGGCCCTAACACACAATCACACATATATACGCATATATATATATATATACATATTCAAAAATGAGTACTGAATAACTTAGAACAGCAGCATATGCTTAATGAAGTCTTGAGCATAAGTGTAAGCTATGTCACGCCAGAGATGCTGCTTTTATCTCCGGGGTATAAGCCACCATCGCCTCCTGACTAGGTTGGCGGCCCAGTCAAACCAGGTCAGGTCAGGTCGTGTCAAGAGCCTACCTGTGGCGGCCGGCTGTGACACTTGCGGTCGATGCTGCCGGTGGTGCGCACCACAGTCCAGAAGAAACACTGCTGCTGCCAGTTGTAGTCGACTCCGACGGCGTTGGTCAGCTGACTGGCGACGGTCTCCACGTTGCTGCCGTCCAGATCCATCAGAAGCAGCGAGTCGCGCGACGAGAAGAGAAGTCGCGGCCGGTCCTCGTCCACCAGACACGTCTTGCCTGCCCGGCCAGAGTCAGGCCAGAGTGGGGTCAGAATCAGGTCAGAGTGAGGTCAGAGTCAGGTCAGAGTTAGGTCAGAGCGGTATCAGAGTGGGGTCAGAATCAGGTCAGAGTGGGGTCAGATCCAGGTCAGAGTGGAATCAGAGGCAGGTCAGAGTGGAGTCAGAGCCAAGTCAGAGTGGGGTCAGAGTTGGGTCAGATCGGAAGCATGTTTCGTAGTCATCAGTGTGGGGAAAACACATTGCTTTTCTTAGAGAAAGTATGACTCATTGCTAAAATGTAGCGGGAATGAACAGCCGAGATAAAAGAGAACTCGCTCAAATAAAAAATCAAGCACTATCTATCTCGTCATCCCCACCATCTCCACAAAAAGTAATTGCTGGCGGCTTAGTTGGCCGTGCTTCCCACACCTGTGTTCCTTGCTGTATATAGGTTATCAGTTTCATTATTTCTGGTTCGAAACATATTTTTTCTGCTCGCAGAAAAATACTCGCTAGGCCGATCATCGTCCACCACTAATACACTCATGCCATATCCGAACGGACTGCGGTGCAGCGCACTGGTGTGAAGCGCTCGACACCTCGCGTTATGTCCTGGTCAGTGGTGACTGGCCGCCTGCTGCTGAACGGACTGCGGTGCAGCGCACTGGTGTGAAGCGCTCGACACCTCGCGTTATGTCCTGGTCAGTGGTGACTGGCCGCGTGCTGCTGAAATCACTTCTATTCGCTTAGGGCGTTCCCGATGGACTTTAGCTAATGCTGGCCGGACCGGCTATGGTTACTGCAAATCACAGTACGTTGCCGATGCCCACGAGCTGCCACATCTCGACACCCGCTGCACCATCTCATGCCCATTCTTGCACGCACCAGTCAATGGTCTGCTCCGCGCGCCACTCGGAGCGGATCGGTCTCTGTGTCAGCCCGACCAATCTCTCTCTTTCTCTCTCTCTCTCTCGAGAGAGAGAGAGAGAGAGAGAGAGAGAGAGAGAGAGAGAGAGAGAGAGAGAGAGAGAGAGAGAGAGAGAGAGAGAGAGAGAGAGAGAGAGAGAGAGAGAGAGAGAGAGAGAGAGAGAGAGAGAGAGAGAGAGAGAGTGAGAGATTAGCCGAACCTCAGGACTTCCTGAGCGACCTCGGTCTTGCTTGGGCGCGAATGATCAAGTCTGGTCGAAGCGCCCTAAAGCCGAAATAACTAACTGACGACCTCGGACCTGTCGGCCAGGCCCTGGAGCGAGGTCGGCAGGAGCAGGACACACGGCCACCGTGCGACGCTCCAGGCGACGCGTCACAATTGCCCAATGAGGCGCGTGCAGCGGCGCTGACATCACCGCGCGGCACCGGTGCGACTTCGCGCGGCAGCGGCGGCGTGGCCGGGGCGAAAGTGACGCCACACCGGGCACCGTCACGTGGCTTACGTGGGCCGGGCAGCGGTCGACTCGTCTCTGAGCCCAGCCGCCGCCGGTCGGATTGTGGTGAGAGAATCAGGCAGTCGGTGGCGGGTCGTCGGTCCGCCAGCCGTGGCGCCGGGTTTGGCGGTTATCACGTGGACAGGCAATACGGTAAAGACTGGCCGGCAATTGTTCGGATTTCATGCAGGTGCTGGCTTCGGTGTCGGCTTGTGGGGAAGACACCGCGACGCACGCACTTAAGTCAAGATAAGTGGTAATTAAATGTTGCTCAGGTAACCAAGCGGTGAATTACGCTGAGATACGATAACTCAGGCTCTCGTCACAAGGTGCGGCCCCGTTCAAGAAAAAGAACATAATCAGGGCAATCTCTTCTCAAGTATGACTGGTGGTTATTGGGTTTTGAAGGAGTTCTTGCTACCGACATAAGGCGCCTACGAGGCCGCTGCGCGAACGAGGGCAGGTGTGGAAAGCGCGTTGAAGTGAAATAGCCGCATGTATCAGCAATAGGCGCATTGCCTCTAGTGTTTATGCAGCCACACCCCTCAAGCATATTTGCACAGCTAAGGTGATTGCGGATGCGATACATTCACCAAATTGCATTTCTAAAGGAGGAAATAAAAAGCTGCTGTCTCTTCATGCGACCAAGCTCGAGGCACCGGAACGCAAATCAAGCACGTCGCCCATTAGTCACTCAGGATGTACAGAATGCTCTTGTTACGGTGCATGGTGCATGGTATATTCCGGTTACGGCACATGGTGCATGGTATGGTTACGGAGAATGGTATGTGCCGGTTATGGCGCATGGTTTGTGCCGGTTACGGTGCACGGTGCATGGTATGTGCCGAGGAGTGGGAATGTCGCCGCAAATTCATTTCGTTGAGCAACGAATGAGAGTACTCTGGAGAAACATGGGGATCAAGGTTGATAAATCTCAACATGACAAGAGCAGATCTGATTTTGAGTGAAATGTTTACAAATTGACGTGCTTTATTACAACGTGAAGCGCGGTGGAAAGCTGCTCGTGAGGGAAAATGCAGCAACGAAACCTTCCTTTCCATCCGCATTTGTGTTGCTCATCTCCGCAAGGTATCTGAAAACCTGACAATATTCGGCGTTAGCCATATGTTTTTCTAAATCTCGACGGTAGCCGGTCCCCTGCTGTTGCCGAGCCACATCTGAACCTGACATCCTGTTTCCGTTCTGTGAAGGACATATGGTTCAGGCAGTAACCACTACTACTGGAGCAAATGTGTCGGCTGTGCGGTCCGACTCTGTGGCGGCCCAGAGTGAGCCGGATGTCCGATCTGTTCCGTGGCAGATACCCAGCTTTGTCCGTACTCGAACCACACTAAGCTACATCTGGGCCAGACACCGGGTCCCGTGCTGTGCCGGACACCCGGCGCCGTGCTGTGCCCCGGACACCCGGCGCCGTGCTGTGCCCCGGACACCCGGCGCCGTGCTGTGCCCCGGACACCCGGCGCCGTGCTGTGCCCCGGACACCCGGCGCCGTGCTGTGCCCCGGACACCCGGCGCCGTGCTGTGCCCGGACACCCGGCGCCGTGCTGTGCCCCGGACACCCGGCGCCGTGCTGTGCCCCGGACACCCGGCGCCGTGCTGTGCCCCGGACACCCGGCGCCGTCCCCACTCACCGTCCTGCTGGAGCCGCATCTGAGGCGGGCAGCGGCAGCGCACCATGCCCGAGATGTCGCCTTCGCACTGGTGACTGCAGCCGCCGTTGTCCCTCAGGCAGGTGTTGCTGGCGTCGTTCAGCGGCAGGTGGACGATGGCGCCGCTCGTGCCGGTCTCGGTCGGCGCCAGAGCTGTGGTCGCAGGCCCGGACGGCGCGAGAGTGGTGGGACGCCCGGACGGGACGGGGACGGGAGACTCAGATGGCGCGGGACTAGCGGGTTCGAATGGCGCGGCAGTGGTGGGCTCGGCTGGCTGGGCAGTGGTGGGCTCGGCTGGCTGGCCAGTGGTGGGCTCGGCTGGCTGGGGAGTGGAAGTAGGGAGTGGCTGCTGAGCGGGCCGCCTGGAGGGCCGCCTGGAGGGCCGCCGAGAGAGTGGTCGCTCGGAAGGGGTCAGCCGTCTGGTGGAGGCCGGTCGTCTCGGAGAGCCAGGTCTTGGAAACGAGTCCGGTCGCCTGGAGCCGGCCGGTCGCCTGGAGCCGGCCGGTCGCCTGGAGCCTGCCGGTCGCCTGGAGCCGACCGGCCGTCGGTGCGTGCCGGGCCGTGTCGAGTCGACCGGGCGTCTGGAGCTGGCGGGCCGTTCGGGTGTGGTGGGCTCGGAGGCAGTCGGCAGGGGCGCGTCGGCAGTGACCTCGTCAGGCGGCGGCACCTCGGTGGCGGCTGACGGCGACTCGTCCTCGCCGGTGTCGGCGGCCGAGGCGGCGGCCGGCGTCGGCTCCGTTGCGGTCCGGCCGACGCCCGCGGCCTGCTGCGTCGTCGCCGCCGTCTCGGCGGCGGTCGGCGCGTCGGTCGCCGCCGGCTCGGCGTCGGTCGGCGCGTCGGTCGCCGCCGGCTCGGCGACCTGGCGCACGACGGCCTGCTCGGTGGCCAGCGTCGGCGGCGCTCGCGTGGCGGCCGGCTGCGGTGCGGCGGCGGTGTTGGTCGCCCGCTCGCCGATCGCCGCCAGACTGACCAGCAGGCGCGGCAGACACTCGTCGCCCACGCACGGCCCGCTCAGCGAGTCGGCGGCCGGCGGCGGCGGCAGCTCGACGCGCGTGCACGCGTCGCCGGCGCAGCCCTGCGAGTCGCGCGCCAGCGTCTGCAGGATGTCGGCCAGGCAGCGACCGTTGGCGCAGGGCAGCGGCCGGCGCGCCGCCGGCGGCCGGCAGTCGGGCCCGTCACACGGCATGGCGGCGATGTCGAGCAGCAGCTGCGGCATCGGCTCCAGCGGCAGGATCAGGTTGGGCCGCACGTCGCAGTCGCCGCCGGCGCACGAGGCGACCACCGCCAGGTCGCGGCAGTCGTCGCCGGCGCACGGCTCGCCGCGCTCGGCGATGTCCAGCAGCAGGTTCAGGAGGGGGCCGGACGACTCGCCGCCCGGCTGGCCGGTGGTCGGCGCGCTCGGCTCGGTGTTGCACTCGACGCCCGAGCAGCCGGCAGCCGCGACGGCCTCCACCACGGCCGTGACCGCCTCCACCGTGGCGTCGGCGGCGTCGACGGCGCCAACGGCCGGCGCCCGGCCGGACGGGCCGTCCGTGAGGCGCCGACGGTCACGCGCCGGGTCGTCGACATCGACGACGTGGGTGGAGCCGCCGTCGACACTGCGGGCACTGATGGCTCCTGGAACAGGACAGAACGCTCATTGCCGGGTGGGTGCAGACCAAATGGAGACAGGCCCATGTGTACACACATCAAGTCAGGTGTCAAGTGTGTACACACCCGAGGAATGCGAGAGTATTCAATGAGTGCCTCCACGTCGATGTGCTTAATTTGGTTATACTTGCCAAGCATATTTGGGTATGAAGAATAACAATGGCTTCTTTGGGTTTCCAGTGTTCGACAGGTTCGCCGGTATCACCTGCGTATGAACCTTTCAGTTTGTAACCAGTCTGAGACCTGACCGAGACCAGAGGATCCACCATTAGGTAGAACTGTATATTGCGCTACTAGGATTGCCCGACGTACTTCAGACACATATGTGATAACAGCTGGCGAACACCAAACTCGAACGACCAGGTCTATATGTGAGTGTTGGGAGCAAGAGTTGGAACTCTGCAGCCAAATTGTTTAAGATATAAAAACAATGGTGACGACCTGCCTAGTCTGGCCTGCCGGGGCTGGTCTGCCCGGTCTGGCCTGCCGGGTCTGACCTGCCTAGTCTGGCCTGCCGGGGCTGGTCTGCCCGGTCTGGCCTGTCAGGTCTAGCCTGTCAGGTCTGACCTGCCGGGTCTGACCTGCCGGGTCTGACCTTCCGGGTCTGGCCTGCCGGGTCTGGCCTGCCGGGTCTGCGCTTCTTTACACGAGAGCAGACTAACTTGCGCTTCACTCTCGATCGTAGCGATACGCAAGCATAGAAACACTATCCTATCAGCTACCAGCCTCCTTCTGCGCTCTGGACATCGCCAGCGATATAAATGCTTCTGCTATTTCGTCATTCGATTAGCCTTCACGGTCCTCAAGTTTGTGATTAGTAACTTCCCGACCACTTCTTAAATCAATAAGATTACTATCGACTTTGAAGCTCTAATGCTCGTTGTGAACGTTGAAAATGGAAGGCCATCAAGAAAGCATCGCAATTAACATACTGGCCAGGGCACATCCGCTTCTTTTTGGGCGCTTCTTTTTGGGTCAGGTCAGCTCATGGTCAGCTGACCCAGCCACACCTGCCCCTCTCCAGTGGAGTCCAAGCCGGACCAGGGCGGGCGGGGGTCGGGTCAGGTCATAGTCAGCTGACCCAGCCACACCTGCCCCTCGCCAGTGGAGTCACAGCCGGACCAGGGCGGGCGGGGGTCGGGTCAGGTCAAGGTCAGCTTACCCAGCCACACCTGCCCCTCGTCAGTGGAGTCACAGCCGGCCCAGGGCAGACCGCGGCCAGAGCGCACCTCAGGACCGGCCCGTGTGGCCTTCAGGTCAGAGGGCGCCAAGGCCAGAGCGCACCTCAGGACCGGCACGTGTGACCTTCAGGTCAGAGGGCGCCAAGGTCGCGCGCAGTCGGGACAGTCTCGGGAGCTCCGCGCCACTACCCACCACAGCTGACGCGCCGACAGCAGTTGGGCCAGGCGGCCTCCGGATCTGGCTCGATGACGTCACAGTTGGGCTGCAGCGAGTCGGCGATGATGTAGCGGCACCTGTCGGAGGCGAAACGGCGACGTCACGAACCGCTGGCGGCCGAGTCTGCGGGGTCGGGAGAGGAGGCCGGCGGCGGCTGCGCCGTAATTAGACTTTGATTGGAAGTAATAGATGCTCCGCCTCGGCTCGTGACCTGGTGTGGGATGTTTTATATTCGAAATATATTTTCGCGGTGCTCGGCAGTGGTGATCGTGACGTCAGCAGTCACCGCCGTGGGCGGTGGAGTCACGGGGATGATGCGGTGTTGCGACCTCGTTCACATGGCAAGGCTTGCCAATGATTATATGGCGCTGACTGCGTGGAAACCACGTCAAATGTAGCTCCCACCTTCCGGTAACCATCGCCATCTCTGGGTGAGGACGAATGGTACCCCTGGAGATTTTCTGGCTCCCAGATCGCCGAGCTATTGCGTAATGCATGCAGGAGTGTTCAGTAGACCTTTTGTTGCCTATCTTGGTGCAGCTAATGTGATCAGAAGATCGATATCTCATACCTCGTTCCCAGCCTATGTGTTCTCACCGGTGATCTCTTCCAGACCAAACGAGATCATTGACCTGGATTGACCACGGATGACTTTTCGACGGCACATGCATTCTAGGACAGTGTACGGTTTGATTGGAACTCAGTACCAATTTTTGCTTCAGAGACTGGAGTAGTCAGCCCCTCCCCACTCTGTCCCGCTTCAACGTCGTCGGACAGGGGGCTGACGGAACGTGATCGGTGTAAATGGAACCTAAAACATGTTGTTCCAGACTCTTTGGGTAGCATAGGTTTATCAATTTCAGTTCAGGCTATCATGAAGTTCCAGCTTTGGTTCAAAGGGCATTGGAAAAAACGTGTTTCACCCAGTACATCAACAATGTGGCGTGACGTCACAGGCGAAACGTCGCGTCACGACGTCTCCATCCCTCTCTCCAGCGCGGCATCTTCGTCTCAAGACCCACCTCCATCGCTGCTATTCACTCGCAAGTGGTACAGGGACCGAGAGCAGTTGGTATGTAGTGCTCGTCACGAGCAGCTCTGAGGACAACATGCAACCTCCACATGACAAAAAGACAAAACACATCCACGTGCTACGTGCATACATGCCCACCCGGCGTTCTACTCTTTCGCCGCCCTTCGTTCGGCGCTTGAGAGGGAGGCAGCAGTGCTGGGACCATTCGGACCGTGTCACGCAGGAGGCAGAACCGCACCACTGTTTGTCATTGTCGCTTCGTGTTGTAGTTTTCCGCCGCTCCAGCAGTGTGGTGTCGGCTGACCACATCACGGCTGCCATCTGAACGGACAGGTCGCATCATAACAGCGGCACGTTCCCGCCGAACGCGGAGCGGCGAGCGGCGAGCGGCGACTCCCGGCGGCCGGCCGATCGGACGTAGAGCAGGCGGCGATTGTGGCGCGCGCGCCATATACGGCGTGTTTAAGGTCGCGCCCGCGGACGGCGGTGCCGCTGCCGCCGGACTGGCCGTGGCGTGCACGGCCACGCCGCACGGTGACCAGCGCCGCCCGGCCGGGGCTCGGCAGGATGAGTGACTCGCGTTAGGGCTGGGCACATTCCGCGCCTGATGGGAAGGTCGGCCGCACCGTAGCGGTGCGGCCGTGCCGCAGCTGTGCCAGGATGCCCCCGGGTATGGCCGGTCTCAACACGGCTGTGCAAGGCCGTTCCCTGGACCGATTGGCAGTTCAATCTCAGCGCGGCTGGGACAGGTTGTTTCCGGGTGTGATGTACGCCTGGGGCTCTACCAGGCCGTCCCCGGATGTGATGTACGCCTGGGGCTCTACCAGGCCGTCCCCGGGTGTGATTTAGACCTGGGGCTCTACCAGGCCGTCCCCGGATGTGATGTACGCCTGGGGCTCTACCAGGCCGTCCCCGGATGTGATGTACGCCTGGGGCTCTACCAGGCCGTCCCCGGATGTGATGTACGCCTGGGGCTCTACCAGGCCGTCCCCGGGTGTGATTTAGACCTGGGGCTCTACCAGGCCGTCCCCGGGTGTGATTTAGACCTGGGGCTCTACCAGGCCGTCCCCGGATGTGATGTACGCCTGGGGCTCTACCAGGCCGTCCCCGGATGTGATGTACGCCTGGGGCTCTACCAGGCCGTCCCCGGATGTGATGTACGCCTGGGGCTCTACCAGGCTGTCCCCGGATGTGATGTACGCCTGGGGCTCTACCAGGCCGTCCCCGGATGTGATGTACGCCTGGGGCTCTACCAGGCCGTCCCCGGATGTGATGTACGCCTGGGGCTCTACCAGGCCGTCCCCGGATGTGATGTACGCCTGGGGCTCTACCAGGCCGTCCCCGGGTGTGATGTACGCCTGGGGCTCTACCAGGCCGTCCCCGGATGTGATTTAGACCTGGGGCTCTACCAGGCCGTCCCCGGATGTGATGTACGCCTGGGGCTCTACCAGGCCGTCCCCGGATGTGATTTAGACCTGGGGCTCTACCAGGCCGTCCCCGGGTGTGATTTAGACCTGGGGCTCTACCAGGCCGTCCCCGGATGTGATGTACGCCTGGGGCTCTACCAGGCCGTCCCCGGGTGTGATTTAGACCTGGGGCTCTACCAGGCCGTCCCCGGGTGTGATTTAGACCTGGGGCTCTACCAGGCCGTCCCCGGGTGTGATTTAGACCTGGGGCTCTACCAGGCCGTCCCCGGATGTGATGTACGCCTGGGGCTCTACCAGGCCGTCCCCGGATGTGATGTACACCTGGGGCTCTACCAGGCCGTCCCCGGATGTGATGTACGCCTGGGGCTCTACCAGGCCGTCCCCGGATGTGATGTACGCCTGGGGCTCTACCAGGCCGTCCCCGGATGTGATGTACGCCTGGGGCTCTACCAGGCCGTCCCCGGGTGTGATGTACGCCTGGGGCTCTACCAGGCCGTCCCCGGGTGTGATGTACGCCTGGGGCTCTACCAGGCCGTCCCCGGATGTGATTTAGACCTGGGGCTCTACCAGGCCGTCCCCGGATGTGATGTACGCCTGGGGCTCTACCAGGCCGTCCCCGGATGTGATTTAGACCTGGGGCTCTACCAGGCCGTCCCCGGATGTGATGTACGCCTGGGGCTCTACCAGGCCGTCCCCGGGTGTGATGTACGCCTGGGGCTCTACCAGGCCGTCCCCGGGTGTGATGTACGCCTGGGGCTCTACCAGGCCGTCCCCGGATGTGATTTAGACCTGGGGCTCTACCAGGCCGTCCCCGGATGTGATGTACGCCTGGGGCTCTACCAGGCCGTCCCCGGATGTGATTTAGACCTGGGGCTCTACCAGGCCGTCCCCGGATGTGATGTACGCCTGGGGCTCTACCAGGCCGTCCCCGGATGTGATGTACGCCTGGGGCTCTACCAGGCCGTCCCCGGGTGTGATGTACGCCTGGGGCTCTACCAGGCCGTCCCCGGATGTGATGTACGCCTGGGGCTCTACCAGGCCGTCCCCGGATGTGATGTACGCCTGGGGCTCTACCAGGCCGTCCCCGGATGTGATTTAGACCTGGGGCTCTACCAGGCCGTCCCGGTGTGATTTAGACCTGGGGCTCTACCAGGCCGTCCCCGGATGTGATGTACGCCTGGGGCTCTACCAGGCCGTCCCCGGGTGTGATTTAGACCTGGGGCTCTACCAGGCCGTCCCCGGGTGTGATTTAGACCTGGGGCTCTACCAGGCCGTCCCCGGGTGTGATTTAGACCTGGGGCTCTACCAGGCCGTCCCCGGATGTGATGTACGCCTGGGGCTCTACCAGGCCGTCCCCGGGTGTGATTTAGACCTGGGGCTCTACCAGGCCGTCCCCGGATGTGATGTACGCCTGGGGCTCTACCAGGCCGCTTCCGAGTATGATTCAAGTCTGGGGCTCTACCAGGCCGTTCCCGGGTGTGATGTACGCCTGAGGCTGTACCAGGCCGTTCTCGGGTATGATTAACGTCTGGGGCTGTCCCAATACCGTGCTCTGGTGTAATGCACACCTGGCGCTGTACCAGGCCGTTCTCGGGTATGATTCACGTCTGGGGCTGTCCCAATACCGTTCTCTGGTGTAATGCACGTCTGGCACTGTACCAGGCCGTCGCCGGGTGTAATGTATGTCTTGCACTGTACCAGGCCGTTCTCGGGTATGATTCACGTCTGGGGTTGTCCCAATACCGTTCTCTGGTGTAATGCACGTCTGGCACTGTACCAGGCCGTCCCGGCTGTGATGCACGTCTGGCGCTGTACGTGGACGTTCCCGGGTATAATTAACGTCTGGGCGTCTACCAGGCCGTTCCCGGGTGCAATGCACATCTGTGGCCGTACCAGGCCGTCCCAGGATGCGACACACGTCTGGCGCCGTACCAGGCCGTCCCCGGGTGTAATGCACATCTGTGGCCGTACCAGGCCGTCCCAGGATGCGACACACGTCTGGCGCCGTACCAAGCCGTTCCCGGGCGTGAGTCAGACCTCGTCGCGCCACGCCACGCAGTCGGGGCCGGTTTGGCGGCAATGAGTCGGCGACGTACGGCGACGACTCATCTCCGACCAGTCGTCTGGATGTTATCGCGCGCCAGCAACTGCGTCATCGGCGTCAGCGCCGCTCCTCGCAGCATACCGCAGCATACCGCCGACCTGCGAGCTGCGAGCTCCTGGCGCCGACACACCATCCGATCACCACCTGGAGGTCACCGCCGGCCTTGTGACGTCACCAATGTCAACGGTATCACGCTGTGACTGTTGCTGCTGCCGGCTGTCTGCTGGTAATCAGGCTGGCGACTGTTGCTGCTGCCGGCTGTCTGCTGGTAATCAGGCTGGCGACTGTTGCTGCTGCCGGCTGTCTGCTGGTAATCAGGCTGGCGACTGTTGCTGCTGCCGGTTGTCTGATGGTAATCAGGCTGGCGACTGTTGCTGCTGCCGGCTGTCTGCTGGTAATCAGGCTGGCGACTGTTGCTGCTGCCGGCTGTCTGCTGGTAATCAGGCTGGCGACTGTTGCTGCTGCCGGCTGTCTGCTGGTAATCAGGCTGGCGACTGTTGCTGCTGCCGGCTGTCTGATGGTAATCAGGCTGGCGACTGTTGCTGCTGCCGGCTGTCTGCTGGTAATCAGGCTGGCGACTGTTGCTGCTGCCGGCTGTCTGCTGGTAATCAGGCTGGCGACTGTTGCTACTGCCGGCTGTCTGCTGGTAATCAGGCTGGCGACTGTTGCTGCTGCCGGCTGTCTGCTGGTAATCAGGCTGGCGACTGTTGCTACTGCCGGCTGTCTGCTGGTAATCAGGCTGGCGACTGTTGCTACTGCCGGCTGTCTGCTGGTAATCAGGCTGGCGACTGTTGCTACTGCCGGCTGTCTGCTGGTAATCAGGCTGGCGACTGTTGCTATGCCGCTGTCTGATGGTAATCAGGCTGGCGACTGTTGCTACTGCCGGCTGTCTGCTGGTAATCAGGCTGGCGACTGTTGCTACTGCCGGCTGTCTGCTGGTAATCAGGCTGGCGACTGTTGCTACTGCCGGCTGTCTACTGGTAATCAGGCTGGCGACTGTTGCTGCTGCTGGCTGTTTTCTGGTAATCAGGCTGGCATCACGGCCCCAGGCCGGTGTTTTCGACTGCGCATCTGGTTAATTTGAATCAACGTCAAGATATAATGGACAGTATGAGTGTTTGCCAGGTGCGTGCTCATGGACCGCGTGTGTCAACCTCGCCATCTTCGGTTATCGGAAGTTCGTTGACTCTTCGCCGTGATCGCCACGAGCCATGGCAGCCCATGGCAGGCGGCTGCTGGTCCCGGCCGGACGGTGAGCTCGGGCCACGCCCGAGCTCACCGTCGTTCCCGTCAGTGCAATGTGTCGGCGGTCGGCCTAACACCCACCCGGCCGGCTGCGGTGTAGGTGAAAGGCCACGGCCCGAGCCACTGCGACCGTGTGCTTTACAGCTGGAGAGTCACCAGCACGCGCGGCTCGGCACCACATGGCCGGACCTTTCTCTGCCCTGTCCTAGCGCCCGGCGTCCTTCTGAGGAGCGGCCTGGCCGCGGCTGGCACCGGCATAGGTGACCAGTATGGGCAGCGGTGCAGGTGATCAGGATCAGTAGCGGTCCGGTGACCATTATCGTTGGCGGTACGGGCGGCGAGTATCGGAGGCGGTACAGGTGACCAGTATCGGCAATGGCACATGGGACCATGATTGGTTATATATACGGAGAGCTATAGATGCGGAGATACGGGGACCGCGCGGGCTAACGGAGAGTTCGCACAGCATCATCCTGCTTGTGTGACCGTTAGAGAGCTACATAACTGAAAACGGGTCTGTACGGTGATGAACAGGTAAAAGTGCCTAACTCAATACTAGCTGAAGCGCGGTGATACTTGGAGGCTGTCCGATGGTTGATGTAGACAATGCTGATGTGCTGACGTCTGATGTCTGATGGCGTGATGTGCCGTCTGGTGGTGTGGTGCACTGTGTGAGGGTCCGCGGAGTGCACCAGCACGTTGACGAGTCACCACCGCTAGACAACGTTGTCCCGGTCGACGCCGTGTGATATCTTGGGAACGCAAGTCGGACTGCTTATAGATCGGAGAGATCTATCGTCACAACCAACGATTGTTCCTTCAACCATGCTTGGGCCATCACAAAAAGGCACCAGAAAACACGTGACCGAGTTGGTCAAGGCACCGCTACGGCAGGATACTCGGCGAGAGAGACTACGGTTGGTCGGTGCGTCAGTTCGGCAAATGTGATACGGCGGAGGTGTCAGCTCACAATGCAACAAGCTGTCTTTACAGGTAGTCTGGATGATCCCCGGTCCGGCCAGGTCCAGATGTGAGTTTGCATGACGGAGGCAGATGATTTTACTTGACGCGTGATGCCAGATAATGTGAGTCCTCGGATGTGATACCGAAATCCCCCCGCAATGCCGTGCAATGCACATATCCTCTATGCTATTTTATATTTTATGTCATGTTTTTGCCATTAGTGAACGACGGCAAAGTACAGACCTTGTTAAGAGCTCGGACTATCCAACAATTCGTGTCGAATCTTGGTGTTGCTGTCATCTTTCTTCATGCGCTTTTCACTCTATTTTTGTCATCTCGTAATCTGGCAGTAAGCAGAGCAGACAGAGATGTTGCCAGTCCAGCCACCGAACACCACAGATTTCCGGGTTGGAATCTGTTACTCTCGGAAGTGAACAAACATTTGTGCAGAATGCAGCTTGCATGATTCAACTGTGATGCCATCAGAAGTTATGAAGGTCGCAGTGCCAACTGACTGACATGCGATCTGGCCGAAATATCTTCAGACATCTTCGACGCGAGAACAATTTCAGCAGGATGGCTCTGGTCACACAAAGAATGGCGTGCGACATTCACCCGGATAAAGCAAAGCAGTGCAGGTGGTCTTCTGGGCCGGGAAAGTGACGCAAGGGTACACGAATTGGGTGCAGTTGGCCCCCTAGCTCCCAGCTGGTGGACATTCACCAGAAGTAGGCAGTCCGAGATGATCCGTTGAGCCCGGGGGCCTTGGAACCTGAAGTAATTCAAGTAGTAGAGTAATTCAAGTAATTCAAGTAATTGAAAATCAATTAGAGTTATTAGAGCACAAGGCGATAAGATGAAGCCGATATGCTCATCTCGCAAGATGGGTATTCGATCTGATGAGATGGGTACACTATCCAATGTGATGGGTATTTGATCTGACAAGGTTGATATTCGATCTGATGGGACGCGTATGCTCTCCAAGTTCGACCCCTGGAGCGTTTTACTTCAAAGACACTGTCGAGGTACCACGCGCAAATGATGGTCGAACTACTTCACGGACTGAAGCTTGGGAATGAGGTATCTACCCGAGCAGGACTTGCCTACCAGCTCCTGCACGAAGCGAGACACTCATCTAAGCAGAGTGCAAGGGCGAGGCACTCATTCGAGCAGGAGTGCAGGAGTGAGGTACTCATCTTAACATGAGTGCAGGACGCGGTACTCATCTTAGCAGGAGTGCATTGCGAGGTATTCATCTGAGCAGAGAGCAGAGGCGAGGCACTCACCTGAGCAGGAGTGCAGTTGCGAGGCACTCATCTGAGCAGGAGCAGGGCGAAGCACTCACCTTAGCAGGAGTGCAGGGCGAAACACTCACCTGAGCAGGAGTGCAGGAGCGAGGCACTCACTTGAGCAGGAGTGCAGGAGCAAGACACTTATCTTAGCAGGACTACAGAAGCGAGGCTCTCACCTGAGCAAGAGTGCAGGAGCGAGACACTCATCTGAGCAGGAGTGCAGGAAGGGGCTCTCACCTGAGCAGGAGTGCAGGAGCGAGACACTCATCTGAGCAGGAGTGCAGGACGAGGAACTCATCTGAGCAGGATTGCAGGAGTGAGCCACTCATCTGAGCAGGAGTGCAAGAGCGAGACACTCACCTGAGCAGGGGTGCAGGGCAAGGCACTCACCTGAGCAGGAGTGCAGGGTGAGGCACTCACCTGATCAGGAGTGCAGAGGCGAGGCACTCATCTGAGAAGGAGTGCAGGAGTGAGCCATTCACCTGAGCAGGAGTGCAGGAGCGAGCCACTCACCCGAGCACGAGCACCCCCGGCCGGCCGTTGGTCCAGCGGTCGACACACTCCGCCTTGGTGCAGCCGCTCTCCTTCCACGTCTCGCCGATCTGGAAGTACCGGTCCAGTGTCTTGGAGTAACAGTCGCCGACCTCTGGAACTGCGCGAGGATCCAATGTCAGCCTACAGCCAGTGTATGTGGATAGGTGGATGGTCAGTGCTGCTTGAAGAGTATTGGGTTGCTTTGCAACGAGCGTAGCAACTCCATTATTTGGTGCGATGCGCGGCCGTCAGAATAGTAGCAGAAATTGAAATCGCACGTATCTTGTACTTGCACTTTCGACTGTATCTTGTATGGTTTGTATATTTTAAAACATAGTTTACACATGAAAAGTGCATTGTGACGAGGTTATAACCTGATTTTCATCTGATCTAACTCTGTTATCTTAAGAGCATATAACTCAAGTTGGATACAATGTGCACTCATTCGTTATTGGAAGGTATTCCAAACTTCAAGGTGATCGTGCGAATGATTCAGGGGACAACCCAGAAAAATACCATGGGATTCAATATGACACTCGCCCCCGCACTCAGAATGAAAAGTTGCCAGCCATATAACTAAACACAAATCTGACACCATTTCGCCTGTGTGAGACGAGTCCACTGAAGCCAAACAGATATCATCGGACAAATATCGTGCTAGTAGTCGACGAAGGTTGAGCGAAATAGGAGCATATAGCATGGGAGGTCAGTTCCATTTTCGTCATGACTCCATACCACAACGTGTGCCATCTTCCCCTATACATTGCCAGGCACCAAATAATTGTCATTTGCTCATCACTTGCGCATGCTTTTAGTTGTAATTCATGACATACAGATATACCTACACAGTGACAAAATAATGAGTTCTCGTTAGGTGTGAGATGTCGAAACGAGTACAGCAGGATGTCGAAATCGTCACGGAAATAATGATGTTACAAAATTTGCAAATTCCTGCAAACCCAGTTTTGAGGAAATTGCGTACATATTACTGTTCCAGCTTTGCGTGTTTTGAGAGATACATAATTTGGTGACACTGATATCAACGATAACGATGCAAACACACATACTATAAACTGGCATTGTGTAACATAAAGACATAAAGACATAACAGATCAGTGCAACTATGAGCCACAAGGGCCCTTCTTGGTTGCACTCTGGACACTGAACCAGTTGTCCACCAAATCCGTCAATCAACCCTCCCTGGAATACAGAAAAACAAGCCCCCTATTCTTATAATGATTGTCTATGCTGTTTTTTTTAAAGATGTTCAGTGTGCTGCTACTTACAATGGTTTCTGGCTGCTGGTTCCAGTGTTCTACTACCCTGTTGGTGAAGAAAGACTGTCTTAACCTTGTCCTGCTGTGATTAACTTTAATTTTGAATTGATGACCTCTAATTGCATCATTTGTGTTAAATTCAAACATTTCCTTGAGATATCCCTGTTCCTGACCATGAGCAAATTGAAAGACCTCGATGAGATCTCCTCTCAACCTTCTATATCTAAGTGAGAACATATTCAATTTCTTCAATCTTTCCTCATATGCCAGGTTGCCTATGCCATTAACCATTTTTGTTGCCCTCCTTTGTACTCTCTCTAAAAGCCAACAATCTTTTTCATAACTAGGGGACCAAGCTTGGACACAGTATTCCAAATGTGGCCTGACATATGCACAGTAAAGCTTCCTGATGACTTCCTCACTTTTGTATGATACATTCCTATTTATTTCCCCAAGCATTCTTAGTGCCTTCTTCCTGGCTTCTTTGGTCTGTTCTGATGCCCCCAATTTTGTGTTCAAAATAACACCTAAGTCCTTCTCCTGCTGAGTCACAGATAGTACTTGGCCACCCATCAAGTACGGAGCCTTGATATGCTGCCTATCTACATGCACAATTTTGCACTTATCAAAATTAAATTTCATTTGCCATTTCTCGGACCACGTCTAAGTCTTTCAGCAACATAAGCACATCTAGGTAATACCTTCACCTGGAATTGCGCTACGGAATGTTCGTTATCCCGATCCCGGGTTCGTTGTGGTGAGCATAAGCATGATACTTGTAAAAAAGAATACAGCTGGAAACGAGGAATGAATGATTCACAAACATGCACCAAGAAGCACGATGTCGTACCCCTTTGGGGAGGATGTTGATTCAGTGTTTATTAAGTGGCATATTCCACCTTATTTCGCGAATAATTTATCACTGTACCTACACAGGAAGGAAATAGGCGCAAGACCCTAAAGAGCGTCGTAAATCTGTTCATAACATAATGTGTCTTGCGAAGTGAGACATTTTACCAGGTAACCATCTAGGCGAGCCGGTCTTGTGGCGTAACCGACTTGCCCGGGGCGTCTAAAGCGATATCTTGATAAGCAGATGGACGCCGGGAGGCCCCTGCCCATCCTCAGGCGTCAGCAGTGGTCGGGTGGTCTGATTGGTCGCCGCTCGGCGCTCCCATTGCGGCCACGTTTCGCCGGCGGGCGGCAGAACGTTCTCGATTTCCCCACGACCCGAGGCGTCGACGCAGCGCCGCCGTGTCGGCTTATCGCGACGGCTCGGCTGCGCGGCGCTGATTAACGTCTGGTAAATGACGTCCGCTCGGGGAAGGCTGTTTGGCGGCGGCTGGCGCAGGCGCCGGCGATGTCATCAGCTGAGAAGCCCGCGAAGCATCGTGGACTGACATGCCGGCAGACCTGCCCGAACACCTTCACCACACCAGCGTCTTTGAGTCTGGAAAACACACCGATAGCAGGCCACAGCTACGGACCTCTTCAGCACACCTGCATTGATTCTGGTTCACATATTCAATATAATATCGAGTACTATGCTCAACGTAATTATTTTCAGGAAGGACAAACTATTACCAAGGCAGCCTGGACACCGCAGGTGACTACCTCCCAACGCCTGATGCCTTCAGAACATTAATGTCGACATCGCAGGTGATTGCCTCCCCCATGCCTGATGCCTTCAGAACCTTGTCGACACCTCGGGGGATTACCTCCCCTATGCCTGACATGCCTTCAGGACCTTGTCGCACCGATCCGCAGACAGGTTAACATGGTGTTCCCATTAATGTAACTGTCTACTTGGTCTGCCTTTATTTACAACATCACTAACTTTGCAGGAGGCACAAATAACCTCCATGGTCACTCTCTCGTTCTCCCCCCCCCCTCTCTCCCTCTTTCACTCTCCCACTCACCATAATGCTTTGTAGCATTTCTAGACTCATACCTAAAAAAGCCGCATATTTCACCGACCGAAGTGCACACCAATTCACATTCATAATCATATCCGAAGCAATGCCTAATACCTACCACGTGCATGGCGCAAATGGTGCTTGTCGCTGGGTTGTTGATTTACTTCGCCTGACACATTAACAAACAACAAAGCACTGGGCGACGTACGGCATGCCCACGCAGCCAGGAAGCGCGGGCCGGTCAGGTCGGCAGGAGGGGGACGACCAGTTAATGAGTCTATTTGTGTGGCGGGCGGCCATTAGACGGGAGAGCCGGCGCGTGGCTGTGACGCAGTGGCACCGTCTCGGCCGTCGGTCGACGTCTGCCGCGCCGGAAACAGTGCGACCCACCGCTGGCCAGGGGGAGGGGGAGGGGGGGGGGGGCTCACCTGGCGGCTGTCGGTGTCGCTTGCCAGGGGTGACATCAGACATGTCGGTGTCCGGTCGTGTGGCCCACCCCTGGCTAGAGTCACCTGGCCGCTGTTGGTGTCGTTAGGTGCAAAAGAACAAGTGGTGTCCGGTCGTTGGCCCACCCCCGGCTAAAGAAACTCCCCGCCCTTTGTGGTGTTTTCCGGGGTGACATAAGACAAGTCGGTGTCCGGTCGTGTGGCCCACCCCTGGCTAGAGTCACCTGGCCGCTGTTGGTGTCGCTTGCCAGGGGTGACATCAGACAAGTCGGTGTCCGGTCGTGTGGCCCACCCCTGGCTAGAGTCACCTGGCCGCTGTTGGTGTCGCTTGCCAGGGGTGACATCAGACAAGTCGGTGTCCGGTCGTGTGGCCCACCCCTGGCTAGAGTCACCTGGCCGCTGTTGGTGTCGCTTGCCAGGGGTGACATCAGACATGTCGGTGTTCGGTTAGGGAAACCGCCAGTGGCTGCTCTCGTATGTGGCCGCTTCGGCATCGTTTCGGCTCGCTCCAGAACGATCGGCTGACGTGATGGCTGCCACATGTCAGCCGGTGCCGCCCAGGTGTACGAGGCGTGCGGCGTAGTACGAGGAGAGCATGGCCGTTCCCAGGGAAAAACATGTGGGTGGATGTGCATAAGCTAAGACCTGAGAGCATGGCCGTTCCCAGGGAAAAAACATGGATGGGCATAAGCTAAGACCTGAGCGTATGAATCTGTACCGATCTCCTTGGGCACGCCAAGTCTTGCGATGTTTGTCTGAACTTCCCGAACAGTTTGTGATTTTAGCATGGCGCGCTATGGAGCAATAGTTCAATGTGTTTATTTGTTGTTGTTGCCCCAACTTTAAGCATTGCCAGCTCGCTGAATCATTTCATTGTAGCGTCGAAGCCGAGATGCTAGTTTTTTTGTCAGTGTGGAGCTTGCTGCACCCAGCACAGGTTGAATGCAGCCGGATGAGCAAATTCGCATTGCGGTATCGATGACGCCGGCGGAACCAGTGCCAGCGATGTCGTAACTCAAGCGGATGGATTGCAGCAGGACGGATGGATTGCAGCAGGACGGATGTGAGCGGCCCCCGGTTGTCTGCTCTCCGAACAGCTAAGCCTTGACCACCAGCGCATCAAGGGGGAGAGGAGAGACAGGGAGGCTATGTCTGGGTGCAGTCGCCACGCCGACTGTCAACACCTGACCCGGCTGGTGACAGTGTTGGTGTCGGTGTGGTCGGGGTCCCGCCCGTGACTGCCGTCCAGGTGACACCACACCTGACCCGGCCGACAGACGGGCGGCCGCTCATGACTGCCGTCCAGGTGACACCACACCTGACCCGGCCGACAGACGGGCGGCCGCTCATGACTGCCGTCCAGGTGACACCACACCTGGCCCGGCGCCCGTGACTGCCGTCCAGGTGACACCACGCCTGGCCCTGCGCCCGTGACTGCCGTCCAGGTGACACCACACCTGGCCCGGCCCCCGTGACTGCCGTCCAGGTGACACCACACCTGACCCGGCTGGTGACAGTGTTGGTGTCGGTGTGGTCGGGGTCCCGCCCGTGACTGCCGTCCAGGTGACACCACACCTGGCCCGGCGCCCGTGACTGCCGTCCAGGTGACACCACACCTGGCCCGGCGCCCGTGACTGCCGTCCAGGTGACACCACACCTGGCCCGGCGCCCGTGACTGCCGTCCAGGTGACACCACACCTGACCCGGCTGGTGACAGTGTTGGTGTCAGTGTGGTCGGGGTCCCGGCCGTGACTGCCGTCCAGGTGACACCACACCTGGCCCGGCCCCCGTGACTGCCGTCCAGGTGACACCACACCTGACCCGGCTGGTGACAGTGTTGGTGTCAGTGTGGTCGGGGTCCCGCCCGTGACTGCCGTCCAGGTGACACCACACCTGGCCCGGCGCCCGTGACTGCCGTCCAGGTGACACCACACCTGACCCGGCCGACAGGTGGGTGGGCGGCAGCTCCGGCCGGACCTCCAAGTCGTGTCCGTGCAACAGGCCGGTTGCGTCATTTGAAAGCACCGGCACTGGTCGAAAGGCAATTCCAGTCGCAGCTCTACCCGAGGAAGGCCGAACATACTAAGGATTTTGATTTCAGGAGTTGACTTGGTGTGCATGTGGGCGTCAGTGCGTGGCAATCACTCAATGCCTGCAGCCTATCATCGATTATCAATAACCTATTTATCACGGCCCATACGTCTTCTGCAACGTGTTGTCATCTACGTTCAACCACACATGAAACGCATGCTATCAGCTTTTAATTCAGCGGCACCCGTAATTCGGTGCACTAAAACATGTTCCATTGTCAGCACGGTCGGAGTTTATGACTTCTCGCTTTACTCACATGGTCTGACATAACACAAACGTGTTACAGGCGGGTTATCGGTCACCTGGTTCGCTACCGGATTGATTTGGGTCAGGTGCGTGTCTGATAAAGATCAGCTCAGACGGCTTTTTATCGAAACTTTTTTGTTGAAAAGGTGTGACTATTCCGACATAACAACAACCCATGCCACTTTGGGAAATCTTCCACTGAATTGAACAACCCTGCAAAAATAGCCTACTCCACCCATGCACCTCAGAACGTCAAGCGACGGTGGAGACCACCTGGTGGTGTGAGTAATGCGGAAGAACGTCGGAACGTGAAACATGCAGCCATTAAAAAATGCAGCTACATACTCGTGTTTACAGCGTAAAGCGTACCTTCGGCTGTGCCATAGTACGCTCATGGTTTAATGCACGTTTTATTGGCGACTGACAACTCGATTATGCCGTGTTACACTGGAACTCAATATTGGTTGCAATTAACAATGTATTACGAGTACACTAATCATACAACGTAGTAGGTACTTGCACTCTTGTGCAATCGCATTACAGATACAAGTGCTGAGTTGTTGACGGTCACGTTATAACAAAGTTGTGAGACATTGATGCAAGTGCTGAAAGTGTACGTCGGCATACATGAGAAAGGACTTTTTACAGTGCAAGACCATATTCTACATGGACTATGATGACATTGAGCAGGAACAACGGAAAGAGACTTGCAGTATGACCACTAAAATAATTATTATAAGAAAAGTAAGTGCCACATTAAGTAAGTTGAGTTTTCGAACTTGAATGTACTTCGGAATACGAGAGTGGCTCCCTGCCCTCCACTCGTATCCTAATGCCTGTCTCTCTGAGCTTCTAACTGGTTTGACCGTCGCCTGTGTGCGGCATTTTGCCACCTTCGCCAGTGGAGTGGGGGGGGGGGGGCTTGCGACCCCTCGCCGTTTACAAACTAAAGGTGCTAGAGAGACGAAGCACAGAGCGGGTGTGTGGGGTGGGACGAGAGCTCGCGATTGACACCCGATTTGTGTACCTGGGGATGATAGTTGAAACTCCAGGTCAGGTTAAAAGTCAAGTTTTCGCCAGAAATCGAGACTTTTCCCAATTTGATTGCAAATACTTCCTAAACTGCAACAGATATGCACTTCTAGTTATGATCAGGTGTTCGTCGGCGCTTTACGGTTATCATGACATATCTCAAGCTCCATTTAAGGCATAGGTCACGGGTCAGGTCGAGCCAAGGGCCGATCACGCATCTGAAAACCTGATAGAATATTGATTAAAACCACTGATTCCACCTACCCCATGGTAAAAATGCACGGCAAAATCTGATTCAGGATCTATAATAACCTAGATATGCTATCACGCTAAAAAGACCATTCGTGGTCAACTTAGGTAAATAACCTTGAATGATCTTGGAATGATGCAGGAGCAATGTTCGGATATCAATCTAGTCATTCATTAACCTAAACCGCACAAAATACGTTGCAGTAAGCCACATGTAATATATGTAATTCAAAGATGCGATAATCCGCGATTTCAATATAAGAAAAATGTTCCCATGTATGACGTCATAGCTCCGTGCTCTGACATGACCTAACAAAAATGTTCTACCAAAAACTCAGAAGGACGCCTCAGGGGGCACTGAAAATGTTGCTAGGTTCCTGTTGAGCGGTTCGAAAGCTATGCACGAAAAACGCTAGAGGGTTGCATCCCCCTTCACTGGTGAGGATTGAAGGACGGTCGCAAGCCATTGTGAGCTTAGTAACGGCTCTTTGACAACGAACCGAAACACGCAAGCTGTGGCTACATCAAAGGCTGCTGAAGAGCGAGGCATAATTTTCTTCGTGTTGTGGAGAAACACGAGGGCATGTTTAAACTTATATCGAATGCTAACATGCTGCAAATCTCAGTTATAATGGACTTCTTGAATGTATGGATCTCTTCCAGTTACCAGTGGTGAACATATAGGAGTGAGCCTTGGCGTTAGCTATCGTGATGTCTTCTAATAATAGGCTAATGCCCCACAGTACTGAAGATGCCATATTATTTTGAATGTAAAAAAAATGTGGGACGGAGGCAGTGAGATGGAAAAGTGAGTTATTAATAGTTAACTCCCCTCCCGTATCAGATTGCATTTGAACTGCTTGTCCTGAATTCAATTTTCTTCAAAAGCTGCATTGTCCCTTTCTGAGCTCCTACATCCACACATCACACAATTTCGTACTCAGAAGGTCGTAATGTGGTTTATAATGCGATTGTATTAATCTGGCCCGTAATGCATAAATCCGTTCGTCAGGCTCCAGTGCATTGGCAAACGCCCTCTTCTGGAATTTCCCTCTGTAACAGGTCCTGATATCAATACAGAAAGATTCTCGAAAAGAAACCGTCGTTGATTTACATCCTCTACTGCATTTGGTGTCCTTAGAGGGGTCCACGTGAGACTGTGACCCACTTGTGCATGTAGGTTAGTCATGAGTAACAGCGGACAAAAATAAATCCGTCTTCATATCAGCTCGGTCGCATCAGTTTTCCATGCAGTTCCGGTCTGGCAGGGTCAACGGCAACGGCGGTGACGCAGTTGTTGCCAAGCTCATCAAATATGACGATGAGCAGATAATGCAGTATTTTAGGTTTTACAACTTCAACATCAACTTGGGAGGGATGCAACACCAACTCCTCTAACTTCAAATCGTGCGTTCTAATTTACAATAAAAACATTTTCTGTTCATAAAAATTACATCGGAATTTTCAACCGTAGCATTGCTGGTGAACCTCCACCTGTGCATTGGGCAATAGATGGTCACAGTCAGTAGTCACACAAATTTTCACCAGTACTTACTGCAACGGAGGACACCCGGCTGAAGCAGATGATGTAGTTCAACCAACCCACGTGCCACCGAACATTCCCAGGTGGCAGCAACTATTATCGCCTATATCCTATGTATATTAAACCATATATCCTACATAGCTATTATCCTTACTATCGCTAATGATTAGCTTGGTTACTAAGGATTTTTGCAAGCACTTACTATTCCAATTAAGTTGCAAAGAAGTAAGGTTGTATTTTCTAATCTTCAATACAATCATGTCGTAAGAATAATCATGTGGCCTCCCAAGCGGTCATATGGCCTGTATCCTAAATACAGGAATGCACACCCGAGTACCCCAACCCACCACACCCCTTCCACGTCACAAAATTAATTAGTAAAGAGGAAAAGACTTGTGCGTTTTCATCTGACTTGCAAAGAAGTAGGATATATTATCGCTAATCATGCTGTGAGAATCTTCCATGTATTGCAGTCTACATACCTGGTGAGTTAAGTATGCTGACAGTCATGAACATCACCAAGCGGTTGCTAAAGTTGTCGGTCGCTCGTTCCAATTGGAAGGTAAATCAGATTAATACTGAAAACTATCAAAGGAATCCAAACAATATGCGGATAGTCCAAGACTGAGAAGTGTGCATGCACAAAGCAATGACGTACTGAACCATAAGTTCGCTGCACCTTAAGGCCCATCAGTCTACAGTTGTTGTACGCCCACTGGAGGGATCTACAAATGTATTTGAAACCGATGAAGTACCCATGCTATGATATTCGGCGCCTGCATTCTATCAGGAGAGCCCAAAACAATGTCAAGACCTCAATGATGAGATGTGAAAGTATTTCTAATCCATTCTGGGTAGCTGCACTAACGCTGTCATGTGGCTTGCATTGAGACGGGAAAAAGACTTTAAAAACCAAACCAGACAATCGCATGCTCACCGCCGTAGATTGCAGTGCAAGGCGGTATCAGGACGGCATGGCACGGGACACAGTGCCTGCGGACATGGCCAGACATGGCACGGGACACAGTGCCTGCGGACATGGCCAGACATGGCACGGGACACAGTGCCTGCGGACATGACCAGACATGGCACGGGACACAGTGCCTGCGGACATGGCCAGACATGGCACGGGACACAGTGCCTGCGGACATGGCCAGACATGGCACGGGACACAGTGCCTGCGGACATGGCCAGACATGGCACGGGACACAGTGCCTGCGGACATGGCCAGACATGGCACGGGACACAGTGCCTGCGGACATGGCCAGACATGGCACGGGACACAGTGCCTGCGGACATGGCCAGACATGGCACGGGACACAGTGCCTGCGGACATGGCCAGACATGGCACGGGACACAGTGCCTGCGGACATGGCCAGACATGGCACGGGACACAGTGCCTGCGGACATGGCCAGACATGGCACGGGACACAGTGCCTGCGGACATGGCCAGACCAGGTGTGTCGCCGCCCGCAGCCCGGTGGCCTACCAATCAAGTGCGGTCCAGAGGCAGCCTGTGTCACCGACACAGCGCCAGTCGGACGTGGCCAGACATGGCACGGGACACAGCGCCTGCGGACATGGCCAGACATGGCACGGGACACAGTGCCTGCGGACATGGCCAGACCAGGTGTGTCGCCGCCCGCAGCCCGGTGGCCTACCAATCAAGTGCGGTCCAGAGGCAGCCTGTGTCACCGACACAGCGCCAGTCGGACGCAGGACCCGGCCTTGGTGTCAACAGCCGGCGTGCCAGGTGTCGGTGTCGGTGTCGGTGTCGATGGCTATGTGCCGCACACAGTTCGAGAAAGTCACCCACAGGAGTGACGGCCCGGCCAAGGCCAGTCACCGGCCGCCTGTACCTGCTTCACCGGCTCACAGGCATTGCAAGGGACCGTACAACCATGCGGGGCTCGTGTTGTAGTGTGGGCGTCTCTTGCCCCGCGAACCCAGCGGCACCCTGCCAATCCAGCGGCACCCTGTTAATCCCGTTAGATGCACAGACGTGCGCGGAAGGAGTAGGGTGAAAAAGCATGCCACAGCATCGCCAGGGTTTCGGGAAACCCATCATGCCTGATGGGCATGATGGGCTTCACCTGATGCTCACAATACTGGTCCGTCGGCCTGCTGCTCCATCTGTTGCGTTGCCACCACACGAAATTGCGTTTCTCGGTGTGTCAAATCCGGTATATCGCCACACGTAGCTTTAATCCCTCTCCGGTCGAGGAGGCGCCGTAAGGTGTTTTGTTGCGATTACCGGAAAAGCGGTGCACTGGTGTTGCACAGCTAGGCATTCAGCTTGAGACACGCCCGTTGCCAACCCTTTGATGCAAGAAATAAGTCGGACGTGTCAGGTTAGGTCACTGACCTGAAACGTAATATCTTAAGCCGTGCTCCATGAGCTTGTGGCGATGACATGTTTAGAAAACGTCCTGGTAGTAAGTTATGATGCAAATCGATGAATAAACAACTGACGCATTAAGTTTAAACTAATAATGATGTGATCACGAAATTGAGAACCTCTGCTCTCATCCGTCGGCCACAATGGAGGCTGTTGAATATCGAGCAATGAAGGATGTGTTCCATTTGATGGAATTGTATTATTTGAGGACTTATATTATTATCTATTATTATTTATTTGATGGAATGTCCAATTTTAGCTGCACGGGAAACCTCACTTCAACTGAACACTCCCTAATACCTCTGTGCATTTGCGTGAATTTCCTACACCAATCAGTGATGTTAGTGGTTTGTATGTGGTTGCATTACTCACCTCACTCAACTAGCGAATACCTGTTGTTTGCAATGCAATTATACTTGCACTATTCGGTGATATCGCCAAAACACCCATGACATGGGATCAGCCAGTTCTATGGATTTATTGCTCTTATGATTGAGATGTATGTACACACTAGTTGGCAGGCGTACAGCGCTTGTCTAGACGCATGGCAGTCGGTGCTGGAGTACGCCGCTCAAAAGCAAGAACATCAAGACGTGAAGACTTGTGTTGTCGTACCTCTTGAGGTCGCTCACCAATTTTTTTTCTCTCTCATTACTTTTGCCATAACGATTTAACGAAAAACTTTTTCCAGCTTGATTATCCCAATACAAATTGTTCGTTCATGCAAGATAGGCTGTTTTCAGTGTGATAAAATGTGCAGATGTATACTTACTAGAAGTGGCATTGAAAGCATGTTATAAACATTGGGTCACCTTGAAAGTTGATGTTCAGCTTCAAAGGTCACATTATATCATCACAGCTCACGGCAGCTCATAGTATATCATCACAGCTCACGGCAGCACACAGCATATCATCACAGCTCACGGCAGCTCACAGTATATCATCACAGCTCACGGCAGCTCACAGTATATCATCACAGCTCACGACAGCTTACAGTATATCATCACAGCTCACGGCAGTTCACAGTATATCATCACAGCTCACGACAGCTCACAGTGTATCATCACAGCTCACGGAAGCTCACAGTATATCATCACAGCTCACGGAAGCTCACAGTATATCATCACAGCTCACGGCAGCTCGCAGTATATCACCACAGCTCACGACAGCTCACAGGATATCATCACAGCTCACGGCAGCTCACAGCATATCATCACAGCTCACGGCAGCACACAGCATATCATCACAGCTCACGGAAGCTCACAGTATATCATCACAGCTCACGGCAGCTCGCAGTATATCATCACAGCTCACGGCAGCTCACAGTATATCATCACAGCTCACGGCAGCTCACAGTATGTCATCACAGCTCACGGCAGCACACAGCATATCATCACAGCTCACGGAAGCTCACAGTATATCATCACAGCTCACGGCAGCTCGCAGTATATCATCACAGCTCACGGCAGCTTACAGTCTATCATCACAGCTCACGACAGCTCACAGTACATCATCACAGCTCACGGCAGCTCACAGCATATCATCACAGCTCACGGCAGCTCACAGTATGTCATCACAGCTCACGGCAGCTCACAGCATATCATCACAGCTCACGGAAGCTCACAGTACATCATCACAGCTGAACAGTGCATTATCATGCTTTGGGCTTATTTACACTGGTGCATTGTTCGACCATTTAACTCACAGACAGTCATCTTCAAAGCTAATCACAAAGAGAATACCGATACATTTATTTACTTCAATTCAAGGGAACAGACAGTTCTGTCATTTCGTTGAAATTATCGCGGTAATGACACAAACTGATACAATGCAATCGCCACAGCCATCGATATTGTGCGGAGAAATTGAAAGTGAATCAGTTGTGGGTCGTCGAGTATCTGATGTCTCGGTTGGCAGATGGCGAAAGTGGGTTCGAGTTGGGTTCGAGTTGAAGATCAGAGCTGCTACGGATTCGGGGCGGCCGCCAAAGCGTACGGGCCGAGTACATTGAGAAATGCAAGACGTAGTTTGCATACTATTACAGAAAAAAAAATGTTTTGGAGTGAGTTTGTTTATGACGCTAGATTGATGTGCGAGCCGCGTAATCTAGTCGTGAATGTAGGCTGCGGCTATCATATACTGTTGTTATGTGCAGGCTTTCAACAATTGTATACGTATTGCTCAATGTGTCGATTCCAGTGCCTCAGTACTGCACTGGAATCGACATGAGAAAATAAACTATGTCTCCGAAATGTCCAGCCACAAATATCACGAGTAAGCTGATTATGGACATCAATCTTAAATGCTCAAGGTCTAAATCCTAAACCTAAATATAACCAATAATCCCATCACCCTCACAGCCTCACCTGGTTAACTTGAGAAGAGAACCGAATCAGAAGAGTGTATAAAGCTCGTGAACAATTAGCGAGAATAGCATCGCAAAATCCCCGAAAACAGCCGGTCGTAGCATCATCAAACTGCTGTAACGTCCGCCGTTGGCACCGCGGAACTTTCGCGCGGTGCGAGATCGCATCACCGCGTGCTATCGCAGTCCTATCGCAGTCCTCCTCGCAGTCCATCGTAGAAATCCGACGGCGCTGTGTGCGAGAGCGGGCGCTGGACACTCATGACATAATGAGCAGCGCCGAGACGTGTCGCGCCGGGGTTTCACTTTCCACCGGGCAGTGCCGGAAGGTGGCCGCGCTCCTCGTGCCTGGCGCCACCTCACCGTGTGCATGGCGGCGCCGGGAATGCGCGTCGGCGTCGTCGCGGTCCGCCTGCGTGTCCGCGGTCGACCACTCTCACCCTCGCGCCAACGGCGGAAAAATAAACAGTCGGGGAAAACAAGCGGGTCGGCTCGCGCCTGGTGGCCGCCACGGACGACGGTTTGCGTCTGCGGCGGCGCATGAGCCGGCGCAGCGGACACTGCGCCGCTGTGCCGCTGCACTGCGGACTCACCTGCGTGCTGCGGCGCCGTCAGGACCGTCGACGCTGCGGCGAGCAGCAGCAGAGTGGCGAGCGCCGCCATGACCGGTCACTGGCGCGTGCGGCCCGGCCGACTGCCTGTTCACGTCTGCCGCCGCCGCCGCCGCCGCCGCGCCGGCCGACCGGCCACGCAACTGTGCGCTGACCGGAGCGGCCTTGGCGTCGGCGCCTCACCCGTGCTGCCGTCCCCGGGCGCGTCCCCACTCGCCCCGACTGCCCTGCCCGGTGGTCGACGGGCGGCCACCGATCTGGTGTCAGGTCACGTGGGAGTTCAGTGTGCCCTCCGACGGCGAGTAGCACGGCAGGTCACGTCACCATCTGACAGCAGGTCATGGCGTCCTCTGACACTCTGACACGGAGTGTTCTCTGACACGGAGTGTCCTCTGTCACGGCACCATCTGACGGCAGGTCACACGGCAGGTCACGTCGCCGTCTGACGGCAGGTCACACGACGGGTCACGGCACCATCTGACGGCAGGTCACTCGGCAAGTCACAACACCCTCCAACGGCAGGTCACAATACCCTTAGACGGCGCGTAGCTAGGCAGGTCACACGACAGGTCAAGGCGGCATAGGACTCGGTCTTTTCGCGGTGTCGCCGGCAGCAGGCTGCCGAGCCGTGACCTTATGACGCCGCTCCGGTTAGACCCAGAGCCGATCCCTGCACCGTCTCCCCGCCGTGTACGACGCACCTGGGCCGTGTCGCGCCACACGAGAGCGGCGCGACACTGCGACGCACCTGGGCCGTGTCGCGCCACACGAGAGCGGCGCGACACTACGACGCACCTGGGCCGTGTCGCGCCACACGAGAGCGGCGCGACACTACGACGCACCTGGGCCGTGTCGCGCCACACGAGAGCGGCGCGACACTACGACGCACCTGGGCCGTGTCGCGCCACACGAGAGCGGCGCGACACTACGACGCACCTGGGCCGTGTCGCGCCACACGAGAGCGGCGCGACACTACGACGCACCTGGGCCGTGTCGCGCCACACGAGAGCGGCGCGACACTACGACGCACCTGGGCCGTGTCGCGCCACACGAGAGCGGCGCGACACTACGACGCACCTGGGCCGTGTCGCGCCACACGAGAGCGGCGCGACACTACGACGCACCTGGGCCGTGTCGCGCCACACGAGAGCGGCGCGACACTACGACGCACCTGGGCCGTGTCGCGCCACACGAGAGCGGCGCGACACTACGACGCACCTGGGCCGTGTCGCGCCACACGAGAGCGGCGCGACACTACGACGCACCTGGGCCGTGTCGCGCCACACGAGAGCGGCGCGACACTACGACGCACCTGGGCCGTGTCGCGCCACACGAGAGCGGCGCGACACCACGACGCACCCGGGCCGTGTCGCGTCACACCAGAGCGGCGCGACACTACGACGCACCTGGGCCGTGTCGCGCCACACGAGAGCGGCGCGACACCACGACGCACCTGGGCCGTGTCGCGCCACACGAGAGCGGCGCGACACTGCGACGCACCTGGGCCGTGTCGCGCCACACGAGAGCGGCGCGACACCACGACGCACCTGGGCCGTGTCGCGCCACACGAGAGCGGCGCGACACTACGACGCACCTGGGCCGTGTCGCGCCACACGAGAGCGGCGCGACACTGCGACGCACCTGGGCCGTGTCGCGCCACACGAGAGCGGCGCGACACTGCGACGCACCTGGGCCGTGTCGCGCCACACGAGAGCGGCGCGACACTACGACGCACCTGGGCCGTGTCGCGCCACACGAGAGCGGCGCGACACTACGACGCACCTGGGCCGTGTCGCGCCACACGAGAGCGGCGCGACACGGCGACGCCGCCGGCCGCGCTGTTTATTTGGCCAGGCCCCGGAAGGGCGTCGGCGCTGAGGAGCACGGCAGGTTCCATTGTAAATGGTGTGTCATTGGCGACTGGGCCGTCGGCCGGGACCACCAGGCGGTGATGATGAGACCGCCGGCCGCCGACCGCCGCCGGCGCCAGGCCCCGGCCGACGACGGCGCCCAGCTGCATACCGACGGCAGGGTCCAGGACGAGTCAGACGTACCCGACGGAGTCGTCACCACCCGAGCCGCACCACCAGCGTGGTCGTCATACCGACGGCAGGGTCCAGGACGAGTCAGACGTACCCGGCGGAGTCGTCACCACCCGAGCAGCCGCACCACCAGCGCGGTCGTCATACCGACGGCAGGGTCCAGGACGAGTCAGACCTACCCGACGGGTCGTCCACCCGAGCCGCACCACCAGCGTGGTCGTCATACCGACGGCAGGGTCCAGGACGAGTCAGACTACCCGACGGGTCGTCACCACCCGAGCCGCACCACGCGGTCGTCATACCGACGGCAGGGTCCAGGACGAGTCAGACGTACCCGGCGGAGTCGTCACCACCCGAGCAGCCGCACCACCAGCGCGGTCGTCATACCGACGGCAGGGTCCAGGACGAGTCAGACCTACCCGACGGAGTCGTCACCACCCGAGCCGCACCACCAGCGTGGTCGTCATACCGACGGCAGGGTCCAGGACGAGTCAGACGTACCCGGCGGAGTCGTCACCACCCGAGCCGCACCACCAGCGTGGTCGTCATACCGACGGCAGAGTCCAGGACGAGTCAGACGTACCCGACGGAGTCGTCACCACTCGAGCCGCACCACCAGCGCGGTCGTCATACCGACGGCAGGGTCCAGGACGAGTCAGACGTACCCGACGGAGTCGTCACCACCCGAGCCGCACCACCAGCGTGGTCGTCATACCGACGGCAGGGTCCAGGACGAGTCAGACCTACCCGACGGAGTCGTCACCACCCGAGCCGCACCACCAGCGCGGTCGTCATACCGACGGCAGGGTCCAGGACGAGTCAGACGTACCCGGCGGAGTCGTCACCACCCGAGCCGCACCACCAGCGCGGTCGTCATACCGACGGCAGGGTCCAGGACGAGTCAGACGTACCCGACGGAGTCGTCACCACCCGAGCCGCACCACCAGCGCGCTCGTCAGAGCGTGAACCACTGTCGCACCCGAACCACTGTGGATAGTGAGCTGAAAGTATTGAATAGTTCTCGTACTGCGCAAGGCTCGTAATGCGAAAGGTTGGTATTGCTGCATACAGTTATGCTACATAAAGTTATATAGAGTTCGCATAGTATAAAATTGGTTGCACTAAAGGCTCGTAAGGGATAAAGTTTATAGGCCAAAGGTTTCTTTATAAAATGTTGGCAGGCATAAGGTTCGCAAGCATAATGTTCGTATGCAAAACGTTCACAGTCGAAGGTATTTAATCTAAAGCTCACAATCATAAGATTCGTAAACATAGGACTCAGCAACATATTGTTCATAAGAATAGGGGCCATGTAGGCATATGGTTGGCAGGATGTTAGTTATGCTTATATTGCTTTTGCTTGGTTGCTTGGTGGTAGTGCTTGTGGGAAATGGCCAATCTGGCATAGCGAAACCTATTTCGATCGTAGAAGGCAAACAACACGAAGTAACTTCGTGGCATTTTCAAAATATATCCTTTGAGTTCTTAGCATAATGTGCATAAAGCACGACTTTGAATTATCTTAGGTCACTGATACCCACAGCTTTACATTTTACAATTTAGGTCATTCAAAATCCATTCGAACATCAGGTGACAATGAGAAAAATAAGAAAATATATGAATTTAAATGTGCTGGCAAATACTAATGAAATATACGTTAAGGTGCAGATAATACACTCGCCTTGCATATATAGGGCCTATGAACGCGCAGAAACAATGCCAGGGATCCCAAAGTGGGGGAGGGTGACGGCATTTAACATTTCAGCCATGACACTACGATTCTTTTCTTGTATAATCTGATGCATGAGAGTCCTAGCACAATGCTATAAAATATGCTCTCTTTGCAAAACATGTATGGAATGAAGTCCTCTTGGAATGATATTTCATCTTTGAGAACTATTTTAAGAGTTGGGTGGAATAGCCTCGTCTCCCAATATTAGCTACTGCTACACGATTCCACAGAAACCAACCCGGACTTTTCCGAACAACATGACGTTCTGTCTTTGTTCTGGTAATTGGATGCCGTTACAAAAGTTGTGTTTAGACAAAGATAAGAGATCCAAAGAAACAAATGAAGTGCAAAACAACATAATAGTATTGTGTTTGAAGAGAGAAGAGAGTTTTAAAGGCAATTCGAAGGCGAATAAAGTCCAAGTTACCCTGTAGCAAAATTTGAAGTTGAAATGTTAAGTGGAAGATGCATGGATGTAATGTGTTGTAATGTAATGTGTTGTAATGGAATGTTTCATGCCTGATTGATAATCAGACTCATGTGACCCCGACATCCTTTACTCAGTCACTGTCGCTATTGCTCGAACTGTCGACCCCGACATCCTTTACTCAGGCGCTGTCGCTATTGCTCGAACTGTCGACCCCGACATCCCTTACTCAGGCGCTGTCGCTATTGCTCGAACTGTCGACCCCGACATCCTTTACTCAGGCGCTGTCGCTATTGCTCGAACTGTCTCCTGCACGGGCGCCTGACTCAGGCGTATCCTCAGCATTTAAGGAGTAATTTCACCTGGAAAGCAGGTGAGATAAAATTTGAGAATTGCGAGTAATATAGTCTTTCGAGAGGAGGATAGAGTGAACTGTAAGCTTGCCCTATAGCGTGTTTTTCGGACACGCTACCTGTAATTAATTTGATAAACAGTATGATAACTTATTAAGTGTGAAATACGAGCGTGAACAATTGTCATATGTTCAACTTCTTTGGAAAATAATTGCAAAATTTGCTTTATTCCAATCATATAATTCCATTGCAAAGTTTGCTTCCTCAGTACCGTCAGGCGGCATATTTATATTGGAACAAAAGTTCATGTTTGAGCTGGCATAGCAAATGAATGAAGGGTGCTACAAAAACATGCGCATATTGCGAGGCCCACGGATAGCTTATTGCACAATGACACCCATTTCATTGGCGAATTCCAAAATAACTAATTTTTAGTTACGCTGTGCTCAATTGCCCATTTTCCCCACCGAGCGATGCTGGAGTCCGCGGAGATCTGAGGACCAGAAGCAGGCTTACGTCCGGACATCTGGGCCACGTCGGATGGTGGGCAGCCGGCATCCAAAGCCACGTAGGGTAGTGGGCAGTCGGCATCCAAAGCCACGTAGGATGGTGGGCAGCCGGCATCCAAAGCCACGTAAGGTGGTGGGCAGTCTGCATCCAAAGCCACGTAGGATGGTGGGCAGCCGGCATCCAAAGCCACGTAGGGTGGTGGGCAGTCGGCATCCAAAGCCACGTAGGATGGTGGGCAGCCGGCATCCAAAGCCACGTAGGGTAGTGGGCAGTCGGCATCCAAAGCCACGTAGGATGGTGGGCAGCCGGCATCCAAAGCCACGTAAGGTGGTGGGCAGTCTGCATCCAAAGCCACGTAGGGTGGTGGGCAGTCGGCATCCAAAGCCACGTAGGGTGGTGGGCAGTCGGCATCCAAAGCCACGTAGGGTGGTGGGCAGCCGGCATCCAAAGCCACGTAGGGTGGTGGGCAGTCGGCATCCAAAGCCACGTAGGGTGGTGGGCAGTCGGCATCCAAAGCCACGTAGGGTGGTGGGCAGTCGGCATCCAAAGCCACGTAGGGTGGTGGGCAGCCGGCATCCAAAGCCACGTAGGGTGGTGGGCAGCCGGCATCCAAAGCCACGTAGGGTGGTGGGCAGCCGGCATCCAAAGCCACGTAGGGTGGTGGGCAGTCGGCATCCAAAGTCCCCTTGTAATCGCGCTATTCCTAACGCCGTGGTGAGACTTCTTGCCTTGAATGTCGGCTGTCTGACATCTGGAGGAATGTAAACCGCCCAGCTTGTCAACACTGTCGGCGCGCCAGACTGCCAGGCTGGGTTGTCCTCTCCTGGACTGCCAGGCTGGGCTGTCCTCTCTTTGGAGATTAATAGCCAGAAAAAGGCGAGTTATCCTTACAAGCCATGACAGGATGTCGCTTCGAAGCTCATCATGTGTCCTCACAGGGCACTGGGCTTTATCGTGTAAGGTTTCAAACGCAGTGGACACACACATTCGTTGCTTCTAGTCTTGGTGGGACATTCTTGGAACGCCACACACTGAGATCCAGTTTCATCAGCCTGGACGCTTGCATCACCCACTGCATTTGCTGTGTTTCGCAACGACCACACAGATTGAACATCATGCCACACGGACCTCAGGCAAGCTAGGGGACTGTCGTATCCCAAGTGTCCGCTCTGCCACAGTTTATCTTCCTCGCGATGTGTAATTGTAATGTAATGTAATTGATGCGATTCGGGCGGTCACACAAACCGCTTGGCTCGACCCTTTTTTAGCTGGGCTGCCTTCACGCCTCTGGCGCCTTTAAAAATCATAATCATGCTTGTTATTAAATGGATAGCTGTGCTCTTTAAAATACCTCAGAACGAGGGAAGCATATTTTGAACACAAGTTTTTCCTCATGCCTAGCAAAAAGTTAAGCAGAATTGTATTTAGTTGCTTGTTGGACAGCTCAAGCAGATTTCAGCTAAATCCAAAAGACAATCGTTCCACCTGTACTTCATTTACCCAACAAGACATCCTTGTTATGGTCTCCTTGCCTTTTGCATCATACACGGCTTGCGGCAAAAGTGATCGGCGTGCATCACTAATCTCAGAAATATCGTTGCATCATCCCCAATGAGCAAGTGATAATGATACTGGTACTCTATATATCTCGCATGCATTCATAGAGCTGATTTGTCACACATTGCCTTTGCTCAATGGAACACCACTCCATCTATGCCACCGTCCACATGAATACAGAACAGTGAAATATGGCCTCCCCACCGTCCACATGAGTTCAGAACAGTGAAATATGGCCTCCCCACCGTCTAGAACAGTTAAATATGGCCTCCGCATTGTGTCCGATGCAATATATCATACGCCAATCAGAAGCTAGTCTGGTGCTGCGACAAACCAAAAACCAAGGCAAAGCAAACTAGTGGCGAAGCTTTTGTTTCTGCTTTGTATGCATGCAACCCCACTATCAGTCAGGAAACATGGAAGATGGAATAGCATGTAAATGGAAAGCAAATGGAAAGTTTGCATCACATTATTTTTTGCATGAGATTCTGTTTGCCGATGTTCAATAAGCTCCAAACTCGGGAAGTCTGCGTGTATATTTGTTTCATTGTATTAATACGACCATGTGTGCCAATTTATACAACTATGGAAGACCATTTCCCCTGCAATATCCATTTCCGAACGCCACCCACCATGACCCAATATTATCAGACATTGTTTGATAAAAACATAACACTTGGTGTTTGTCCGGAAATTTCATACAATATATGAAGGGTTTTCTGCAAGCTCAGAGAACAATTTCAAATAACGTATACCAATATTTGTTTTTTAATCGCGCATACATATCCACAGGCAAATTTTGGACCCGGCCATTAGAAATGCACCACTTCTGGTTCTTTTGGGATAAAGTAACTATGTTAAATTTGGGAATATACGCCCAAAAATATGCTCAAGCCGTACTTCATTTCATTCTACATCTTTTTTTATGTTCCACATCACATGACTCCCCATGGCCCAAACCTCTCGCTGATCTTCGACATGACCTAGGTCACTGAGCGTATTATAAGACCATCTTAACCTTGTGTATGGATTGCAATACTATATTTCAATATATATGTATATATATATATATATATATATACATATGTATAAATATCTATATATATATATATATATATATAGATATGTATATATAAAATATATATATATATATATATATATATATATATATATATATATATATATATATATATATATATATATATATATAAATATACGTTTCTTCAGGAGATGGCCATTGGATTAGTGGCAAACCATCCGGAACCGACCGATACTAGATTAATTGATTAAATACCATAACTTTAACATCATCCATGTATTAAGTTCCATGACTTTGCCATCATTGATTCACTAAATATCATGATTTGGCATCATTAATGGATTGAATACCATGCTTTTGCCACCATATGATCGTATATTTATTACAATCCATGGATATTTTAGGAGTGTGACTACACAGATACTACGACGCATACGCAGTGCGGCTACACTATATATACGACTACAAACACATTACTGTATATAACTATCAACGAAACTTCAAAATCACCAAGATGCTTTTTGCCAGCGCGTGTTTGAAACACGAATAATACGAAGGACATGACATTGTCAAAGGTTATCATGGGCTTAGCGCAGGTCCGCACTTGCATCCAGGCGATGCAACAGACGTGGAGGCGGCACTTTCATGGGTGCAAGTCGACGATCGATAGCAGAAGACCCGTGCGACCAGATCACCCAGTGTTGCTCGGCCGTGGTGACTATTAGGCTATACAGATCAAAGTGATTTACTCATGTACTCTTTCGCTGTGTCGAGACAGCCGTGGGGATAGTTGAGACAACCACCCATGACTTTAAATCCGCTGAGATGCTTGTCTCTTTCCAGTTTGGAAAAAGAAGCATCACCTTTGAGAACACCGGGAGCGACAGCTGACCAAAAGTTAGTCTGTGGTTCACAGGTAGAGGTGAGAACTAACAAGGTTCTAACTCTAACATAGGCGGGACAGCTTGTCCTAGAGCACCAAGCCGTCGCTGACTGCCGTCCCGGTCCGTCGTCACTCTACCGGGTCTTCTGGGAAGGCAGAGGACTACTTAATAGGAAATACCTCAAATTTCTTCCTATTATTTATTGAAATGAATATTATTAGTTCCTTTTTATTTATTATCTTATTTGTACTTCATTTTATGACATCATTTTACTATTTATCCAAATCCTATATTATTATTCAAATTCAATTACTTCAAATTTTTAGTAGGAATCGATATACGCTTCAGGCTCAAGTAAAAAAAACAAAAAACAAACATTTGTCGTATTCTCAACTTATGTGGCTTTGTAGTTCGTGCCTTGAACCCCCAATTCGTGTGAGTCAAAATAATGCATTTAATAAGTTGAAGCTCTAGTAATGTTCTAGAACGTCACTAAGCTTCCTACAGCAGCAAAATGTTCAATTACCGCTGTAAATTAAACAAGTAACTTATACACGTCGAAGACGTACACACCTGACTGTCCGTCATGCACTCCAGATGATCATGCGGGCAGCACCCCTGTTGAACCCCATGCAGTGAACCTCGTCATCACAGAGGCCGGACTGCAAGCCGCGAAATGCTGCTCTCATTGCTGACAGCGGCCGGAACGATCAGGTCATCTGCCAGCCGTATTGACATAATCTCGCCGCTGGGATGCGTCCCAACTCTCTGTCAACAGACCTGAGAGGTGGTGTCGGCATGTGTGTGCCCGCCCCTGTCGATCGGACGTGCAGTTTACCAGACGATCAGGACACAGTCCTCCTGGTCGCGTGGCGCTTCTGCGCACAAAAACACAACCAGTGAACAGTGGTTACGGTGGGACCTTCACAACGTCCCAGTCCAAACGAGCCTCGTTGGAAGGCATTAATGCCCCGGCACGTGCAGGTGAAAGTGATGCGTCTTTTTACTGTGCGATTATTACACACCGTATGTTTATCACATTAGTGCCTTGTAAGCGACTGCTTGAGCACTCACACAGCCTGCCGTTTCCGCCGGCGTCAGGTTCCCTGCTGCCGACACCCATGGCTGCGCGTAGGCCGGCGGCCACGGCTTTACATGTCGACCTGCTATTTTTGTCTCCGCCGGCATCAGATTCCCTGCTGCCGACATCCATGGCTGCTCTTAAGCCGGCGGCCACGGCTTTACATGCCGACCGACGTGAGTGTCGTGCTACGGAATTCAAGACAGAGATGTGTCACGTATCGGATCTCCTGTTAATGCCACTCCCCCGCCATGCTTATCGAAACCTTACCGCCAATGCCGATGCAGCTGGACTTTTCACTCGGCAGGTGCTGCGGTGCCCAGTGTAACTACCCGGCCACTGCTGGACTCAGCAGGTGCTGCGGTGCCCTGCGGTGTAACTACCCGGCCACCGCTGGACTTTTCACTCGGCAGGTGCTGCGGTGCCCAGTGTAACTACCCGTCCACCGCTGAAGGGACAATGTTTTTGATTTGGTTGGCGGGATTCCGAATATGGATCATCCAGGAAAAGGTGCTGCCGCATTAGCACTTTCCTGTTGCTCAGTGTAGACGGGGACGGCCTTGGCTGCACTGCGTGTCGAATTAACTAACGGGCTCGATGGAATCCGATCAGCTGATCCCGTCCCGTGTGGTTGCCATGCGTTGGCATGAATGGATGGTGGGCCTCGGGCCGTAAACGGTCACCCGCACCTGCCCATGAACACGGGACACAGGTAACTACTGACATTAGTGAAAATGGGAATACAAATGTGACATGCCTACGAGAATATACTTTTTAGTGAACGAACTAAATAGGATCCGAACTAAGCACCGCATGCAAGAGGAACAACGCTGCCGGGGCTTCGACTTCAACGAAATGTGGAAGCTCTCAGAGGATCTACACAGTTCCTTGTGGGAGAGAGACCGGGCTTTTTCTACCCGGGTCTGAGGGTCTGATGCAAACCCTAACCCAATCGCCCGAACATCATTCTCCTGAGCATGAGGCAGAAGGACAGCATCCTCCTGTCTTGGTTCGAGTTCATGAAACCAGTGAACCCAGAAGCCTTCATTACTCGACACGGCAATGAAGCACTGAGCTTCCAGCTTAAAAGTAAAATGTTGCTATTACCCGCATGGTTGTAAAGACCGCAGACTGTTATGGTGAGTGCTCACCGTGCATGAGCCCAATGTCGACATAATAAATCGGATACAGGCAACTGGAAAGAATGACTTAGAATGGTCCAAGTCCTACGTCGTCGGTCGTTTGCGGGCGGGGCGCCGCCGCGGCGGCGCCTAGCCAAGGGTGTCGAAAGGCAGCACCGCGGGTGGGGTGCGGTACCGAGCACAGTGGTGCGGTGTGGTACCGAGCACAGTGGTGCGGTGTGGTACCGAGCAAAGTGGTGGGGTGTGGTACCGAGCACAGTGGTGGGGTGTGGTACCGAGCACAGTGGTGGGGTTTGGTACCGAGCACAGTGGTGGGGTGTGGTACCGAGCACAGTGGTGCGGTGGTACCGAGCACAGTGGTGGGGTGTGGTACCGAGCACAGTGGTGGGGTGTGGTACCGAGCACAGTGGTGGGGTGTGGTACCGAGCACAGTGGTGGGGTGTGGTACCGAGCACAGTGGTGGGGTGTGGTACCGAGCACAGTGGTGGGGTGTGGTACCGAGCACAGTGGTGGGGTGGTACCGAGCACAGTGGTGTAGTGTGGTGCCGAGCACAGTGGTGGGGTGCGGTACCGAGCACAGTGGTGGGGTGCGGTACCGAGCACAGTGGTGGGGTGTGGTACCGAGCACAGTGGTGGGGTGTGGTACCGAGCACAGTGGTACGGTGTAGGGCCGAGCACAGTGGTACGGTGTAGGACCGATCACAGTGGTACGGTGTGGTACCGAGCACAGTGGTGCTGCGTAGCATCAAGCACAGTGGTACGGTGTAGGACCGAGCACAGTGGTGCAGTGTGGAACCGAGCTCAGTGGTGCAGTGTGGTACCGAGCGCAGTGAAGTGATAGTGGTGGTTACACAGTGTGGTGATTGTAGTGGTGGCACAGTGTGGTGATTGTAGTGGTGTCACAGAGTGGTGATTGTAGTGGTGGCACAGTGGGGTGATTGTAGTGATGGCACAGTGGGGTAATTGTAGTGGTGGCACAGTGTGGTGATTGTAGTGGTGTCACAGTGTGGTGATTGTAGTGGTGTCACAGTGTGGTGATTGTAGTGGTGGCACAGTGTGATGATTGTAGTGGTGGCACAGTGTGGTGATTGTAGTGGTGACACAGTGTGGCGATTGTAGTGGTGGCACAATGGGGTGGTGGCACATGTACCGTGGCACTCGAGCATCTATGCAAAAGCATCTTAAAGCGAGCTAAGCTCACAGTTCTGCAATAAAGCTGATGAAACCCAGACCCTGACAAAGTTATTGGAGACAAAGTCTAAATATTGACTGACACACAGGAGGATCTTTGGGGACGAGGGAATGCCCCTTCACTTCAAGCCTTCCGAACTCGTATGCAATGGCAGAACTAATGTTTACCAAAATTGCTCGGGTTCATTTCACGCCCATCACATCCTCAATTGTGCAAATGGAATACCAGTATTCCTCGTTTCATTTGAAATGGACACAAACCACGGCAGATTGATTATTTGTGGTTACTCTCACTATATGGAGGTAAGTGCCGTACCATGCAGCAGCGACTTGTGACGTTCTGTATATCGCACTCGCTGTCGGGATAAGCGAACCGCCACACAGCTCTGCCGAGTACCAACATGGTATTGAGGGGTCTAGCTTAGCTAGGCGTGCGGGAGTGTGCGGCATTATATGTGCCGCCTTCGTAATACTAACTTTAAATGCCAACACTTCCGGACAATGCCAACGCTGTCTGCGTATTCTGTATTATGCTATGGAAATGTTGAAAATTGTTGACTCGTGTGCACAAAATAGCCATTGAAATAGCTGAAACCAATTTTGCCTGGTCTTCAACAACAACAACAAACAAACAAACAAAAAACAGCGAAATCGCTTTGGAAAGCCTGGCATGATGTCTATCCGTGTTACTCTAAGTGTTCCAATACAGATACCGAATACGTCTGGCTCCAATCGTGCAGAAGGAATGTTTGACGAAGGAACTGAAGGTAAAAACTCGAACGTATGGCCTTTCTCAAACAGCGTATCCTTCTGTCCTCTGCCGATAATCTGTTCAGCGTGGAAGTGAGCGTGGCAAGGACCGGAGAAACCTCAGCGATGGGAGAAGGCACGCTCTCCACTCACCTCATCTCAGCAGATATCACAATGCTGCCAGATCTTGATGAGTTAGTGAATTGCTGTTCTGAATAATGTTCGAATTTGTGGCCGTGAATACCCTGATAAAAATCCTGCAATCTTCCGTGTCCTCAGATAAAGAAGCTGGGGTCATGACTGGGATATAGGAGTTACTCACAAAGTGTGCATCGATGGTTCCATGAGTCTTTGTCTCCAGCACACACAGTGCAGTTCTCACGAAGCCTCACATTTTGCAAGGCTGTTGCACGACGACATAGACCATAAAATAAGTAATGCATGCTGTTCTTTCGAATTGGACCCTCCTTTCTCCTTCAAGTCTGGACATTTATCGCCAGCTGCAGTGGAGCGTTGCGAGACGATCCACACCTGCGGCCTCGCCGCCTGTCCCTTCACACCGTGCGCCGACGCTGACACTGACACTGACCTCGTGCCGAGTCACGTGCAGTTCCGGTCAGCGCCGTCGGTGTGTGGCACCGACGCGCGCCGATCCCACGGCCAGTTCCGGCGCCGGCTCCGGCGACCCGGTGACGTCACACCACTCGGCGGCCGCACACCTTCGCTGGCCGAGCACTGGTCGGCCGTGTGCGATGTATCCGGGAGACGGGTGTCACGGAATATCGGGCCGGGCGTCGCACGGTGGCACCGTGCACTGCGCAGCCCTCCCCCCCCCCCCGCCCCCCGTCCCCCGAGTCGCGCGGCTCCAGACGACATCAGCGGTGTGCAGGTAGGGATGAATGAACAATTTGTGGTTGATTCCTGTATCCTGGCCACGACCCCAGCTTCTTCACCCGAGGACAGGGAAGAATGTAGATTTGTCTCAGGGTGGCCGATTTATGGTCCTCCTATCTCGCACTGGTAGGGTGCTGTGTTATCATGTGGTACTGATGCACTGACGGCACCGATGGGATGCAGTGTTATCATGTGGTACTGATACTCTGACGGCACTGATAGGGTGCTGTGTTATGATGTGGTACTGATACACTGACGGCACCGATAGGGTGTTGTGCTATGATGTGGTACTGATGCACTGACGGCACCGATATGGTGTTGTGTTATGATGTGGTACTGATGCACTGACGGCACCGATGGGGTGCAGTGTTATGATGTGGTACTGATACTCTGATGGCACCGATGGGCTGCTGTGTTATGATGTGGTACTGATACTCTGACGGCACTGATAGGGTGCTGTGTTATGATGTGGTACTGATACACTGACGGCACCGATATGGTGTTGTGTTATGATGTGGTACTGATACACTGACGGCACCGATGGGGTGCAGTGTTATGATGTGGTACTGATACTCTGATGGCACCGATGGGGTGCAGTGTTATGATGTGGTACTGATACACTGACGGCACTGATAGGGTGTTGTGCTATGATGTGGTACTGATACTCTGATGGCACCGATGGGGTGCTGTGTTATGATGTAGTACTGATACTCTGATGGCACCGATGGGGTGCAGTGTTATGATGTGCGATGATACACTGATGGCACCGATAGGGTGCTGTGTTATGATGTGGTACTGATGCACTGACGGCACCGATAGGGTGTTGTGTTATGATGTGGTACTGATACACTGATGGCACCGATAGGGTGCTGTGTTATGATGTGGTACTGATACTCTGACGGCACTGATAGGGTGTTGTGTTATGATGTGGTACTGATACACTGATGGCACCGATAGGGTGCTGTGTTATGATGTGGTACTGATACACTGACGGCACTGATAGGGTGCTGTGTTATGATGTAGTACTGATACTCTGATGGCACCGATGGGGTGCAGTGTTATGATATGGTACTTGTATGCATATTATTCTTGTTGTTTGATCATGCATTGCTTTAGAATTGTTGGTTTGGAAATACGCAATGCCATTGAACAGCTCCACACGCGAGCAACGTTTGTGTTCAAATCATGAAGCGATTTCACAATTTGATCCCTCCATACTTGATTCTTCAAAATGTCTCAGGCTAAATAAAATATGTACCTATAAAGCTAATTTGATGAACTTTCCGCTTCCATTGAACTAGTGTTAGTTGCCAAAATATCGACTGTATGAACAGACTACCAAACGTGACAGACTGTGACAACCCAAGCATGTGGCTCCAGCCTTGATCCAAGATGAACATTGGTGTGTCCGACAGGTTGGCTCCAATTTCACGTGGGCTGAAAATCTACTTCGAAAATGAAAATCTACCGAGATGCTGGAGCTGCATCATCATGTTGCAAAGCGGAGATTACCGACATCGTCAAAGCTGGCTGAGACTCACTACGTGGTTTTCTTTTGTTGATATTGACATCGATTATTGATATGTTGTTCATGTCTCGATATGCTTCAGACATAACTGCCAAAGACCGGAAGGAATCACATGTAATCCTCCATTGGCTTACTCGGCTCGGTAATCCCTCCGATGAAGACTGAAAGTCGCCAGGTGTGTAATGCATGCATGTGAGTCACCGATAATACTTGCATATTTGTACTCTTTGTGCAACGTGACACATGTCTAGCCAATGCTGTACATGTTACTGACTTCCATTTCGAGTGAAAAATGCTGCAAGTGGTGTCTGCTTCTCTGAGTTTAATACCGGTTTGTGTAAGTCGAATCTGTATCTTAGCAATTTTATTTGTTCCCAATGCTGTTCATTTAATAACAAAAACCCCTGTCATTAGACACGGTTAGATTCAGAAGACGACATGTGGACAAATCGTGACGTTTCGCGATGGCATCCCTCATAGTGCGGTTTTCTCACGCTGATTCGTGTGACGTTTTTCGCACATCGCGTTACTGGGAGGATCAGGGTCACTTTTGTTGTGGCCTGCGGGCCAGTCGAGATCAACGTGCTGATGGATGAAGAATGATTAATTGCTGTATATAATGATTTTAGCGAGAATGTTAGCAAGCATCCCGCGCTTACTCTGACTGTAACTGTCGGCTTATAAGTGAAGCATGTCCGCCATAGCTGGGTGATTATTCCGTTGGCATATTTTAGCACAGACATAAAATGAATGAGAAAATTAAGTGTCTCCCAGTGGGTGCCGATGATGTGAGTGCCGATATCAATGGCTTGCCAAGTGTTGTAAACTGAACAGCAAGACACATGAGGGTCGAGTCATCGACAGGCAAACAGGAAGTTAAGCCACAGTAGCATACGTTGGACCTTCATCCGTCAAAATCGTCATGTCTAAAAAGAAGCACATTGAAAACGAGAATGCATGAAATGACGATGCGAAGCGCTGCATCTGCGAGCCCAGGAAGAAAGCGCATCATTCCCAGTACGATCACACTCCGAAGCAGCGATGCCACATAATTTTTAGGCATTTTCAGTTCCAGGGACAGTTCCTCCTGCATTGCAGTACCCATCTCGTCATATCCATATACAAGAAAATCCATGTCGCAGAATTGTCGAGAGATCGTCACCAGCCCGGGTCAGCTCAGGCGTGCATGGAGCCCTGTCCGTCCGGCCCGGGTCAGCCCAGGTGTGCATGGAGCCCTGACCGTCCGGCCCGGGTCAGCCCAGGCGTGCATGGAGCCCTGACCGTCCGGCCCGGGTCAGCCCAGGTGTGCATGGAGCCCTGTCTGTCCGGCCCGGGTGTGCATGGAGCCCTGTCCGTCTGGCCCAGGTCGGCCCATAGAGCCTTCCTGGGCTCCAGGTCGGCCCATAGTCCTGACCGGGTCAGCCCATGGAGCCCTGTCCGTCCGGTCCGGGTCGGCCCATGGAGCCCTGTCCGTCCTGACCGGGTCGGCCCATGGAGCCCTGTCCGTCCGGTCCGGGTCGGCCCATGGAGCCCTGTCCGTCCGGTCCGGGTCGGCCCATGGAGCCCTGTCCGTCCGGCCCGGGTCAGCCCAGGTGTGCATGGAGCCCTGACCGTCCGGCCCGGGTCAGCCCAGGCGTGCATGGAGCCCTGTCCGTCCTGACCGGGTCGGCCCATGGAGCCCTGTCCGTCTTGACCGGGTCGGTTCATGAAGCCCTGTCCGTCCGGTCCGGGCCGGGCGTGCATGGAGCCCTGTCCGTCCGGTCCGGGTCGGCCCATGGAGCCCTGTCCGTCCTGACCGGGTCGGTTCATGAAGCCCTGTCCGTCCGGGCCGGGCGTGCATGGAGCTCTGTCGGTTCAATCCTGGTCAGACCAGGCGTGCATGGAACCCTGTCGGTCCGGTCAGGGTCAGCCCAGGCGTGCATAGAGCCCTGTCCGTTCGGTCCGGGCATGTACGGAGCCATGTCTGTCCCGTCCGGGTCGGCCCATGGAGCCCTGTCCGTCCGGCCCGGGTCGGCCCATGGAGCCCTGTCCGTCCGGCCCGGGTCGGCCCATGGAGCCCTGTCCGTCCGGCCCGGGTCGGCCCATGGAGCCCTGTCGGTCCAGCCCGGGTCGGCCCATGGAGCCCTGTCGGTCCGGCCCGGGTCGGCCCATGGAGCCCTGTCCGTCCAGCCTGGGTCGGCCCAGACCGCAATGTCTGGCCGTGACTCACGGGCTGCGGTGCTGTGAAGTGTCAGCCCAGGGAGCCCTGTCCGTCCGGCCCGGGTCGGCCCATGGAGCCCTGTCCGTCCGGCCCGGGTCGGCCCATGGAGCCCTGTCCGTCCGGCCCGGGTCGGCCCATGGAGCCCTGTCCGTCCGGCCCGGGTCGGCCCAGACCGCAGTGTCCGGCCGTGACTCACGGGCTGCGGTGCTGTGAAGTGTCAGCCCAGGGAGCCCTGTCCGTCCGGCCCGGGTCGGCCCAGGGAGCCCTGTCCGTCCAGCCCGGGTCGGCCCAGACCGCAGTGTCCGGCCGTGACTCACGGGCTGCGGTGCCGTGACATGTCAGCCCAGGGAGCCCTGTCCGTCCAGCCCGGGTCGGCCCAGACCGCAGTGTCCGGCCGTGACTCACGGGCTGCGGTGCCGTGACATGTCAGCCCAGGGAGCCCTGTCCGTCCAGCCCGGGTCGGCCCAGACCGCAGTGTCCGGCCGTGACTCACGGGCTGCGGTGCTGTGACATGTCAGCCCAGGGAGCCCTGTCCGTCCGGCCCGGGTCGGCCCAGACCGCAGTGTCCGGCCGTGACTCACGGGCTGCGGTGCTGTGACATGTCAGCCCAGGGAGCCCTGTCCGTCCAGCCCGGGTCGGCCCAGACCGCAGTGTCCGGCCGTGACTCACGGGCTGCGGTGCTGTGAAGTGTCGGCCCAGGGAGCCCTGTCCGTCCAGCCCGGGTCGGCCCAGACCGCAGTGTCCGGCCGTGACTCACGGGCTGCGGTGCTGTGACGTGTCGGTCCGCGGCAGCAGTCTTGACGCGCCACGTCCTGCTGACCTGGCTCCAAAACCCCGTCCTGCACACACAACAATGCGGCTGGGAACAATCGGTTCGGTGTGCCGTCTGCTCTGCTGCACCCCTCCTGCACCTGCACTGCACCCCACCTGCACTGCACCCCACCTGCACTGCACCCCACCTGCACTGCACCGCCGTGTGGTGCACAGTTTGGAAGATGTGCTGGTGTTGAGGAATTATGCAACGGTGGCAAAATAATTGACCTTGGAAACGATGAATGCCGGTATCCAGGTGTAGCAACGCCTGAAAAGTCGGGGGCCGAATCACTTCCTAAGCCGATTCCTTTTATGTAATGATCATGTATGTGAATGGGTAAGGTTCACGGACCGTCATAGGGTTTCGCTATGCTATGCTTGTATGTCTATAGCATTTGCATCCACTCACCTTCCCTGACCTTCCTCGCTGCATGCAGAATATGGATGCACATTAAACCGTGATAAAAATTAACTTGAAGCGTGATTAGCTGCACTTTGGACGATTCCAGTACCTCAACAAGCTGAACAATGCACTAAATTCAAATGATGGTTATCACTTTATCATGGCCAGAACCATCTGCCAATATTACACCGCACGAAGTCACAATAATGAGGCCCCTTTTGGCCAGTATTCGGTCGTCGATATTGTCTGACAAGCCTTTGTTTATACGAGGCCACGCAAAGCGGTAATATTCGGACACACTCACGCGGCGTTACTACACCGGACCGAACATGGCCATTCCATTGCCCAAGGTTCCACTGTATCAGCAGGTAAGTATGTACCTTTGGTTCCTCTGTTAAACGTGGGACTGTTTTGACTCATGATTAGCGCGAACACATATTGCGCAATGCTATTTACATGTTTAGTTTTTGCCAGAGCTAACTCTGAGCTGAGCTCTGAGCTCTGACTCTAAGCTGAGCTCTCAATAAATAATGGGTAATGTGAGGTGTCATGATATATTTCCGGTTCTGATTAACTAATGTACGCCATAGACCTAATCGAAAATTATCTTCGAACAGGGGTTGGGTCATCGCCCATCCCCATGCCCCCTGTACAGAGGTGTTACTTCGTAAACTTTAAGGGGACAACTCCACCCCCCACCCCCGGAATCGTTAATTTGGCCCCAAATCATTTATTTGGCACACCAATTAAACCGAAGCTTACCCATTGAGACCGTGGTGCCTTGCAAGAACGCTCGAGAGCGGCCGATGGCGCACCTCTACGGATACAAATGCCATCAAAACATCAATTGCCCCCACCCATCAAATTCACGAAGTGACATCCATGCACCTGCAGCATCCACCCATGAGTTTTGCCTACGAGCGGATCCAGGCAAGGGCTTTGAAACCGGAGGGTGATCCGGTGGAAACCGGTGGTCTTGAACCCAAACATTTCTGGGGAACCTTATAACTGCTGACACCACGGACAGTGTGTGGAAAGAGTTGCTTCGAGAAACGACTTAGTCCAGCACATTTTTTAGCGTTCTTGGCATTGGCACGGCAACTGCCTGAAGGTTTGGAGTGCACAAGGGCCATTTTGAAGTTGATTATTTCCATTCAGCTCCCATAGGAACAATGTTGACGGTAGGGACGTAGCCCGAAATTGTCCAAGGACAGGACGGATTTTGTTTTCTCAATGGGCCAGACAACACAAAAAAATTAATCTCCGGAATTCAACCACTATATTTCGAAAGGGGTCCGGTTTTTCTTATATTTTTTTTTTTAATCCCCATTAAGAGCCAGGATCGCTGGATTTATTCCCTCCTCAAACTGGAAGCAAACATGGCATTGTAACTCAGCATGGCACTGTATTCCTAGACCAGGAACGCAAACCACAGAAACATGCATCTGGGTTCTAGGTGCAGGATGTCAAAGAGTCATTGGAAAGGGCCGATTCAGTATTCGGTAAAGGGCAAGCGTACGCTTGTAAGGGCCCAGAGACGATCGGCAGAACTTGCAAGCATGCGTAAGACTCATATACATTTGCAAGAACCCGCAGACATTTGTAAGGGTGAGCAATCGTTCGCAAGAGCCCGTAGACATTCGTAGATGTTCATAGACTTCCATAATAACACGCAGACGTTCGTAAGGGCGTGTGAACTTTCATAAGGCATTTGCAAGGGCCCGCAGACATTCGTTAGCGCCCACACAGGCGTCTGGGACACACACATACGCTAGTAAGGGCCCGTAGACGTTCGCAAGGGTTCGTATACGCCCGTACGGACTCGTAGACCGTTGTAAATGTCCCCATACGTTCACAAATGCCCTTCGGATCACGCCTGGGGACCGTAGGAGATGAAGGATGGGTGACTGCCCCCGCCGCCCCTCCCCTTGGCTACGTCCCTGGTTGAGGGGCCACTGCCCTCTCTATGCCCTCTCCTGCTCCGTAGCTCCCGGGCACTTGGTCCCTACCCACTCGTATCCAAGCGCTACGCTTAGGTCCAGAGTGGCGCCCTTCTGTAATCTATTTAGGCACGATTTCGACCTTCGGTTTCTTTCGAAGATCTCATGGCTGCTTTTCGGTCTTTTTTACTTCCCTTAAAAATTAATATTTTCTAGGGCGCTCGTTTGGGTTATATTGACAATCCTTGTACTTTGCAAGTACACCCTTCGGGCGGTTCCAGGAGTTTCCATGCGGTCGGGCCCTTGTCTGGAGGGGCGCCATTTTCTAGGAGGGACACGACTAAGAGAGCCCCCGCCTTCGGCTGATATATTCGTGGAACGTGGTGGGGGTTGACCATGGGCAGGAACGGATTCAATAATTGGCATGTTGCGCACTTGTCTTGATTAGCGTCACTGTAAAAGTACCTGGAGGGTCTCCTGTAGCGGACAATTCGAGGGCGTGCACACTAACCTTCCTGGAGGGTCGTCTTTTCTCGGCCGGAATGTTGCCACCTTCCATTGAATGAGGGGGATATGACCCCAGGGCCCCCTGTATCCACCCTTGGCCCTCGGATGTGTGGGTGTCCAGAGGCGCAGCAATGGGGGGGGAAGGCCCGACCCCTTCCGTGTAACAACAAAAATACACTAAATCAAACGAATTTTTTTAGATATCCGAACACACAACCCTAAAATTTCGGCGCAGAAAGCATGCGAAATATTTCGCTTCAATCTTTATATTTTTGGGAAGTGGTCACTGACTGAGAAGCTACACTATGAATGGAGGGTTAAGTTTCCTTCCCCAGCTAGCATGCTAGAGGAGGTCCTGCTGATTTGGACAGAAGCATGGCTTAACTTTAATCGAGGGCTTATTCATGCCAGCTTCACATGGTTAGAATTGCACACAATTTATTTAGCTGCGACGTTCTTATTGGTACATCCTATTTGCGCCAAGTATGTCCCATTCGCGAAAAAGAGACAAAATATGAATAACGATGAGTGACCTTCAGCTTGTTTCCGACCAAGGTATTTTCTGAGCTTTGGAGCCTTGGTAATGCGGAGTTGTGTGATGGTCGATGGGTGAGGGCTGTTGTCAAGGAGGAGTAAAATATAGGAAGTTGTGTAGACAAAAGTGCACAAGACCACCGGACTGCTGTCTTAAAGTTGTTAGCTCGTTATTCTAATGCAATGCTTTGTTCTCATATGATCGCATTCCTGAATGGGTATTCTTAGGACACCAAATTATAATGTGGTTTGCTTCATGTTCCACCCCACCCCCTCCTTACAAAAATAAATATATGGTAGCAAGAGATGATCAATCTAACCTAACACCAGCCAAGCAATATCCATGTCTGGGTAGGTAGGTTGGTGGTTAGGTTATTGTTTCCTGGCACCCCATCCTCATCCTGGTTACAACAGGTTTGCTGACTTGTTTGTAAAGTGAAGAGATGAAATGGCCCATGCTGATGCTTAGGTCATGTATTCTAGGTGATGTTTGCAAGGTTTCAGTTGTCTGTCCTGAAGCAGAATAGGTGGCCTTATGACCCCCAATCAAGGCCTGAAATTCCTTGTGATGTTAGTGTTAATGCCAGAGCTAACAATGTTCTCAGAGATTTGATGGTGTCTGGGCAGAAAAGTTAGTTTGGGATGATTCTCATTGTTCTAGTTAGGCTAGGTTATAATGTGTGCTATAATATATTACATTTATTATGCTATGTTATCCAAGTCTAGGTTAGGTTAGGTTATTTATTTTGTCTATTGTTTATCTCTTCGTATGTAATTTTTCAATTCTTGATAGATGAAGCAAAAGTCAGCTGATGAGCAATGCAGCCACTCATCAGTGTAAGGACAGGTTTGCTGTGTAACGGTTGTGCTCCAGTGCCTCACAAGATTATTAGGCTTTCTTTTGAGGATGGTCAAGGAAGTTTATAATTTTCTGACAACATGGTGTCATTCCCAGCAAGGTTATTTGCCCAAATTGTTCCAGGGTCTGCCAGTATTTGTTTTTGAAGGAATTACATGGTCATGAGATTAATAATTTCCTTCTTGAAGCATCAAAATTATAAGCTGCAGTCAGAGTGCCATGCTGGTTGGTCTGATACCATCTAGGTAAAAATGAAAGAGCCACATCCCAGACCATCCCATTAAGGTACATAAATGTTTGCAGAGTTAGCTGATAAAATACCATTAATATCATACCACATTTGCTCTGTACCATACCTATGATGTCATCAATTGTATTGACTGCCGTTGACTTCAAAGTAATCATTTGCAGAGAAAATGAGTGGTCACAGGCAATCATTTGCAGAGAGAATTAGTGGTAACATTGTCTTAATCATGTTAAAAAGCATCCTCTTAAAAAAAATCCCAAAATCAAAAGCTACCTTCATCTGGAACTTTACCATTTTTGGGAGTATAATGTTTATGAACATGATGTGTTGTTTTTGCTGCTTGTGCTTACTTTTCAATTTGAATGATAACTTCATAGCCATGTTGGTATGGTGTGATGGTACTATAGGCATGGCACAAAGGCATTGATTGGCTAATGCTACAAGTGGTTCACATACCTTAATGAGATGGTCCTGGCTGGGGGTTGTTGGCCCTGTCACTCTAGTTTTTGGATGGATGAACACAGTAAGGAAGTTGTGTATCTTGGATTAATGGGAAATGTTTCAGAACAAGAAAACTCCACCAATGTCTATCTTCCTGAAAACAGCAGGCCTTCATGCCATTTGGGCATGCAACTTGATCAGAAAAACACAGTGACATCTAAAAAGTATACATGGGCTTGATTGTTGTGATAAGAAAGTTGAAGGATATTGAATAGAAGGTATTATTGTGCTTTAAGGTGGTAACAAGACAAGTTTTTACACACATTTGCCTCCATAAAGCAAACAAATTGGTTAGGCTTGATTAGGTCAGGTTAGTTTAAGCTTTTTAAACTGGAAAATATTTCAAAATGTTTCCCTTTTTTTATTTAGAAATTGTTCTTCACTTTTTGTTCTCTCTTATCTTTTTCTCTGGTCAGATTTCGACCAGACCTTGTCACGATGTTTTGCTGCATTTTTGCAGTAGATGACTGATGTCGGAATGCTGAGGGTGCTTGGAAACTAAACTGACATCGATGTGTACACCGTTGACATTTTCAAGGTCATCCTAGGTCATTGGCCTAGCATGGTCTCGGATGACCTTGTTCGTGCTTAGAACATCTGTGGGAGAATTGTGAGCCATTGATTCAATTTCAACATCCATTTTGTTGCAGGTACACACAGTTAGAAAACTGTTGTTGTTGTAAAATTTGTAAATGCTAGGTCACCTCTTGACTCGATCTGACTAGTTCCATATGCTAATAAAATTAACTTCCGATATATTCTTGAGGCACTAAGGTCGTTATGCATGCTTGATCGTGTTTTAGCTTTAATGTTATCACAGTTTGCGATTGAACAAGAAAATACGCAGGACAGACATTCATGCAAACATTGGATTGCCTATATTTATCTCCTAAATCAAAGCACACCATACTTCAATTTTATCAGGTTGTATGGAGAACTGCCATAAGGGCATCACTTGCCAGAATGTGGGCAAGATCAGTGGATGCGTGTTTTATTATTCGTTTTCAAATATTCTGGTCAAAGTCACAAGGTCACTGCATTACCTGGGATAACAATGGATGCTGGATCTGCTTTATTGACCTGTTTTATCCATCATTGATACTCATGTGCCCCTGTCTTATGCATGCCAGCCACAATGAAATCATCAGATGCTGCCAAAGAAGCTGTAACTAAAGCGCCAGACGTTTCTGAGGTGGAAGCTGGAATTAAAGAACCAGAAGCTTCTGAGACGCAAGCAGAGTCAAAAAGCACCGCTTCTGTATCAACATCAAATGTGGAACCAGAAGCAACCACTAAACCGGAAGAGAAAGAAGAGGAGGATATGAAAAGGTGTGTGTATATGTGTGCAATCACCCGGTACGAAATATGACGATGGCGGTTGTTGCTGTCGCTGCTTACGTCGCCGTTTTATTTTGTCTATTACGTCTAGTAACATGGTACACTTAGATATTTTAGCACTACATTAGCTTTTGAAGAAAACAATGAACGTGTTTGTCGCTACGACATCGGGTGGGGCTCTGCCCACTCGGCTGCACACGCCACAGTCTGTGTAGCTTTGGCATCGCTGTAGCTGACACTGTCCTATGAAGTATGCTGATCATGTGATCGTTGGCCATTTGACATGTCTAGCATGTCAACTATGTGGCACGTTAGTCAGTCGGATAGGCAGTTTTATTTTTCATTTCCAGGCCTATGTCCGGAATGGTTTTTTAACCCGTGTTGTTCGAGGGGGGGTCCACTATTGGACATTACTTCATCTACATTTCCCTTGAATCTAAATGTAATAGCTGATACCATCGTTTCGTGGGTAGATATGGTACATGATCCCTCAACATAAATTTAGCCACATGATTGACTAATATGCCCTTCCCAAATGATTTATGTCACTATCAAAGTTATCAGCTGGATCGGCCACCGTGTATTTACCACATTTTGCTGCGGATATATATGTTCAGCATTTCAATTTGGATCGCTGAGGATCAAAGTTTATCATTTCATGCAGCATGAATGAAATATGACATCCATCACATAACACCACATGAGTTGATTTTGTTTAGCACATAGGAATTTGGATCTATAAAAATCAGCATGGTCTGTGTTTCCAACACTAGATAGCTTCCATTTGAGAGGTGATTGCCAGTCAGCTGACATGGAATGTCAGCCATCTGACATGTGATGGTCAGCCATCTGACATGTGATGGTCAGCCATCTGACATGTGATAGTCAGCCATCTGACATGTGATGGTCAGCCATCTGACATGTGATGGTCAGCCATCTGACATGTGATGGTCAGTCATCTGACATGTGATGGTCAGCCATCTGACATGTGATGGTCAGCCATCTGACATGCGATGGTCAGTCATCTGACATGTGAAGGTCAGTCATCTGGCATGTGATGGTCAGTCATCTGACATGTGATGGTCAGCAATCTGACATGTGATGGTCAGTCATCTGACATGTGATGGTCAGTCATCTGACATGTGATGGTCAGTCATCTGATATGTGATGGTCAGCCATCTGATATGTGATGGTCAGCCATCTGACATGTGATGGTCAGCCATCTGACATGTGATGGTCAGTCATCTGACATGTGATGGTCAGTCATCTGACATGTGATGGTCAGTCATCTGACATGTGATGGTCAGCCATCGGACATGTGATGGTCAGCCATCTGACATGTGATGGTCAGCCATCTGACATGTGATGGTCAGTCATCTGACATTTGATGGTCAGCCATCTGACATGTGATGGTTAGTCATCTGACATGTGATGGTCAGCCATCTGACATGTGATGGTCAGCCATCTGATATGTGATGGTCAGCCATCTGATATGTGATGGTCAGCCATCTGCCATATGATTTGCAACCTTGTGGCATGTGATTAGCACCTAGTCGGAATTGCTTGACTGCCATTTAGCATGTGGTTGTGTATCACATGTCATGTAGCTGAGCGCCATGTGACTGTGGTGTTGTGTGTCACATGTCATGTAACTGAGGGCCATGTGACTGTGGTGTTGTGTGTCACATGTCATGTAGCTGAGCGCCATGTAACTGTGGTGTTGTGTGTCACATGTCATGTGACTGTGGTGTTGTGTGTCACATGTCATGTAGCTGAGCGCCATGTGACTGGTTGGCAGCATGGAGGAGATGATGACTGGACTGGCGAGCGTTGCCTCTGGCTGGCTCTCCGGTTGGGCCAAATCCCTAGAAGTTGCCAAGTATAAGGTAATTGACATGTGAACCTCGATAGTATTTGATCGGTCAGTGCATTTGTCGCTTTTCAATGCAGGCCATGCAGGCCAGAATGTGTTGTAGATTGGCAGCTAGGTAACATTAGTAGCACATTTTAGCATTTTGTCGGATGATGCTATTTCTTGTGCAAACCAGTGTTTTAGCCAGATACACCTATAGCAGGTTAAAATTCGCGTTTACTGGACAAGGTTCGCCGAGAGCATCACTGGTTTTGTGCACCAAAAACGTATGTAGCACATCAGTCGACCAACGTGTGCCTCAGGCCATTTCGTTCTCTACCAGTTCCGTGCGATATTTTAATTCACAGAAGTTTAATTCCTGTAATTTTAGTTATTCAGCAAAGTGAAGTGTTCCTTTACACATTAAGTAAAAAAGCTTTCATTGGTGTTTATATATTTGTATCAGATGGAGCTTTATCCACTATTCCACGACAAGGGGGAACCACCTAGTCTTGTCCGGTCGGTTATTGCCATGATTTTAGCCTGTTCTAGTCACCAGGTGGGCGAGGTTTGTTAACCCTAGTCATCGCAACTCACTGCTCTTCAGAACTGGCCGGTGGAGGAGCACTTACAGCAGTGTGGTTGGTAAGAAATAGGGGAGGTTATGCTTAAAAGCAACTTTTAGCCTCCCTCGTGACATGTGACGTGACTCTCGACTGGTGACCAACATTATAGTTTATACCTTAACTTCTTTTTGGGATGGATCTAGGGCCAGTCATATGCCTTCTTTGGGTATGACAACTTACAGCATTCTTTATGGCTAGTTTTATTGCTCTAACACCGGGTGCTTTGTATGTTTGTTTATTTATTTTCCATCTCTTAGATGGGAGTGCCGCGACTTTACTGTTTATTATATGGTGTTAACGTAAGGTGCTTGCAGTCGTTGGGTAACAGGAGGGGGCACTCCTGTTCACCTGATCTTGGGTGGCGGACCTTTGACAAAAAAGTGTACAGCCATAGCTAGGGTAGTGTATCCATCATCTGCCCTGTGACTTGCAACCTTCCCACAGTGTGCCGAGGTGTACGATAGTCCGACTTCTGACCTCTGACCATGCTGGCAGTCTACCGAGGTGTACGACAGTCCGACCTCTGACCTCTGACCTCTGACCGTGCTGTCAGTCGGCCGAGGTGTACGACATGGTGAAGAAGGACCTGAGCGAGTTGTCTGAAGCGGTCCAGACGGAGACGTCTAGTGTGCTGTCGGATACAGGAACCATGCTCAGCTCCACCTCACGCTCGCTGCGAGACTCCTTGCAGGTACGACTGAGGTCGGCGCTGCCACCGCTCTCATCATCACGCACCGTAACATCTCGCCGCTAATGTCCCAAAATATTCGTGTTTGAGTGGAAATTAACACACCGAACTGGAAAAAATTATGAACTCATGCGCCCTAAGATCATGAAAGTTTTCACTCCCATCTTGTGCTTCTACCATCAAAATACATTAAAACTGAAAACATCCAGAGATCGGAAAACGGCATATGGAAGTTGTTTTTTTTTCACCGTTGATTTTATGGTATACTAGGTCTTCTAAAATCCTGTATTCCTCTTTTCCTTGCTTTCCTGCCGTCAGATGCAGGACGACTGACGCGCTGTCCTGCCGTCAGATGCAGGACGTCTGACCCGCTGTCCTGCCATCAGATGCGGGACGTTTGACGCGCTGTCCTGCCGTCAGATGCAGGACGTCTGACACGCTGTCCTGCCGTCAGATGCAGGACGTTTGACGCGCTGTCCTGCCGTCAGATGCAGGACGTCTGACACGCTGTCCTGCCGTCGGATGCAGGACGTCTGACATGCTGTCCTGCCGTCGGATGCAGGACGTCTGACACGCTGTCCTGTCGTCAGATGCAGGACGTCTGACACGCTGTCCTGTCGTCAGATGCAGGACGTCTGACACGCTGTCCTGTCGTCAGATGCAGGACGTCTGACACGCTGTCCTGCCGTCAGATGCAGGACGTCTGACACGCTGTCCTGCCGTCGGATGCAGGACGTCTGACACGCTGTCCTGTCGTCAGATGCAGGACGTCTGACACGCTGTCCTGCCGTCAGATTCAGGACGTCTGACACGCTGTCCTGCCGTCAGATGCAGGACGATTTGTCGGCCGCCTCGCAGGTGAAGAGGTCGGTGTCGGGTTTTCTGACGCACGTGCACAAGGCGTTCACGCCGGACACCATGCAGGATGACGACGCCGAGGCCTACATACTGCGCGACGGACAGCCGGTGCTGCTGGACAGGCTGCAGGTCAGTGACGGCTGCCGCAGGTCAGTGACTGCAGCCGCAGGTCAGTGACTGCAGCCGCAGGTCAGTAACGGTGTCCCACGGGTCAGTGACGGCGGCCGCAGGTCAGTGACGGTGGCCGCAGGTCAGTGACGGCGGCCGCAGGTCAGTAACGGCGGCGCAGGTGAGTAACGGTGTCCCACAGGTCAGTGACGGCGTCCCACAGGTCAGTGACGGCGTCCCACAGGTCAATGACGGTGGCCGCAGGTCAGTAACGGTGTCCCACAGGTCAGTGACGGCGTCCCACAGGTCAATGACGGTGGCCGCAGGTCAGTAACGGTGTCCCACAGGTCAGTGACGGCGTCCCACAGGTCAATGACGGTGGCCACAGGTCAGTAACGGCGTTCCACAGGTCAGTGACTGTGGCCACAGGTCAGTAACGGCAGCCTGCAGGTCAGTGACGGTGGCTGAAGGCCAGTGACGGTGGCCGCAGGTCAGTAACGGCGGACGCAGGTCAGTAACGGTGTCCCACAGGTCAGTGACGGCGTCCCACAGGTCAATGACGGTGGCCGCAGGTCAGTAACGGTGTCCCACGGGTCAGTGACGGCGTCCCACAGGTCAATGACGGTGGCCGCAGGTCAGTAACGGTGTCCCACAGGTCAGTGACGGCGTCCCACAGGTCAATGACGGTGGCCGCAGGTCAGTAACGGTGTCCCACAGGTCAGTGACGGCGTCCCACAGGTCAATGACGGTGGCCGCAGGTCAGTAACGGTGTCCCACGGGTCAGTGACGGCGTCCCACAGGTCAATGACGGTGGCCACAGGTCAGTAACGGCGTTCCACAGGTCAGTGACTGTGGCCACAGGTCAGTAACGGCAGCCTGCAGGTCAGTGACGGTGGCTGAAGGCCAGTGACGGTGGCCGCAGGTCAGTAACGGCGGACGCAGGTCAGTAACGGTGTCCCACAGGTCAATGACGGTGGCCACAGGTCAGTAACGGTGTCCCACAGGTCAGTGACGGCGTCCCACAGGTCAATGACGGTGGCCACAGGTCAGTAACGGCGTTCCACAGGTCAGTGACGGCGTCCCACAGGTCAATGACGGTGGCCACAGGTCAGTAACGGTGTCCCACAGGTCAGTGACGGCGTCCCACAGGTCAATGACGGTGGCCACAGGTCAGTAACGGCGTTCCACAGGTCAGTGACTGTGGCCACAGGTCAGTAACGGCAGCCTGCAGGTCAGTGACGGTGGCTGAAGGCCAGTGACGGTGGCCGCAGGTCAGCGACTGCGGCCCGCAAGTTATGTCGGACCGCTCGGCGCCACAGCGCTACCGAACATGGCTGTGGCTCAGCAGTCACTAACGGACACGTGACGGGTTGGTGGGAGTCATTCTCATGGATGATGGGAAGTCTATTAGAGTGATGCTTTTGGACTTAGCCGCATCACTCTTGAGGATTGGATATCAAGCGATAGTTGACGCAGTGATGCTTCGGTGCTCCATGGTCAAGTGCATCTGAGTGGGGTTTCGCTGGGCAAGTTTGGTGGCTTCAGCACCAATTAACGAACACTTTTAAATCGTCCCTGTGACATTGTATGACCAGTCGTTACCCGAAAACAGATTCGTCGTACAAGGTCGTTGACGGTACTCGGATGTATGGCAGATTAACGTGACATTTCGATGCCGAATTATTGTTAACAGTTATAGGCTGGCTGGCATCGGCTGCTATTTGTTGCTTCTTCTGACGTCTGTCCCGTGACGGCCGCCGCAGACTGAGCTGCACCGGCTGGCGGCCGACCCGCACACCTACCTGTCGGAACCGGCCGAGGACGAGCGGCTGCGCTACGAGCTGTGGGGCGCCGACCTCGACCTGGAGGCGCGTCAGGCGGAGCTCAGCGACCTGCTGGCATCGAACCGGGCCATCCTGGACCAGTACACGACACTGGTGCCGGCCCAGGTCAGCCACGTCCTCTTCTGGCACAGGTGAGGCGTCCTCTTCCGAGATCGGTCAGTGTTGGTCAAATCTGCCGATGTTTGCCACCGGCATTCCTAAGTTCTGATCAAATACAGCTTGACTCGCAGTACCTGTGGCGGACCCGTTCCGATGTACCAGGCGGGGTCGGTGCGGTACCGGTACCGAGCAGGTACCTGTGCTGGTGTACCTGGGGGAGGGTCGGTGCGGTGTATGATGGTGCGGTACAGATGCCGAGCAGGTACCTGTGCTGGTGTACCTGGGGGATGGTCGGTGCGGTGTATGATGGTTCGGTACCGACGCCGAGCAGGTACCTGTTCCGGGTCCACCTGGCGGAGGAGAGGGAGAAGCAGCGCGAGGAGCTGCGGAAGCGCGCCGATCAGATGAGCACTCCCGGCGCCGCCGAGAAGCAGGTCGCCTGGGAGGAAGGTACGTCACCTGCTGCGCTCGTCCACACTGGCGACGGCACGTGTCGGGTGTCAGGATGTGCCAGCGCCGCACGCCCAGTTTTCTCGGGCAACACTGGCGTGACGCGACGCGAGCGGTAGCACGTAACTGAGTGCGATGTTAGCAATATTCGGACTGCTGTGCTCGGCGGGCGTGTTGTGTAGAGCACTACAATCCGACCTGCTGCTTCTCTGGCCGCCGTCTGCTGTTTTTCCCTAATAAGGAGTATGGATTGGCCAACGCTGCTGCCGGGCGGTATGTGTCCGAGCATTTTGGCACTGGTGGGATTCGAGCCCGGGTTTTGGATAATAAATCCGACGTGATGCCACCTCCGCTACCCGGCATGGCATGTTACAGTTAGTAATTACATGCTAAGAGTGAATATAGTTGGCATCCCCTGGTGGATCCTGCGCTGGATGTCTGCGCGTGTCACGGCGGATGGCACTGCCACCTGGCGGGTTAGTTCGCGGTTAGCGACAGAGTCGCTGGCGTGTAGTCCGAGTACACACCACCGAGGGTCATCAGACCTTGACAGCCTCACTGACGGGCGAGGAGTCGCCGTTGCGGACGGTAGTGCCACATGTCACATAAAGGAGCGTTTGAGTTGAGTGCGTGTAAAAAGGGGGCAATGAAAGCATCCCAACATTCGCGCGATAGTGTCAGCCATCACGACGTCAGAGCAGCTGGCCAGACCAAGATCGCACTTGAAGTCCTGCACGTTAATTTTAGTCACACCGCGGGAATGGACACGAAGCAGATTAAACGTTTTCGGAAGTCGTTCCTTTAGAAAATGGAGCTGTGTTCCATTTGAGTGTTCTGTTCCCGCCTATGTGGTCGTAATCCTGGTTCGATGTTGCAGACATTTAACTGTTTCGTTGTATCTGAATTATGGGATCTGAAGTGGAAGTGATGGCCCGTGATCGTGGTGTTTCTGTGCGCAGAAGATCTGAGTGTTATCCACTTCTAGCATACGATTACTTGTCCTGAATAACGCTGTTCGTAACGTGATGCATCTGATCCAAACATCTGGGCTCAAACAGCACCGGAACCGAAGGACTCCGAGTTGTGCTGTTGAGCGGGAATGCTACTGTTGAAAATTAGCATAAATTGCCAGGTCATGCCTGTCTAAGGACAAGGCAGCTGACGAAGACCGGAGCGCCAGCTGGTGGAAACGTTGTGTTCCACCTAACACACTTGCCCGAGGACGACATTACGAATATTGTTAACATCTCATGTGCTTTCTCTTTGCTTTCACTTAGAAAACGTAACTGTTTGTTTTGTGGCCTCACGTTCCTGAATATGAACAATATTGTCACAGTCTGTGCTGCGTTTGAATGAATGCATAGCCATTGGTAGATGTCTCATTGCTGGCCAAGGGAGTATGTCGACATGCTTAAGGACGTAATTGGTTGTGTCTCGAAGGTATTATTTGACGAATGAGGCAGTGTTCTGTGAGCTTTTCCTTCGGTTTGTCTGCCGTTTGCTCCTCTGGAATGCAAACCCACGCGTACGCTTCCCTGTGTGAAATCAATCAAATGGTAATATTTTCCTTTCATGTCTTGCGCAGACTCTGAGGACAAAAGTAAGTTACCTCTCATTCTCGCTTTAATCGTATAATTTCGCTTGTGTTTGTCTCATTTCGGGCCAAGTGGGTTATTGTGGGTTTGTTTAATACATCAGAAGATACAAGTGTAGGTACTGGAAACATGCCCAAGCAATTTGGTGCCTTTATCACGTACCAACCATTCGTGTTATGACACAATTTGTTTGAATCGAATCTGACATTATTGCATTTATGATTGGTCATTCCTACTGACCTCCAGGCTCGTGCTTTTTCATTCATTGCCCTTTTTTAAATTAGAAGTGGTAACCAGTACCTAATTCAAGCTTGTATAACCTCCTGGAACACAGTTCTGACCCCTCGAATTGACATTATGAAATGTGACTGCTTTGAACTCCAATGGGGCCGCGGTAGCTCAGTTGGCAGAGCGTCGGACTCTTGATCGCAAGATTGTGGGTTCGAATCTCGTAGCCGACGGAATTTACCGAGTCCACCCGCGACCAATCGGCGTGAGAGGTTGGCAACGCTATATAACCTAGCGGTTGAATGCGTCGTAAAAGAACCCAAGGTTCTTCTTGAACTCCGATAGTGCATGCTAGTATGGCCACACTCGCTCTTGATGTCAGTGTTTTGAATAAATAAAAGTCACCAATTGCGTCATTTTGTCCCTGTCGTATTGTCGACTTCCTTCGACGTCATAGCCGATTTTGACGTCTTGGTCTCGTGCCTTTCCGAATGTTCGAAAAAAAATTGATCTTCACGACACTGGTTACGTCAAGCCATCATCTCATTGTAATTTAGCTGTCCCTTGCAAGTGGCAGGGTTATGTTTCGCATTACGAATTATATGTGTTTCTTGTCTAAAAGAAGTGCTAAAAATGATTGCAAGATCTAGCTGGGTATTCACTAAGAATCGACAATGTCTTAGTTGCATTGCACTATGGTTTTGCACAACAATTTCCATTAATTTCCGGCTTGGGTGAAAATACTTTTGCTGGAGCTCTTTCTGTACCAGAACCCGAGCAAGCTAGTCCCGATATGTAGCTTTGCTCTGATGTACCAGTCTGAGTTAAGAGACCCTTTCCATGTTAACTGCGCCGGTGGACCCAGCAGATCCACGCCATTACAGCAAGTCTAGCACCGAACAGTTCCATGGTACTTTTGCAATCTTAATAAATGCAGTGGAATTAAAGGAAAGCCATTGCCGTGAAATATGGACACCATCGTCGCTTGTATCTTCTTTTGTAATTGGGGAATTGGCTGCTTTATTTTATTGATCCTAGTTTGCTCTTTTTCCTGTGTTGGCGTGCTGTTGAGGTGGAAGTCCTTCGCTTCTTAATCTACATGTAGTTCTTTGTTGGCATTGTTGTACTGGTCTCGCATGTTTTCTCTCATATTGTAGATTCACAACCATTCTTACACACGTCGCTCTAATTGTTCTTCCTATTGTTGTACTCAGCTACCTTGAGGAAACAAAACACCTCGTTTTGCTTGCACGACTGTCGCCTTTTGTTCGGATTTGTCATTGCATGCGATCCTTCTGTTCGTGGTTTGTAATGGCCGACGGATGCGTGTCCGATGTTTGTGTCGCTGCTGATGTTTGTGTCGTGTCCGATGTTTGTGTCGCTGCTCTCGCTGGTAGTCGGTGGCGCTTCAGCCGCAGAGTCTGTGCGACTGATGTTTGCGCCCACCGTGCTGACACCCCACGCTCTGCTGAAGGGCAACGGCCGGCCTCACCGCAGTCGGTCGGCCGCACGGCGACTGCAGTGGCGCGCCTGGCAACATGTGCTTACAGTGGCCGCACAGCTTCAGACCGCGAGAGGCTGGTCAGGTCTCTGTAGCGGCTTGTTGGCACTGTACGGCCCGCTGGCCGGTGGAGCTTTTGTTCGTAGATGCCGTCCTAGGGGGAATGTGGATGCAGATTTATTTTGAGACGCCCGCGGGATTCGAAACCAAAAGAAAAGAAACTGAAAGTGCTGAAACTGAGTGCTGAAAAGAAACTCTAGTAGTTTGTGATCAAACTGCATTGATCCAAGATAAATATAAAAGTGTCGTCTAATTCATAATGTGCAAGGTCGACAGGGGGTATGTTGCAATGCATGTATCAGTCTGTCGCGTCAAGGGCGTAGGAACTGTCCTAAAGTGTGTGTGTGGTGGGGGGGGTGAGACAAGAACCATTTCGAAGTCTACTTTTTCATGCGACACCCGTAAAGTAAATGCTAAGCTCATCCAAAGACTGAAGGTCTCTGCCCCCTCTGCCCTTCCCATCCGTTCCTACGTCCATTGTCGCGTGGTTGTAGCCTTGTAGCCGGTCTGGCCGTCGTGCTGTTGAGCAGTATGACTGCCGACCTGTCGTGGCAATCTGTCGGACACGTGACGTGTGCGGCAGAGGACTTCAGCCACCATGTGGAGCTGACGGACGCGCAGGCCGACAAGGTGTTGGCCGAGTACGACCGCGAGGTGCAGCAGCGGTCGCAGAGCGGCTCCGGCGACGAGAGGCCCGAGTCGCACTCGCCGGCCCAGGGTGAGACGGATGTCTGCCGGCCTGCCGTCTGTGCTGACCCACCTCCCCTCCCGGGCGGGTGTCTGCCGGCCTGCCGTCTGTGCTGACCCACCTCCCCTCCCGGGCGGGTGTCTGCCGGCCTGCCGTCTGTGCTGACCCACCTCCCCTCCCGGGCGGGTGTCTGCCGGCCTGCCGTCTGTGCTGACCCACCTCCCTCCCGGGCGGGTGTCTGCCGACCTGCCGTCTGTGCTGACCCACCCTCCTCCCGGGCGGGTGTCTGCCGGCCTGCCGTCTGTGCTGACCCACCTCCCCTCCCGGGCGGGTGTCTGCCGGCCTGCCGTCTGTGCTGACCCACCTCCCCTCCCGGGCGGGTGTCTGCCGGCCTGCCGTCTGTGCTGACCCACCTCCCCTCCCGGGCGGGTGTCTGCCGGCCTGCCGTCTGTGCTGACCCACCTCCCCTCCCGGGCGGGTGTCTGCCGGCCTGCCGTCTGTGCTGACCCACCTCCCCTCCCGGGCGGGTGTCTGCCGGCCTGCCGTCTGTGCTGACCCACCTCCCCTCCCGGGCGGGTGTCTGCCGGCTTGCCGTCTGTCCTGTCCGTTGGCCAACTGTCCGGTACTGTCGAGCTGACTGGCTGTCTGGCCTACTTCATGCCACCGTCCACCTTGGCTTCCTGTCCGTTCCGAGTCAGAGTCCTTCAGTGTCCAGCGCATCGTCTTCCTCGGCAGGCGGATTCGCCGGGCTCACCTTTCCAACGGCCAGTCCAAGTATTGTCCAGCATTAGCAGGTCCAAAGCATGACATGTATGAATGTACACGGCCCGCACTTCAAAACAACACACTCAAATAGCGTCTGATGACATGTTCCGTCTTCTTATTGGCTTCAGTTTTGGGACACTGTTGCGTGCCGTGTACTTATACTTTTTGTGGATTACGGTGACATCCCTGTTACGTATGGATTGTTCGAAGCTGGATTTCGAAGGTATGAGCAGCTGCTGGCGTCGCCACGTAGATGTTTAGGCACCTATTCGTAACATGCTGACTTCTCCGCCCTGACTTCTGACAGCGGTATCTTTGAACACAGTTGCACCACGTATTCGCCTGACACCGCTGTTTGCTTCAGCGTCCAGCAACGACGACGACTGGGTCAAGGAGGACATCGACGGCGACACCAACACGAGCAGCAGCGTCGGCAACGACTGGGAAAAGTGGGACTAGTGCCGGTCGCCACTGGGGGGCGGGGGGGGGTAGCCGGGCGACTGGCGTCGATGCTGCCGAACATTGACGCCGGTCCCCTCCCGGCACTGCGGACGTCACGGGAGGCTGGTGGTGACGAGCTGCTGGCACGGGCACCTGACGTCCGTGGTCCGACCGGTGAGCCGCAGTCGCCGGCGGATGCCGGAAGTGATGGCTGCCGTCTAACAACACTATGGCAAGTCGTAGTGTTGGGACTGCCGTTAGATGGCGGTGGTGTCGTCCCGGGGTTTGGGCGGTGTTCTGTGACTGCCCCTCCCGGCCCCCCTCCCGGCCCATCGCTGTCTCTCGGCTGACGGGGAACGGGAAACCAGCGGTTGTGTAGCTGCCTCCCAGTTATAGATGGCACGCGAATGCGTGAGTGATTTATATCGGTGATGTGGCCTTGACTATTTCGGGAGACTTTGTCTTCATAGTACCAGCCTTGCCGAGCTCAAGCTGGTATGGTAGCTTATTCGGTAGGGCATTCCGACTGCTGATAACAAGATCGTGGACTCAAATGCAACATTTGGCAGGATTACCCGGTCCATCCGCGACCAGCCGGCGTGAGAGTTGGCGACGCTACATAGCATCAACAGTCGAGTGCACTGTAAGAATCACAATGTTCTTCAAACTCAAGCCGTCGTGCAGTTATTTCGGCTCGACACCCGAGCGTCACTACCATGCGTGCTGCGCTCGATTTGGTATAGATTAAGCTGGCTGGTGGTGTTCTGATGGTTCAGCGAATTAATCGCATGTATATGTTTGGATGTACACGCACGGTGTCCTGCTTAAGTTATATTGGCGCGGTGTCTGCTGCACCGAAACACTTTCGCAGCTGGTTCTGTCGGCCCGACAGGGTGCGCTCCGGGAGCTGGTGCTATGTATACTGGGGCGCCGACAGTAGGTGAGCTCAGAGTGAGCTTCACCGGGCACGTGCGGCGGTCGTTTATCAGTGTCAAGTAGCTGATGTCGAGGTCATGCCTTGGGTGTGGTGATTTGACCGGAAATCTTGCGCGAGTCTGGGTGGTCGGTTTCACGGTCTGACAGTGTGGCTCAAGGTCCTGTGATCTCGACGTCGGCTGGAGTTATCGACAGTGGTCCCGCGTCGCAGATGCTGTTCAACTCGGCCCTGTCGGAAGTTTCCGACCTGGTGGCAGGCTTTCCCCGGTGTGCCGATCTTGTGGTGTGAAATGACGCCAGTTCCCCTGTCCGAGTTGAGACCTGCTCCGTACTCTTGCCCAGAGACTGATCTGAGGTTTGCTTCCGATCTGGTCAGATGTCTTGTCCGGCGGTCCGACTTTGTTGAATCTGATCCGACGTCTCCTGGGCACCGGCCTGATCTCCGACCCAGTCTCCCGGTCCAACCCAGTCTCTCGGTCCAACCGGGGTCCCAAATCAAAAATAGCCCGGTCAATTCTGATCCTTTTGCGCAGAGTAACTAATGTAGCCACTGTCACATAGGACCTCCGAAACAACGGCGAGTCGAGGTCAGACCGCAGCTCCGGTAGTCCAGTTGGAGACCGACTGCCCGTGGAGTAGTGTGACCGGGACGTGACCTTAGCGCACGCGCCTCGGGCGCTGGCCAGTGTTGCGCGGCGGCTCGATGCTACGAGTCGGACGCGCCGAGTCCACGCGCCTCGCTCTAAGTTATTGCCGAGACAGCCCGTCGGCCACATAGCGGCCACGGCTCCGCCACTCGGTGGGATCACGGGGTTATTTTTGCAATTATATTATAGTCGATTGATGTGGCTCTGCGGTGGTGCACTGGTGGAACTACAATGGGGGGGGGGGGCACGCCGATGGCCCCCATTGCCTACCGCCCTGTGTGTTGAATCGTGTCTGCGGCGGGAAAGCGACACGTGAGTCGATACCTGCCATGGGGGCTGGTGTGCACCGTGTAGAGCGCGCGCGAGAAGTACCGACAATGCGTATTGTGGGGGGTAAATGTCACTTGATATCCACAGTCCGAGTGAATACACTAAGATGCAGCAGATGGCAAGTGTTTGGTGTAGCGTTCCCGAGCAGCAGAGCGGTGGTTCCCGATGGCAAGTGTTTGGTGTAGCGTTCCCGAGCAGCAGAGTGGTGGTTCCCGATGGCAAGGTTGGGTGGCCGAGAGAGTGGTTCCCGATGGCAAGTGTTTGGTGTAGCGTTCCCGAGCAGCAGAGTGGTGGTTCCCGATGGCAAGTGTTTGGTGTAGCGTTCCCGAGCAGCAGAGTGGTGGTTCCCGATGGCAAGTGTTTGGTGTAGCGTTCCCGAGCAGCAGAGTGGTGGTTCCCGATGGCAAGTTTAGGTTCCCGAGCAGCAGAGTGGTGGTTCCCGATGGCAAGTGTTTGGTGTAGCGTTCCCGAGCAGCAGAGTGGTGGTTCCCGATGGCAAGTGTTTGGTGTAGCGTTCCCGAGCAGCAGAGTGGTGGTTCCCGATGGCAAGTGTTTGGTGTAGCGTTCCCGAGCAGCAGAGTGGTGGTTCCCGATGGCAAGTGTTTGGTGTGGCGTTCCCGAGCAGCAGAGTGGTGGTTCCCGATGGCAAGTGTTTGGTGTGGCGTTCCCGAGCAGCAGAGTGGTGGTTCCCGATGGCAAGTGTTTGGTGTAGCGTTCCCGAGCAGCAGAGTGGTGGTTCCCGATGGCAAGTGTTTGGTGTAGCGTTCCCGAGCAGCAGAGTGGTGGTTCCCGATGGCAATGCTGTGCTACCTATGCGCACCTGCCCAGGCTACTGTCAGGGCGGGTAGCGTATTGGTGGTGTGTCCGTCTCCGGACCGTAAGGTTGTGGGTTCGAACCCCATCTGTCGCCATTCTTCGCCAGCTGGCAATCTACGTCGGGTGCTTTGTTTTCGGGACAATGGTTTTGATGCTTTTATACAGCCCGTCTTTTAACCATATATATAGGATTGTTTTTTTTGTGTTTACATAATTGTGAACGGAAATGTGCTAAGATGTTGCGCTCGAGCATCGGCCAAGTCTTGAGCGCAATGTAAATTTGGGAAATTAAACATTATATCTACGTCGATATATGGGTAAGCACCAGCTCGAAGGCATCGGCACCATGCAAAGTCGTCACCAGAAATGTTCAGACCGGAGGAGAGTATCACCCACTGATGCCGCGCCGTGTGTTTAATGCGTGTTTATATCGAATGCCATGTGATATTATATTTTGTAAGGTGGAGTCTGTAGTCGATTCCATCAAAGTGTGTATTGTACTATGCCACAGACGACTTTACTTCAATGCCTCAATATAACTACTTGTATCGAGTGTGAAAAAATCGCTAAAACTGAATGCACCCAGGATAATTTCGAATCCCTATCAAGTTTGGAGACGTGTAACTCACTACGGCTCGTTCAGCATCCTCCCACCAATCGTCTCGCTGGTTGTTGTCACGTTACTACGACTCTTCAATTCCGTCGTCTTCCCCGCATCTCTTCCCTAGGATGCTTTAGGGAAATCAGCCTAACAGGCTCAGCTAGTTCTACGGCTGATTAGTACCTTGGATCGAACTAGAGAACTTGGCGCGGTGTGGTATTTAGAGATCAGGTGATCTTCGCAAACACTGTTTCTCACTTATAATAGCGAAAGAAACGCGCTGAGTTTTTCTACATGTAGATGCCTTATATCTCAACCACAGTGATATGGTAGAAGTACATGCCTACCGCCGCCGCCCACACCGAGATAGCACGTAGCAGAGCAATTCTACTAATGTATTGCTATCAATAATGATGTACAGCGTAATGGTGCATGAATCGTTATGCAAATAATGAGCGGATAGATGTCTGCCAGAATTGAGTAAGCGTGTAATTTTCTGCACGAATTGGTGGAGTGCTCTAACCATAACCACAACCGCCTGAACTGACTGAAAGCCAATGTAGCTGCGTAGCCTTTCTCCTGTTCCGCCCTGCGTTCGCACGTGCCCGGCTCGGAAATAAGCGTTTCGACACAGTCAGCTGAAGCACGTGCGTGCCGGTGCAGTGGCATCGTAACCGTGTATGGACATTTGCACTCTATCGTGCTGTGCCGTCCTGCATGAACCTCGTCAACGATTGCACGCCATTGTGAACTGCTTGATCAGTCTCTTCAGTGGCTAAACCGCAATCGTAAGTGTGGCGCTTTCGGTGTAGATAGCAAACTTGCTTTATGTCACATGTGGCTCATCGTAGCGTGGCAACATAAAACGCCAATGTAATGTGCATTGTACATTACATTGGCACAACAATGTATATGTATACAGCAATGTTGTGTACACAACAAAGTGCATTGACGTTTTATTTTGCCACGCTACGATGGGCCACGACAGGTGACATAAAGAACGATTGCTATTAAACCGAAAGGACATACATACATATATATATATATATATATATATATATATATATATATATATATATATATATATATATATGTGTGTGTGTGTGTGTGTATATATATATATATATATATATATATATATATATATATATATATATATATATATATATATATATATATATATATATATATATATATATATATATATATATATATATATATAGACGTACACAAATGTACATATGCATAGGTACCTAACCAAATGTACGTAAACGCAAAGGTACGAATGCGTAAATGTACGTACATTTGCACATACGTACATTTGCGCATACGTACTTTTGCGTTTACGTACATTTGCGCATACGTACATTTGCCATACGTACATTTGCGCTTACGTACATTAGCCATGCGTACATCTGCGCTTACGCACAATTGCCATACGTACATCTGCGCTTACGTACATTTTCTTACGTGCACTTGCTTAGGCACGTCTGCCATACGTACATTTGTCCTAAAGTCACACACACACATATATATATATATATATATATATATATATATATATATATATATATATATGTATATAATGATGCTGGTGGAAATGGCGCAGCGTGTGCTGAGCGGCGCTTTCTCTGCGGCGCGGGTCGGCGGCAGATGTCCGGGGGCAGCGCGGACGCGCGCGCAGACTCGTCGCCAGCTATTGTAGCGTGTCAGTGTCGCCCACCTCCTGTCCCACTGTCCAGTGGCTCTGCTGAGGTGGTGCGGCTCACCCTACCCTCCCGTCCTGGACCGTGGCGCAAAACGGCGCCCCAATGTGGCCCAACTGGCCGGACACGGTGGACAGAAAGGCGCGTCATGTGCAGGCACAGCTGTGTGCAGCCAGTTGGAAAGTCAGCTGGTATGTACGTACTGGCGGTTTTTAAATGGTGAAGCCACTGATTACCACACATCTGAACATTATAGCACCACTACGGCTTGTCATTGCAATCAATGTGATTAGCATAATATAGCGGTTGTAAGGCACTTAGGTTAGTTTGGAGACCCTAGTTGATCAGGAAGGTTGAATGCAGAGAAGACGGCTAAACATTGTGAAGGGCATTCATTGTCGACGGGATGAGGGACCGTTCAAAACTCAGTGTAACGCAGCGCAGGAATTGTTCTTTAGGATGTAGAATATTATGACGTGGAAAAGCTTATGCGGTGATGGTTTACATGTGATTACAACAAAATATCAATTATTTTGCGTACCCTCCTTAAAACTTCACCTTGTGCGGGACGAATATGTTTCCTAAGTGAATTGATTGAAAACAAACTTAATGCGCCTGTTGCACCGTGGACACAAGCTCGTTGATATTCAAAATATGCTGATGTCACTAATGATTTGATGTCTTATTATTTCCCCTTCTAGGCATTTGCAGGGAAGAGATTGAGTAGGTGCTGCTCGCACACAAAGTTTTGGCGTTACGCTTGAAAAGATATTGTATCGTAGGGAGTCTGTAGATTTCAACTCACAAATACGCCAAACAGGTAATAAAGGAAGCAATTCATGTGTGTTTGAGATTGAGCAATAATATAGACACTACGCAAATGACAAGGGTCAAGCATCCTAACTTTATGCTCATGTGAATTATTTGCAACCAGCATACCATATAGAGCTTGCAAATATTCACCAGTGGTGGGCAATGAACACAGGCCAAAAGGAAGCACACGGACCGCCAGCGATAGAAAACGTTGCGCTTTGGCGCAAGGACGTTATCTTAACTTCCGTCAGCAAATGTTCCCGGATGTTCACACGCTCCAGCTGGACGGTTTCGTCCTAATGCCGGTGTCGTCCTGCTACCATTAACATCATATTGTCACAGTATTGTTACGACCGGTCCGTCGCCAGGCCAGAATCCATGGATGAAGATCTCTGTGTCTTGGGTGACCGTCCTCTTCCGAAAGGTGCAGCATTGCCGAATTGCAATAGCGGCGGCGCGAGATGCATGCGGCCCACGCCCGATCAACTTCCGAGGGACTCCGGCCCGCTCGTTACGCCTCACCACCGCCGACTGTGGCGTCACGACATCCGTAGGTGACGTCACTGCGACGGCGGCCGTCTCCCTTTGTCGGCTGCGACTCGTCTGCGGGGCCGGCCATATGCCTCGCACACGGCCTCATCACGTAGAAACCGACTGACGAGCGGTGCGTTATCACTGCGCGTGTGCGAGCTGAACTGAAACCGCCGGCGGGCGGCTGGCCCGTCGGTGTTGGAAAGCCGAGAGCCGTGCGGCACACAGCTGTGCCGTATTCGTGCGGCTCGCGCTGGCCGGAGAGACAGTGGTGGAGGCGGCGGTTACAGCCAGGTGGTGTCGGCCAGCCGTGGCCTGTGTCTCACACTTGCCCACCGCCGGTCGGAGACAGTGGTGGAAGCCCGCCTGCCGCCCGCCTCCAGCTGCCATACACGCATGTCCAGAGGTTGGCACGGCCAGTCGTGGCCTGTGTCCGACACTCACCTACCGCTGCCGCCCTCCTCCAGCCATCATGTCCAGAGTTTGGCACGCACTGGCCGGCGGATCATTGGTTTTAAGGCCACCATTCAGCACGCTGTGCTTGTCACGCTCAGTTCGGTGGAAGGCACGGATCTTCTCTGCGCACGTAGCACGAGGTCCCCAGGATGGAAATCTCAGTTTCTTGCGGTTCGATACGTTTTAATAGCCTTTCAGGTGAGGGGAGGCCGGGACGTAAAGCGGTAGTTCACGCATACTTAAGGCCTATTTAATGCATACTTAATGCACTTGATTTGCTTAACGTCATTTCAAACAGTTTTGTAACATTCGCCGGTATTCTGTGTGTGGTATAAGGTAACACTTGTATAACGAACAGTGTGCCATCAGGAACGAGTGGTCTATGGGTAAGATGCTCGTCTCACAATCGAAAGATTGTGGGTTCGAGTCTCACCTGTCGCTACTCTTCGCCCGCGACCAATCGGCGTGAGAGGATGGCGACGCTATATGACTCAACGGTCGATGTGTCGTAAAACCAATAACCAACCAACCATACTCCATGCCACCCCATTTGCATATGCGCCACTACATTCATCTTGTACACATTAGCCGCAACTGTTGTGTATTCCTCGTGTCCCGTGCCCTGTTGTGAATCTTCACACCTCCGAACATGCCATCGAACTTGGATTTCCATCGCATTCGGCCAGACACGGCGTCACCCAAGTGACGTGCCCGCACCGTGCAGCTTCATCCACCCACCGACAGAATCTGAAGAGTCCACGTGTCAGCCTACAACTCAGCCCAGACATTCTCACGCCACCGATCACGGCTGCTCACGTATAGCATGCCACCGATCACGGCAGCTCACGTATAGCATGCCACCGATCACGGCAGCTAATGTATAGTACGCCACGGTCAACGTGGAGACCTCGGTTCTTGTTTCAGTTCCAGGTGCGTTCAACTTGGACGGCCATCGGGAGGCCCGCATTCGCTGAGACCATTGCGTCAATCATACATCTCAATTCAGAGATCTGGGGATTTTCGATGGCGTAGTAGCCGGCACTGGCGATAATTCGCTGTCTCTCGGGCGTCAAACCTCGTGTTCTCCAGGACGGTTAGTTGGGAACTGTAATGTCCGGTGGCAGACCGAGGAACGGTTAGTTGGGAACTGTAATGTCCGGTGGCAGACCGAGGAATGGTTAGTTGGGAACTGTAATGCCTGGTGGCAGACCGAGGAATGGTTAGTTGGGAACTGTAATGCCTGGCGGCAGACCGAGGAATGGTTAGTTGGGAACTGTAATTCCTGGCGGCAGACCGAGGAATGGTTAGATGGGAACTGCAATGCCTGGTGGCAGACCGAGGAATGGTTAGTTGGGAACTGTAATGTCCGATGGCAGACCGAGGAATGGTTAGTTGGGAACTGTAATGTACGGTGGCAGACCGAGGAATGGTTAGTTGGGAACTGTAATGTCTGGCGGCAGACAGAGGAATGGTTAGATGGGAACTGCAATGTCCGGTGGCAGACCGAGGAATGGTTAGTTGGGAACTGTAATGTCCGGTGGCAGACCGAGGAATGGTTAGTTGGGAACTGTAATGCCTGGCGGCAGACCGAGGAATGGTTAGATGGGAACTGCAATGCCTGGTGACAGACCGAGGAATGGTTAGTTGGGAACTGTAATGCCTGGCGGCAGACCGAGTAATGGTTAGATGGGAACTGCAATGCCTGGCGGCAGACCGAAGAATGGTTAGTTGGGAACTGTAATGCCTGGCGGCAGACCGAGGAATGGTTAGATGTGAACTGCAATGCCTGGCGGCAGACCGAGGAATGGTTAGTTGGGAACTGCAATGCCTGGCGGCAGACCGAGGAATGGTTAGTTGGGAACTGTAATGCCTGGCGGCAGACCGAGGAATGGTTAGTTGGGAACTGTAATGTCTGGCGGCAGACCGAGGAATGGTTAGATGGGAACTGCAATGCCTGGCGACAGACCGAGGAATCGTTAGTTGGGAACTGTAATGCCTGGCGGCAGAGCGACGCGCCGGATTTTAGATCGGGGATGAAAGTGTTTGAGGTTGATATTTGTTTCGGGCAAGGCTATAGGGGTGCCGTGATATTTCCCAAATCCGACCACTTCCCACTGTAAAAGAAGCCATATGTCCCTGTTTACAGCGTTCGTTTCCCTAATTATTCGTAAGTGACAAATCTCAACATTTATTGACCTATATATCTGATGGCCAGTCTCCGTATTGACAGCAGCCATGTTCTGGTCCTGTAGGCAGCCACGTACTGGTATTATAGGCACCCACGTTCTGGTCCTGTAAGTAGCCACGTCCTGGTCCTGTAGACAGCCACGTTTTGGTCTTGTAGGCAGCCACGCTCTGGTCCTGTAGGCAGCCACGTTCTGGTTCTGTAGGTAGCCACGTTCTGGTCATGTAGGCAGCCATGTTTGGGCATCAGCAGGCATGATCCAGTACTGCAGTGTGTGGCGAGTTGTGTACCGGTGTGATGGGGGCAGCAGCAGGGCATGAACCCATACTGCAATCTGTCGGACAGCAGCAGGCTTAACCTCATACCAGAGTCTGGCGGAAAGCAGCAGGCTTAACCCGGTGCTGCAGTAAATGGGGTGGCACCGGTGGTGTGTGGGCAGCAGCAGGACATAACCTGTACTGCAGTGTGTGGGCAGCAGCAGGACATAACCTGTACTGCAGTGTTTGGCGCAGCAGCAGGCATAGCATTGTACTGCAGTGTTTGGCGCAGCAGCAGGATATAACCTGTACTGCAGTGTTTGGCGCAGCAGCAGGACATAACCTGTACTGCAGTGTTTGGCGCAGCAGCAGGATATAACCTGTACTGCAGTGTTTGGCGCAGCAGCAGGCATAGCATTGTACTGCAGAGTCCGGGCAGCAGCAGGATATGAGCCGTACTGCAGAGCTTTAGGCAGCAGTAGGCACAATCTGACACCAGAGTGACGAAAAGCAGTTGGTATAACCCGGTATTGCAGTGTGCGGAAGGCAGCAAGGTGTAACCCCGACTCTGTAGTGTGCGGACGGCAGCAGGCATGACTGCATAGTGTGCAGATTGCGGACGGCCGCCCCAGTCGGCTCGGCTGTGTCGGAGGGCCGCCCCAGTCGGCTCGGCTGTGTCGGAGGGCCGCCCCAGTCGGCTCGGCTGTGTCGGACAGCCGCCCCAGTCGGCTCGGCTGTGTCAGACAGCCGTCCCAGTCGGCTCGGCTGTGTCGGACGGCTGCCCCAGTCGGCTCGGCTACCTCCAGTTCCGGCTGCCGTGACGTCTCCAAGCCCAGCTGCAGGCGCTCACTGGCACACCGTCATAGTCGCGAGCGTGACGCCTGACGTCACGGCCCGTCACGATCCGCCGCTCAGCCCGGATATCGGACGGTCGGCGGGCGCCGCGGCTGTCTGACTGGCCGGAATGTGCCCACTCACTGAGACAATTGCATAATGACTGGTGTGCACTGGGACCAGCGTCTGTTTGCCTATCACTTTAGTGCTGCTCCGATTATGTTCCTTTGTTGTCTTTCAAGGTAGAACCACCCCTGAGACGGGATAGTTTGGTAACGCTTCTTGTGTTACTTACCTCCTTTTTAATTCAGAGGCATTAATCTTGGATCGATCCAAATTATGTTATGCCACACCTTCAAGCTCAGTCAAACTAATATCTTGCTTTCTCCGGTAAGTTGTTGCACATATGTAATAAACAACACGTCAGGCCTTGGTATGAATTTGTATTCCTTTTCCAGTTGTTCCGCAGTGGCACGGGAGGTACAACTTTGGTGCTAATTTGTGTATGCGCTGCATAGAGGTAGCCCCTGCTACTCGCCACAACCTGTGGATACGTGGGTGTGTAGGTGTCACCGTCACAGTGCAAGTAATCGCCTTTTCGTGGTGTTCGTGCAGGGAAAGCACTTCTTGCGATGTACTTAATATTATTTACGCAATAGGTCGGTTCCCTGAGCACAAAATTAGAACTATGAATGACTACACATGCATAGGTATAGCTTGTTAAACAAACATGAGCAACCCACCACCGAGTTCCATGGTTATTCGTCATATCATTGGCGTCTGGTTCTGGCTATTTAACACGCGCACTGCAGGGGGGGGGGTTGAAATCCGCCCACCCCTCCGGTTTTTCGCAAATAACTGCTGATTTTACCGGTCGATATACGCGATTTTCGATGTACCTGCTTAAAAATGAACGGCGCGTCGCTTAAAGTAAGAAAAATTGAAATCTCCCGAAATTTTTTCAAGTTAGGGGCCGCTAAAGTCAAAAAATGTTATAGCGCCAGACCACAAAAATCGGCGCAGATGCGCTTCCAGTATACTGACAAAAGGGAAGTGTTCTAGGCAACACTAGGGACTTGTTTGATGCATATTGATATGCTGTATAGTTTCAAGGTCATGTTAGGTCACTAAGGTCAAGTCAGGTCAAGTTCACGACAGGTTAATGGAACCAAACTCGATCAACTGGAATGTTGCCATAAATGCACTACTGGTTGTCATTTGTACTGTTTGTCATTGCGTTTCCATACTTTATTCATGTACTTCACTCCCTTCTTCACGAAGCCGATTGCTCCGAGCTGCCCGACGGAGCAGTCGGGCGGGCGGCCGGTTCCGGTAACTGGAACAGGTAACTGACCTGATAAAGTGATGCTATGTAGGTGACCTGAGGTCAAATGTTGGGTCTATCATCTGCATTGCATCATTAGTAATGTCCAAAACATCATTGATGCCCATTTTTGAGCATTTAAACACAATCACAGCGATCCATAACGATGACAAGCCAAGCCACGCAAAACCGGAAAATTTTGCCAATCTGACCTCATTTGACCTTGAAGATATTGACCTAAGGTCACGAAAATTGCACACAATAGAGTTCACTACCGTGCCCATCCACCCTACGAATTTCGTTCCTCCAGCTTTGCTAGGAGCCGAGATCTTAGGGGGGAGGCGGAATCCGCCCCCCCCCCCTCCAGTGCGCGTAATTCTCAGAGGCCCTCCAGTGCGCGTGTTAACTATAATCACGGATGGATAGACACATGTGTTTAATTTTGATAAGTGCAAAGTCATGCATGTCGGTAGGCAGCATATGAAGGCTCCATACTTGATGGGTGGCCAAGTGATATCTGTGACTCAGCAGGAAAAGGACTTAGGTGTTATTTTGAACACAAAATTGGGGGCATCAGAACAGACCAAAGAAGCCAGGAAGAAGGCACTAAGAATGCTTGGGGCAATACAGAGGAACGTGTCATACGAAAGTGAGGAGGTCATCAGGAAGCTTTACTGTGCATATGTCAGGCCACATTTGGAATACTGTGTCCAAGCTTGGTACCCTAGTTATGAGAAAGATTGTTGGCTTTTAGAGAGAGTACAAAAGAGGGCAACACAAATGGTTAATGGTATAGGCAACCTGGCATATGAGGAAAGATTGAAGAAATTGAATATGTTTTCACTTAGATATAGAAGGCTGAGAGGAGATCTCATCGAGGTTTTTAAATTTGTTCATGGTCAGGAACAGGGATGTCTCAGGGAAACGTTTGAATTTAACAGAAATGATGCAATTAGAGGTCATCAATTCAAAATTAAAGTTAATCACAGCAGGACAAGGTTAAGACAGTCTTTCTTCACCAACAGGGTAGTAGAACACTGGAACCAGCTGCCAGGAACCATTGTTAGTAGCAATACACTGAACATCTTTAAAAACGGCATAGACAATCATTATAAGAATAGGGGGCTTGTTTTTCTGTATTCTAGGGAGAGTTGATCGACAGATTTGGTGGGCAACTGGTTCAGTGTCCAAAGTGCAACCAAGAAGGGCCCTTGTGGCTCATAGTTGCACTGATCTTTTATGTCTTTATGTCTTTATGTGTTAAGACTGGAAAGCTTTTTGTAATGCTTCTCACTACCTTCAGGTTATCCAGCAACATTTCACACCCAATGCCATACTTGTATGTATTTATACATCCACTGAAGTAGTCTGAAGCATAGCGCACAATATATGACGTACAGAAGCTTAAGCTTTGTACTAATTCCTATATTATCACCCCGCATCTCATTCCTGAGAAATTAGCTGTAGAACACCACTCGAAACACTCCTTGCTGCGAATGATGTACAGTCCAAGAACAAGAAGATATTGCTGTGCATATATATATATATATATATATATATATATATATATATATATATATATATATATATATATATATAGGTATATTTCCATGCATATTCATATAATTATGTATTCACTTATTTATGCCTTTATCTGTATGCCCTGTCGGTATGATTGGTACGACCCGAGCTCAGTTTCGAGAGCTCGCTGTCGTGTTCTCTCCTACTGACTGGGCCTGCATTTCACCGCCGATCGGCCTGTCGCCTCCACTAATGGTGGTGACGACCGCTGGTGCCGGCGGCCGCCACGCGCCGGTATCGTCGCAGCACGAGCGTCATCTCCGCCGCTCAGTGTGTGGCCGGCTCCGCCATGCGTGACCGAGCTGCGTCGCTCTCGCCGCGGCTCCCGCCGGCAGCGCCCTCTGCCCGGCCGGCGCACCTGTCGCGTTTTCACCGGTGGCGGCGGTGGCGGCGGCGGCTCGCCGCCCAGTCGGAGGAGCGCTCTGTCGGTGTGCGGCTGCGTGGCCGGCTGCGCTCGTGACGCCGTCATGGGCTCCAGCTCGTACCGCATCCGAGACGGATGCTCGCTGTCGCACGCGCTGCGCTGCGGCAGGAAGAGTCGCTTCGGATGGATGCAGCACATCATCACGGTGCTCGCGTTCGTTCTCTTCGTGAGTACCCCGACTGCAATGCTGAGGCGGCCGCCTGTTGCCACCGTGTGCTATCAATGCGAGCACAGTAGTCAGCTCTCCTGTATGCCTCCTCTCTCTCTCTCTCTCTCTCTCTCACTCTCTCTCTCTCTCTCTCTCTCTCTCTCTCTCTCTCTCTCTCTCTCTCTCTCTCTCTCTCTCTCTCTCTCTCTCTCTCTCTCTCTCTCTCTCTCTCTCTCTCTCTCTCTCTCTCTCTCTTTCTCTCTATATATATATATATATATATATATATATATATATATATATATATATATATATATATATATATATATATATATATATATATATATATATATATATATATATATATATATATATATATATATATATATATATATATATATATATATATATATATATATATATATATATATATATATATATATATATATATATATATATATATATATATATATATATATATATTTTTTTTTTTTTTTTTTTTTTTTTTTTTTTCTCTCTCTCTCTCTTCTCTCTCTCTCTCTCTCTCTCTCTCTCTCTCTCTCTCTCTCTCTCTCTCTCTCTCTCTTCCCTCTGTCCCTGTCTCTGTCTCTGTTTCTGTTTCTGTCTCTCTCTCTGTCTCTGCATCTGTCTCTGTATCTGTCTCTCTTCCTCTCTGTCTCTCTGTCTCTCTGTCTCTCTGTCTCTGTCTCTGTCTCTGTCTCTGTCTCTGTCTCTTCTGTCTCTGTTCTGTCTCTGTCTCTGTCTATGTCTCTGTCTCTGTCTCTGTCTTTGTCTCTTTCTCTGTCTCTGTTTCTGTCTCGCCTCTGCAACAACGTGCAACGATCATAAACGCCCCTTCCGATTCTCGAAGCTTTACTTATACAGAAATGCTTCCCAACACCTAACAAGCCCAATTGGTTTTGCGTTATGCTAGATCTGTGGCCAGCACTGTGGGAGACAGAATTAAGTCTGGCCAGCGTTATGCCGTAACGGTGGTGACCTGCGCTGTTCTAACATCATACCGTTGTTAGTATAATTGGCGTCACAAATCGCTTCGCGGTTAGGCTGGGCGTCCTGGCA